>CAXKVW010000041.1:0-600000 GCA_964058825.1 Carex arenaria | reverse complement strand
TCCCAACCGACATGAAGTGATCACCTCTTCTCATGGAGCAGTGGCAGCAGACGACGGGCGCTGCTCGGCTGCCGGACGTGATGTATTGCAGGACGGAGGATCAGCTGTTGATGCAGCTGTGACAGTGGCGTTCTGTCTCGGTGTCGTCAGCCCAGCATCAAGCGGCCTTGGTGGCGGCGCATTCATGCTCGTGCGGCTGTCAAATGGCAAAGCCTCGGCCTTTGACATGAGAGAGACTGCTCCTCTCACGGCTTCTCAGGTCACTTTTTACTTAATTATTACTTATTAGTAGGGGTGCCGATGACACTCTTTTATTCATTTATCGGTTCATATTTGATAAGATGGATATGGGTAATTTTTTTTGTTAGCCTGATGGATACGAATATGAAAATGTTTCCACCCGACCTACATTGTATCCATTGATGGCTTGATGCCCCTAATTATTAGTTAAGTTACCCTTCAGAAAAAGTTTGTTAGTTAGTTACTTGTAGATGATAATGTAAGTTTGCCTCTAATTATTAGTTTAGATCACATTCAGAAAGATTAATTTGTTAGTTACTTTTCAAATGTCAATGTAACTTTGACTTCCTCTACAGGACATGTATGCTAATAATAGTGCATCAAAATCAAGTGGGCCTCTTTCAATAGCGGTACCTGGCGAGCTGGCTGGCCTATACAAGGCGTGGAAACTGTATGGCAAACTCCCTTGGGCAAGACTCGTTACACCGGCCTACAACCTCGCACAAAACGGCTTCCAGGTGTCCCCTTACCTCCACATGCAATTGGAGAATGCCATAAATGGAGTCTTAAGTGACGAGGGGCTACGCCAAGTATTTACTACAAACGGCACTTTGTTAAAAGTGGGTGACATTTGTTACAATAAGAGACTTGCAATAACACTAAAAAATATTGCAGATCTGGGGCCAAGTGTGTTTTATAATGGATCGATCGGAGCAGCATTGGTAGAAGATGTTACGAAGCGCGGTGGTATTTTGAGTATAGAGGATTTGAGGAGGTATAAGGTTAAGGTTACTAGGCCTTTATCAGCTGATATTATTGGATTGACATTTTTTACCATGCCGCCTCCCTCTGCTGGTGGCGCTGGTTTGATATTTGTAAGGTTCTTTATTTTTTTCTAATAATAATCTTTCTACTTTTTCTGGGAAATGTTGCTAATTTCTTTGATTGGTACTGTTTTGGCTTGTAATTCTGATAACTTTGTTTGCTAAACTGTCAATTGAACTTCAATTGTATACAATTGACAAACAAGTTGCTTAATTAGTCCAACAACCCTTGATTAGTTTGCAATTGATTATCAACAGTATCTGATATTGCTCACCTTATTTATTGCAACCTCTCATTTGAAACTTGTTTTCTTCTACAGATACTAAACATACTTTCACAGTATGGAATTCCAAGTGGTGTAACTGGCCCACTTGGTGTGCACCGATTCATTGAATCTTTAAAGCACTTCTTTGCAATAAGACCAAATCTAGGAGACCCTGATTTCATAAACAATTCCGAGGTTTTATCGGACATGCTTTCTCGAGAGTTTGCAGCCAAAATGAAGAAGACCATTCTTGACAACACCACATTCGACCCTGACTACTATGGCTACAAGTAAGATTAAGTTATTTCTTATGTGCAAATATTTTTCCAATATTCTTATAATTCAAAACTATTTCAGGGCTTTCTTGCAGTTTTGCCATGATATTAAAAACTGGTATTTTGGGTAAAAACAGGTACGCTATGTTAGTTTACTTCTAACAACATGTACCAATTACAATAATTCAGGTGGAATATCATAAACGAACACGGTACAAGCCACTTATGCATAGTTGATAGTGAGAGAAATGCCGTATCAATGACATCTACCATCAATTCATATTTTGGATCAAAAATACTGTCATTAAGTACTGGCATCGTATTTAATAATGAGATGGATGATTTCTCTGTACCATCAAGCAACACTAATTTTACCAATGTACTGCCTCCGGCGCCAAACAACTTTATTAAACCGTTAAAAAGGCCGATGTCTTCTATGACACCCACGATAGTCCTCAAGGTATTTATCTTTATTTTACAGAACCCTTTTTTTCTTTTAAGATATCTCATTATGATTTTTGATGCAATTAAAACTAGAATTAAAATAGTAAAATACCTCTAGCATATTTTTCTCAACAGATTGGTGTAGTAATTGTAGCTGTATATTTTTTGTTTTGTTTAGAAGAAAAATAAGGGTTTAGCACTTGTAGCTGTACATGTTAATTTCACTAATGTATATACCTGTCAATTTTTTGGAACCTCTTTTTTTTTTTAAAAGTTCAATGCACTTATTGTAGCTGTACATGTTAATTTAACTAATGTATATACCTGTCATTCTAGCACTTATTATAGCTGTACTGATAAGCATTCCTTTTTTATGTTATCTGAGTTCCTTAATCTGTGATTTTGCCACTAATAAGAATTTAAAATATATATAGTAAGGGTCCTTATATACCATCCTCCCCCCCCACCCCACCAAAAAAAAAAAAAAATTCTTTGATATTATTTGTTTTATCTGGCTTGATTGTAGGATGGAGAGCTAAAGGCAGTTGTAGGGGCGAGTGGTGGGGTCATGATACCAGCTGCAACAATGCAAGTGGTTTTGAATTATTTTGCTCTGCAATTAGATCCCTTTACTTCTGTTTATGCTCCACGGGTTTATCATAAGGTTTCATTATGTACCTTACGCCTTTTATTTATTTTTTTGCTCGTCTATCTAACAATATTCAACTCAAAATCCCTTCACTTGAACAATATATATAATGAAAGGAAGGAACTATATTACCTATGTTTTGTACTATTGTATCAGCAGAGCTATTATTTTTTAAGTGTGCCATGAAAATATTAAAATGAAAGGTAATAATAATAAGGATACATGTCATAAAATTAAATATTCAATTCCTGATGGCAAGATTTTCATACGTACAATCCAGAGTAACTAATCAAAAATGCCAAAATCCAGCTGTGTTCTTGGGTGGTGTCATGTTAATTTCAATGTTCCAATTTCTCATATAATACAGATGATTTCTCAAACAATTAACCATTTTCTCTCTACAGCTGATACCAAATGTGGTACAATATGAGAACTGGACAACAGTAATAGATGATCACATTGAATTACCAGCTTGGACAAGAGAAGAGCTGAAGAAGAAAGGCCATGTTTTAAACCAACTAACCTCTGGAGGAGCGGTTTCTCAGTTCATTGTTCAAAATTGCGGAGAACTTACTGCAGTTAGTGACCCGAGAAAGGGCGGTGTTCCTGCCGGTTTTTGAATGAAATTTTGTTCCGTTTTAATTATTATATTTGAAATAAAAACAAAAGATATCTACCTGTTTCAATAGATAATATAAACATTTTTTTTACATTAGTATGGTTTTTCTTTATAGTTGTGTTGCTCTGTTTCCTTTAGTTAACAGATTCAGCAGCCAAGTTTAGTCCCTAATCATAATAGTTGTTTTTGGGTTGGTTTCACACATCCAAGTTTATTTTTGCTTAAAAACCAGATGAAATCCTGTCGTTCTCCTTCAAATCAAGGATTGGTTAATTTAAATTCAAGTCCTTTTCACACATAAAAATCCACAACAACAGTTTAGCCCTACTGAATTAATAAGTAATAACTTCACTGAAAAATTAATTTCCAGGGAAAGTATGTATGGGTCAACTGGTAAACAGCCTAAAGGTAGCTCAAGACAACGAGCCTTGGAGAGAATTCAGCCAAAGAGAGAAGCCTGTGAGCGGTCTCAAAAAATAGTCTGAATATAATGCATTTTTTGTATCGGTCTAAGATCATCGGCTTGTTGTGACCATAGAAGGAAAAACCGGCCGTTCCGAACCGGAATCGGCTGGAGCTGATCCGATTTCATTCCGAGTTACTCGGCAGTATAGATTCCAGTCAAATTTCGGCCATTTCAGTCAAATTCTGGCCGGAACGGTCCAGTTTCAGTCAGATTTCGGCGAAATGCACTGTAGTACTAAGAAAGCAAAATTATTATTTTTTGGCTGAAGCGGGATTCGAACTCAAGCCACCCCTCTACCAACAACCAACAATACCACTAGATCATTGCATATCTTGTTACTAGAAAGCATACTTAGAGATATATATGTTGTATTTGAGTCAGAAATTGTTCTTTTTTTTTTTGCAATCACTAGATCATTACATATATTGTATTATATTGTATTATATTGTATTAGTGGATTATTTAATTGTAATTATTTGTTTAAACTTGACAAATTATTTTTTTATCAATTTTTTCCTATTTTTCTAGTATAAAACAAGCTTCTGGAAAAAAAGTCCGAGTTTCCGATCCAATTCGGCCGATTCCGACCGATTCATCCGATTCAGATCCCCCGGCCAAAAGTCCGATTCTGATTCCGATTCCGATTTTTCCTTTTATGGTTGTGACAATTACAAAAAACACTATCAAACCCAAAACACTAGCTAGGAATCCATATCCTCCCAGGAAACATAATATTTCTGTTTAGATACGGACCATGAGATCAGAATCCGGGTCAATCCAGCCTTTCAAAATTCGTGAGGATTCTGATCGGATGATTAAGATCCAACATAAATAGTCTGTCCCCTTAGGTGCTCTGAATTCAAACACTAATGGTTGCTTTAAAACAAAGGACACTTGATATTGGCCGAACTATCTCATTGGACTCCATATTGGTTAAGAACACCGACCTGAGCTTGCAAAAGTTTGACATACCTAATTGATGCCAGAATCATGTCAACAGTCACCAAGTGGGTCCCATCTGATATCAGCTTTCCAAGCTCTTCATTTGCTATGTTGCAGCAATATTCTGTGCCGAGACATGCTCTAGACCTCGTACAGCCGACCTGTGAACCTTCTTTGCTGCTGTAATATCTGAGGTCTTAGTACAGAAAGTTTGCCGGGTTGTTGAATGCCTCAGCACTGAACAATTTGCTGCTGCTTTTGTGACCCTTTGTGAGAGGTGTAGGGGCACTTTCGGTGTGTGCATTGTATGAGTCATGGTGCAGAGAGACATTGGAAGGGTTGTTGATGGACTTGCTACAACAGAAGGTTTGCACTATCACTAAAGAAAAATTGAGTGTCAGCGACCGGTGTCAGCGACTGGTGCTGTCGCCGGTCATTGATGCCCATTTTCCTTCCAAAAATAATAAAATGACAAAAAAAACAGGTGACCAATTTATCACTGAAGAAGAAAGGCCATGTTTTAAACCAACTAACCTCCAGAGGAGCAGTTTCTCAGTTCATTGTTCAAAATTTCGGAGAACTTACTGCAGTTAGTAACCCGAGAAAGGGCGGTGTTCCTGCCGGTTTTTGAATGACATTTTCTTTTGTTTTAATTATTTTATTTGAAATAAAAACAAAAGATATCTACTACCTGTTTCCCTTCATAATATAAACAAATTTTTTACATTAGTTATTGATTTTTATTTTTAGTTGTGTTGCTCTGTTTCCTTAAATTAACAGATTCAACAGCCATGTTTAGTCCCTAATCATAATAGTTGTTTTAGGGTTGGTTTCACACATCCAAGTTTATTTTTTCTTAAAAACCAGATGAAATCCTGTCGTTCTCCTTCAAATCAAGGATTGGTTAATTTAAATTCAAGTCCTCTGCACACATACAATTTCACAACAACAGTTTAGTCCAACTGAATTAATAAGTAATCACTTCACTGAAAAATTAATTTCCAGGGGAAGTGTGTATGGGTCAACTGTTAAGCAGCCTAAAAGGAACTCAAGACAAGGAGCCTCGGAGAGAATTCAGCCAAAGAGAGAAGCCCGTGAGCGGTCTCAAAAAATCATCTGAATATAATGGATTTTTTGTATCAGTCTAAGATCATCGGCTTGTTGTGAGAATTACAAAAAACACTATCAAACCCAAAACGCTAGCCAGGAATCCATATCCTCTGAGGTAACAGAATATTTATGTTTAGATATGGACCATGCTATCAGAATCCGGGTCAATCCAGCTTTTCAAAATTCGTGAGGATTCTGATCGGACGATAAAGATGGAACATAAATATTCTGTTACCTTAGGTGCTCTGAATTCAAACACTAGTAGTGGCTTTAAAACAAAGGACAAAATTATCCCTTGATATTGACCGAACTATCCCATTGGACTCCATATTGGTTAAGAACAGTGACCTGAGCTTGCAAAAGTTTGACATACCTAATTGATGCCAGAATCATGTCAGCAGTCACCAAGTGGGTTCTATCTGATATCAGCTTTCCAAGCTCTTCATTCGCTATGTTGCAGCAATATTCTGTGCCGAGACTTGCTCTAGAACTCGTACAGCCGACCTGTGCACCTCTTTGCTGTTGGAATCAACTGTAATATCTGAGGTCTTAGTATAGAAAGTTTGCCGGGTTATTGAATGCCTCAGCACTGAACAATTTGCTGCTGCTTTTGTGGCTCTTTGTGAGAGGGGTAGGGGCACTTTCGGTATGTCCATTGTATGAGTCATGATGCAGAGAGACATTGAAAGGGTTGTTGGTGGACTTGGTAGAACAGAAGGTTTGCACTATCACTATAGCAAAATTGAGTATCAGGGATTTGTAGACCGCATATAGAAATCCAAAACTGGAATTAAATACCCACCACATAATAATCACATTTTAAATTAAATAAAGGTCTTCATATACATATGTATAAAATACTTAACAACAGATTCAATTGAGTAACAAAGTTACCACAACAATTGAATTTATACAGTAGAAACTGGCATAAAAATGGACAGACTGAACATTACAAGTATCGAAGAACAAACAAAAATGACAACAATCCAGTATTGAAAATGCTGAAAAGGAATGGTATTTAATTCCTAAAGAAAATCATGCAACCATAAACTCCGCACATGATAGTGTAGGCTAGCAGGAAACAAGTGTGTCACCAAGTATTAGTTGCTCTTGAAGTTCTCGTCAGAATCTGTGCTTGCGTAAGGATAAAATAGTTCAGTTAGTATTTCTCAGAATATTGTCATTATGCAGTAATTTTTGTAACCCAGTATTTAGGTTATATGTGTATATATTTATATTCACACTTTATTTTGAATGTTATTCTTGGACATAACTTAAAAGAGGCCCAAACACAGTTTCATTAAAATTCCGTTTTTTTTTCTTTAAGTTTCTCAGGAATCCAAGAGCCCAACAGATTAAGGACAATATAAATGTTTACATAAAATCAGCAAACCGAAATCCCACTGTTTTAGTTTCAAAATTTTCATTGAATTATAACAAAAATTCACAAAAATTTCAATTTGATTTATTTTAATTAATTTCTAACTATCCCAACGTTGTGAAAAATTCACAAAAATCTTCAATGCATTACCACGGACACCTTACGTGCTTGATGAGATGCTAAGGCGGTTCATTAGCTGGTTCGATCAAATGGTTTGAGCTCAAGACAATTGGTGACCGATTGGTGCACACTAGACAATATTGATTTGATCTAACAAAATGCGCTTAGGGGTGATTTATTGATTCTTTTTTTCTTCAATTAGTTTTGCAGCTCTTTTTATAAGATATAAGTGTGAATACACAAATCATTTTTGTCTAAGTTAATTATGATATACAACACTTTCTAAACTTATGTGTATATATTTGACTGAAATCTTCACTTAGCTTATTCTCTTATTTAATCATTTAAGTTTGCTTTGTATTTTTATCAAATATACATTTATTGATTATTACATCCGTGTAAATGCATGATTTAAGTAAAGCAAGACAATTGTTTTACACAAGATTAAATTGCAGCAGTAGATAATTAATGATAGGTTCATGCATAGTGTAAGCACCCTTTTTTGAAGCATTTATTATGAGACATAATTGTGTGTCGGTGAAAGAGACTGATAATTAAAATTAGAGGGGGACCTCATTATTTGTTTTGTATCTTTTCATATACTTATTTGAACAACTATTTTTGTTACAAGAAGGTTGATGCTGTGATATAGGATCCCCACTAATTCATTAGAAGAAAGTTGATACAGAGACAATTAGAGAATTTGAAAATGGATTATCATAACAAGTTACGCATCAAAGTACTAATATTTTATTTTTCAACTATTAATATCTTATCTTTCAAATATTTCTAACTATGAAGGTTGATACAAGAACAAGCGAGGAGACTAGAAAAGAGAGGACCATATAATTAATGGGGACCATAGAAGAAGCAGAGTGTTGCATGAATTTTTGAATAATAATTAATGGAGACCATAGTAATTTTTCTAAATGGGTGTGAGAATTTTTGAAATACTGAAGGGAAGGTGCTCAAATAAATAATCAATTTTTTTTAATGTTTTGTTTCCATTTGACCAGCTGGCATTTGATATTATACGTTGTCATAATTGTGGAGATGACAATGATATTTTACCTACATTTTCTCACTCTCAATAATTAGAGCTTACGACTAGTTAGAACAAACTCTCTCAATTATTGATAGCAAATGGCATTTTTCAAATATATCGTTGTTTTTATAACAAGTTGTTTTATTTAATTCTCCATTTCGTTTGGCTTTATTATTATTATTATTTTATAACAAGATGTTTAAAGGCAAACTTGAAAAACTTACCTTGTCCTCATTTATTATAAGAAGGTATTAAGACAAGACTTTTATGTCCTCAAACTTTTTTTATCCATTTATGTTAATTTATCCATTTTATTGAAATTAATCAAATCAAATCTTTTGTGACCTTAAAGGAAACTTCTTGTTTTTCAGCTAAATTCAAATTAGATGGAAATTTTTAATTTGATGATCATAAAGTTATGGTTTACGCTTTTGCAAATATGGTAAAGTAATTAGAAAATAATATTAACATGCCATAAATGACGTGACTAATCAAAATTTTTAGCTGACAAACGATTATATCACTAATTTGTTTCTCAAAAAAAATTTAGCTGACAATAAAAATTTTGTTCTTTCAACATTAAATCTAGTTAATATGAGAAACTATTCTTGTTGGTGATTAAATCTTTTTAAATTGTAAATTATATTCTTATATTGTACTTGCTATAAGTTAGATCTCACTTGATAATTGAATCCAGTGTTATCAGAACCGGACCAGACCGGCTGGTTCAACTGGAAAAAAAAGGGACTCGGACCCCTGTCCAGTTCGGTTCTTCATCGTATAAGTTACTGAACCGGTCACATCTAATTCAACCAGTTCGTTTTAATTAAAAAAATGTTGAATCAAACCGTCAAAAACGCCAGCTCAAAACAGATTCGTTTCTCAAATCTCCATCTCCTTTCTCAAATCTCATTCTCCTTCGATTTCTTGTTTTTTCTTCAGTACTGATGACTTCAAATCTCCAATTTCAACTTCCTCTCTTCTCTGCTGTGGCTCTCTCCTTCCAGACTTGAACTATTCTCAAGAATCTGGCTCAAATCTCGTTCTTAAGATTTTGTTTGAAACATCATCACAAAAGAAGTTACTTAGATCAAGTACTTTAAGCAATTTTATGAAAGTTTTGAGTTAATTGTATTGAATAGATCCATGCATTTAAGGTGTTTGATAAAAAACGCGAAACAAAGAGCAATTTGATCATAATTGATTTGTGGTTAGAGAGTACAATTGATGTAAAACCACGGTGAATAAGGTTCAAATCAAATAGCTACACTACTAGCTCCATACAAGTCACTGTCACAGCTGCAACTGTCACGAATCACGATTGCTACCTCAGTGAAGACTCAACTCAGCTCATTAATTGACAGACGCATTTAAATCACTCAATCTTCCAAGATATATGCAATTAACATACTGAAAGACATTTATGTAGCTGGAACTTAGCAGTTTAATTAGTTTTCTATTTTCATGTATTAGGATCTTTTACCCGTAAATGGCACTCCAACGTACACAAACATGGTCTAAGCTTTTATGATCTTAGTTTTTAGTGTTTTATAGTATTTTTCTTTGAATGTATTGGGGCTTTTATCTTATCAGTAAGGTAGTTCTTACGTTTACAACACTAGGTTTTCATTTATGTTTTCTGGTAAAGTAGACCTTTAATCTTGTACTCCATTTAAATGACAAGTTGCCTACGGTTTTTTCTCAAAACAAAAAAAAACTGTTCAGCTTTCAAGTTGTTTCACTTTATTGTATTTTTGTTGCAGTAGGGAAAAGTAATTTTTTTTCAACTGTACAGGTTCTAAGCTGTTTCACTTGGTGTTTTTATTACACATTGAAGCAATAGTCAAAATTATCATGGGTACAATATACGTTTGTCTATGAAAAAAAAAGCAATGATCATATCTTATGAAAAAATGTCACACCTCAGATTTTGGCCATCTAGAGCGTGATTATATAAGCATCTTCACATCTTTCCTTGGCCCGTCAACCTACGTCGCCAACAGAAAGAAAAATAAAATAACAAAACGGAGTCAGCTACAAAGCTCAGTAACCGGTTATTTAACGACGCGTTTCTCTATAATTGGCTTAATTTAACAACCATTCAAATAAACCGGATTAATCCACACAAATACACATAAAATTATGCACACATATTTAACCGGGATAGCACATCGGTCTAGATTATCCGTAAAACAAGTCACATCATATTCACACAGTTGGAATCCCATCACACAGGCGATTCTCAACTTCCACATAACACAATTCCACAAAACCGCCAATCCAGTGAGAAATCCATTCAACACTGGAAAGCCGCCAACCCGCTGGGAAATCCATCCAACAACGAGAGGCTACAATCACATATCAAATTCCAACCTCAGACCCGCTATCCCGTTAAATATGTTATTAGAATTCAATATGCAATACCCATATTCAAATCAACCATACAAAACGAAAACACAGATTATAGAGAAATTCGGTTACCTGATATATAGCGAGATGTTCAGAATTTCAAATTGGACTGCACTGACAACTTAGAATCACTGCGACATAGTCAGAATTCGAATCAGAAATACAATCGAATAAAAATCAAAGTATTAAGATGTCTATTAAGTTTAAAGAACTTGCGACAATGAAAGTTGTAAAATGAACAAGTAGAATTATAATTTGTCAGCAAGTGAAAATAGGAGATAGATACAATTCATACCTAGTCGAATAGTTTGATAAATTGATGACGAGGATGCGACAAAAGCAGGGTGAAATATATGATAGACAGATAATTAAATAATGGAGGCTGTAGCGTTTTCGAATAAAAGATAGGAGGTTTTAATTATATAAAGAGAATTTAAAGGGCATGGGAAACCGCCTTTCTACAAGGCGTCGTTTCATATTTTTTTTATTTTTATTTTTTTTGTTTACTTTCTAATTATATAGTTAATCAAAATATACAAAGAGAAGGCATCAAGAATTTAACACGTACTCAACAATTAAATATCCGAAATTACATTCTCATTTGATCACCGAACGAAAATGGAAAGATAATTATTATAACAATTAATATTTACTATAGTTTGTTCATCGGGGCTAAAATTACTTTATAATTCTTCAATTAAAATATATATCTAAAAAAAAAAATAAGTATTAGTGTATTTCCGTACAATTAGAATTCAGATATCAATAAATCAAAATTTTAAAATAATTACCTCTATAACTTTTCATTGATACAAATAAAATATTTTACTAAAAGACCAATAATTTTCTTTATAAAAAAATAAAACATTTTAAATATAAATAACAATGATTCAATTTTTCGGGTTGTTACAAAAAATCAGCAGTTGAACCGGTAGACCGGCCCGTCCGACCAGTGAACCATTGACTCAGAGATTTACCAGGTCAATGTCCAGCCCAGTTCTGATAACATGGATTGAATCATTTAATTATATACTAAAATATAATAATTATAATATATATAATATATTTGATTAAATTTTATTTTTGACACTGTTCTTTTTCTTCTACTTTTAAATTCAACATATTCATTACCTAAATACAAAAAAATTGTCAAATATCACTTTTATTTGTAATTGACTAAATTCAATCCAAACTACAAGCAAAACAGTTTTCATTATAGGATTGACAAGAGAATGTGTCCAACGTAAAGTGATTTTTTTCATGAGTAGAATCAAAATATTATACCATACGCTTTTCAGACCATAAAAGTAAATGTACTTCTACTATAAGGAAATTGAGGAATAAGTATTGTAGAAAATGTTCTATATAATTTGCTTTCTGGGAAATTGATATATTATATTCTTACTGTAAGAAAAAGTTTTAGTTTAAAAAGGAATACAACATTATTAGATAAAGCACTTCTCAGGGACCAAATTTTCCAAAATTCTTAACAAAAACTTTGGTGTTAATGTCAACATCATTATACTGATCTTTTCACAAGTTTGTTCTTGGAAAAAAAAAACTAACAGTAGAGCAACTTCATCTTTATCGTAAAAGGGTGAAAATTAATTATTCTCACATGTATTAAGGTTGTTTATTCATTATGTCCGAAAAAAAATTCAATTGTTAACTATTGAGAAATTCTATTCTAACACCGGTGATAGACATATAAATATCTCCATGATCAAGTTATAATTGGAAAAAATTTAAGAACAAAAATTTACACCAGAAAAAATGTATGATAAACTGATTAATATTGATCTTAATTTGTTGTTTAAGATATTGTTCAAAAATGTTTTCAATCAAAATGTGATGATCAACAAAAAATAATTTTAGAATCCCAAAACCATGTAAAAAAATGAACATGATATTCATCATTATTTCTTAATCTATTTCAAAAATATTAAAAAATTTATAGGAATGAATATGATTCGTGAAAACCTCTCCTCAACCGCTAGTATTATGTGATTAGTTTAGGTGATATCTCTTCAACTCATCTCATGATTTCCTATGCATGAAAGGCCAACTGATCCTGCAACAACATAAATTGTGCATCTATCATTGGTTGGGGTCCTATTATGACTTATTTGTTCATGGTAAAACAAGTCCCGTAATATATATAGTAACTATCCGCGAGAGTAAATAGTAACTATTCACGAGAGTATACCTACATAAAGGTGTTTTTTCTATTAGCGACAGTAGTATCTGCGAGAGTATACCAACATAATTTCTCGCAAATGGCCCCCATTCTTGCATATATACCGAAATTTTATAATTCCACAAGGGAGCTGTTATAAAGGAGCCACCATATGTAGAAAAATTGCAGAGGCTCCTATATAATAAAACATTGAATAAGACAATCAAGACCGTGTGTTAATCAGCAATTCAATATACAAAGCCACTTGTCTCTCTGGGTCCTAATATTCACACGTAATAATAAATAAAAAATTCGACGTCGTTTTGAAAATAGTATTAGGTGAAGAACTTAATTAGTAATATAATCATGCAATAAGAAAAAAATTATGTCCTTTTAACCTTTTAAAGATAGTAGTAGGTGGAGACAACTTACTAATATTTATACATAATCCATAAAAAAAATTGACATCCCTTTCGCAAATAGTTAGGTTGTGAATTTACTAATATTTATACGTAATCAATGATGAAAATTTCAAGTCCCCCTTGTAAATAGTAGTCGGTACGGGACAACTACTAATATTTATCAGTGTTCTGTATAGCACACTATAGCAATCAAATAGCGGCACCATAATATTTTCGGATCTTAAACGCTAAGCTATGGAATAAAAGTGCGCTATTTTATCTACAGCTGCTATAGTGGTAATAGCGGTCCGCTATTTGCGCTACATGCTACGCGCTATAGCGCATGCTATGCTACATAGGCTTTTATTTAAATGTCCAAACTGAATTTTTTTTTAAGGATAATTTTTTTTTCAAGGTACGGAATGCTTTTGATTTTAAATAGAAAACGGTAGATAGCTTAAGCCATGATGCTTAGATTTTTTTTTAATAGAAAAAAATATATAGTTTATGCCATTATGCTTAGGTTATTTTGAATGGAAAAATATAGATAGTTTATTATAATATTAGGGATATCTTGAATAGCAATTAGGACTTTGTATTGGTTTAATAATGAATATTATAATTCCTCAATCAATTTTGCGTTACTTATCGTTATATGAGACTTTCGATACTATTGATAATTAGTAGAAATATAAAACATAATATTTTAAACAAAAAAAAACTATGTATGATAGCTTTCGCTATAGCTACGCTATTTGCGATAGCTTTCTTTTAGTCTTTACGTGATGACGCGATAATTGCTATTTAAAATCTTGATATTTATACATAATCGATAAAAAAAATTGACATCTCTTTTAAAAGATTTATTTGGTAGAGAGTTTAATAATATTTATACGTAATTAATAAAGAAAAATTTAACATCCTTTCCAAGATATAGTACTAGACCGAGAATTTGTTAATATTTTTATGTAATCAATAAAGAAAAATTTAACATTCCTTTTTAAAATAGTAATACGCTAAAATTTGCTAATTGACATTTTTTTTTCAATGGTGTGAAATGATCTCAATGGTCCCGGCATGTAGGTCAGCGTCGTAAAGACTAAAAAAAAGCTATCGTAAATAGCATAGCTATAGCGAAAGCAATCATACATAGTTTTTTTTCATTTAAAATATTATGTTTTATATTTCTACTAGTTATCAACAGTATCTAAAGTATCATATAATGATAAGTAACGCAAAATTGATTGAGGAATTAGAATCAGCGGATTTCAATTCCGGTGAGTTGAGCAGCATCCGGGGTTGTTTCAGGATGACGGTAGTAGGCAGTGCTGTTTGGGGATTTCATTGCGCGAGTTACCTGAAGCTCGCAATCTGAGCGGTCTAAAATTGGATAAACTGGCATGGGTGAGGCCTGGCTAAGCCTCGCGGCCCAACTGAGCCCGCCGATAGACCAGAGATAATGGTGGTTGGAGACAAAGAGTTCTGGTCAGAGCCAAACTGCACAAAGGTAGTTGCCAGAATCAGGCTTCTGACCTTGAAATGTTTAGTGATTTTATCATAAACTAAATTTAGTGATTTTATGTTGGAATGTTTCATTTATTTTATATAATATGTTATTAGTATTTGAAAAAGCTTAATTCTTTAATTTATTTTTCATTAAGTAAATAGGTTACCTACCCATATAAAGTGCTTATGTGTTGTTGTTAAGAAGAAACAAGTGTAGTGTCATGGTATAATAATGGAGCCATGTTAAATTATGTTTATTTGATAAGTTTGATGAGTTAAATAAATCATTTTAAATATATTATAAATATATACACATAATTTTCATAAAAATGATTAATCGTATGCATAATTCCGATTAATCGGAGGCATACCGATTAACCGCTTAGCGGTACCCTGTCCGTTTGATAAGTGCATACTGTTGTTTACAACATTAGTTAATTAAGACTATATTGTAAACTTTTTGTTTTTACTATCTTGACAAGAAAAAATAATAAAGCATTTTTACTTTCCTATTTGGCATTGCGTTATTTAAACTTACTCCTTCACTCACACAAGCGGTGCATTTTCTTTTAAGCATTTACTTAGAATTTGATTTCGAATTTATTCCTTTCACACAAAAATTATTATTTGAAGAGTAATTATAATTGGCGTCATTATCTAAATTATAGAAATTGGATAACTCATATCATGACATCTATCTCTTGATTTTTATTTTTAAAATTCTAGTTAAATTTCAAATAAAACTAATGGCTCATACTAATTAAGAAAAGAAGCTTAAATTTGTGAAGCAGAGTACGTATAGTATATTTATCTCTTCACATCTCTAGAAGGCAATACTCCTCACTTAAAGATAAGTACATGATAAAAATATAACTTATGAAGTAGCTTATGCGTAAGGGGGAAGAATATTTCCCAATCCACCAACTCTGTTAGTTAATCATTTATTATTGTAGTTTAGTACACGTGAACAGCCGCCAAACAAGAAATCAAAAGTAAAAAACAATGAAAAATAATCATTGAAATGAAAGAAATAGGGGTACCATCATGGTTCTGAAACTCGAAATCGGGATCGGAATCAGATTCTTGATCGTGGAATCGTAATCAGATGAATTGTCTGGAATCAGAAGCATCAGATCAAAAACTCGAATTTTTTTGGCAGAAACTTGTTTTGTAGCCAAAAAATATGAAAAAATTAGTAAAAAAAAAATTCTAAGTTAAGACAAAAGATTACACTCAAAATATAACAAGCTACGTTAAGACAAAAGATTACACTCAAATAATCCATTAATTATATAATGTAATACAAGCATTACAAATATAACACACTCATCTCATCGTCATTTGTATTAAAATACTAATGGGGATATTGTTGTATAGAGCCAAAAAATGAAGACATTAATGTAGTGTCAACTGAAGAAAATTCTTGATGGATTGTATGTGCTAGAAAATTTTTGATTGCTACTTGAATTATAGTTTGGTTGTACTCCATATACAGATAAACTTGAATTATATCCCTCACTAAACTCTGAGGGCACGTACATGCCATCATAAAAATTAATATTTCGATGCCTTACCATTAGTTCATTGACATCTCTGACAGACACTTCTCTTCTTACCAGCAAACAGTTTGCCGGTTAATTTTCATGATTTCACTGTCCATGGTACTGACTCGGCCTGACTCGGGTTGACTCGGGTTGACTCGGGTGATACTCGGACTGACTCAGTCTAAAAATTAGATAACTCAGCCGAGTCAAACATTGTTCAACCGAGTTTTGCTGAAAAAATCGGATGAGCGCGAGACTCGAGTGAAACTCAGCTGAGTTTCTAAACCATGCTCATAGGTTTATACTTTCCTGAATGGATGGCAAAATCAAAATTATACCAACAATTTACTAAATTTGTGGAACACCTCAAAAAATTGAATATATATGGGTGTAAATGGAGCCGGATTATCCGCTCCGACTTTGTTTACTATTTGTATCAGGATTAAATGAAGCGGATAGTTCGTGGATACGAATATGGATAATTTATTAAATAGGAAAAAAATATGCAGATACAGATACTAATAAATGGGGCAGATATCCGGATGGATCTAGAACCTATGATTGGAGCTCCGAACACATTATTGGATAGTTATGTCACAATTTTCACGTCCTATCTCAATTTTTGTGGTCATGTTAAACTAAATTATATACACGTTTTATCTAAATTATGAAGAGCATATCTAAAATTCACAATTTTATTTTGACAACTATTGACACTACTAGAATTCTCAATAATTGCAAGGGTAGCACTCACTATTTGCAAGGATAATTAGAAAAGGGTCCTTGCAAAAAATATTACTTTAATTTTCTAAGTTTTTTTATTTTTGAACAAGCCAACTCATTTTAATTTAAATATTCTAAATTTAATTGGGAGCATATGAAAGAATATATAAAAATAAATAAAAACTAGGAAGAGAAACCAAAGGTTTCCCCCAGTTACGGACATCCCCAGTAATTAATTTAGCATGTTACCGGTCAGAAGTCATAAATTAAATAAATATAACACATTATTGACCAACAGACTCCACTATAAAATATTCCCCATGATACATGTGATAAGTTCAATATATATAGTCGGTTATTGATATTCAGACTGCACTATAAATCATTTTCCCAAAAAATCTATCCTACTCATAGATCAGTAAGAGCAAATCAAGCTAAACCTCGTGCTAATGGCCATCGCATCGTCCCAAAGTATAAGATCTGAAAGTGAAATGGTGTCTGAATCACGACGTCCAGTTATGCCTGCTGATCTTTTCAGAGCAGTAATGAAAGAGCAAATCAAGCTAAACGTGATACTAATGGCCATGGCATCCTCCCAAAGTATAAGATCTGAAAATCACATGGTGCCCAAATCACGACGTCCAGTTATGCCTGCTGATCTTTTCAGAGCAGTAATGAAAGGCGATGGTGATGTGTTGATACGACGTCTTGGACTACAGCCGGAAGAACAAACAGAATGCCAGGTAATATATATTTCAGAAACTATTGCTTGCTTATATAGTATCTGTAATCTACCTATCCAAATAAGGATGCACACAGGGAAACAGGAAACACATGTTGGCACCGTACGTGAAGTAATACTAAAACATACTAAATTTAGTTTTTATTTTATTTTATTTATTTATATTCTTATTCTTATTAATTGCCGTCGTTGTTATCATTATTAATAATGATTATTATTAATTGTCATTAACGTTGTTGTTCTTCTTATTGTTATTATAATTTTTATTAGAATTTTCTAGTGTTTATCTAAATATTTAATAAGTACATATTTTCTTAACATTCGCCTGTTTATTTAAGTTTGAACTTAAGATATTTAATAATTTTTCTTTTTCATTCAGAAGAAAGTAAATTTAATCGAGTGACTTAATCATATTAAAATTGTGATATAGAAAATTTTTCTTATAAGAAAGATATGCAATTTGAAACTATTAGTAGAAATTTCTTTACACTTTATATGCAGCTACTATTATTCTAGATTGACACAAGCATAATGGAAATAACTTGAACACACTTAAGTTACTCTCTTTTTGTTCAAAGTAGAAAATAAACCCATAAATTTCATTGATATCAAATTGTTCATATAAGATATCAAACAACTGATACCTAATACATATCAAACAACTGATATCAAATTGTTCTTAATGTTATAACTGAAGCCATTATCTGAAAACAATGAATAGTGTCAGTTGGTACATTTATTGCAAAATCTGTTATGAATAGCCCAATTATCGAGTTGTTAAGGTTCCGACAATGGATGTTAGCAGCAATGAAAGGCAGCGGACTTGTTTTAATACAATGTCTTGGGCCGCCTAAAGAACGAAAAGAAGGCCTAAAGCAATGAAAGGCAGCCCAATATTTGAGATTGGCTGGTTCTGTCGTAAAATATGTCCATAATTTATATTTGTTCCTCATGTTTTGTTGTGGACTAAAGCTAAGAAGGCCTAAATGATTATTCCAACTTAAGCCAGTCTAAATTATTCATTTTTGGTTGAGATCTAAAGTTAGATTATGGCTTAAGTTATTTCTTGTTTGGTTAAAATTGGTGGACTAAAGTTTTGAAAGCCTAAATTAGTTAATTATTAATAGTTAGATAATATTAAAGTATTAATAATAACTATAATATATTATAATAATTATTTAATATATTAAAAATATAAGATATTAATTATATACTTATCTATTAATAATAAGAAACTAATTATATAATATTAATATATTACTAATAACTATAATACCGTCATTTTTTTTCATAACCAAAAAAATAAATAAAATAATATTAATAACCCAAATTTTTTTTTTTTTTCACCCATAACCAAACCGCCGGTCCGTGGGGCGGTCTACCCCCAGACCAAACCGCCGGTCTGTGGGGCGGTCTACCCTTGGACCAACCCGCCCCCCCAGGGGGCGGTCCACATATATATATATTTTTTTTTTTATAAAACCGGCCATGTATTATAATTGTATTGTATTTGTATTTGTATTGTATTGTATTTTTTTTCTAATCTATTTGTTATTGTATGTTGTTATTGTATTTGTATTTGTATTTGTATTGTATTTTTTTTTATATTGTATGTTGTTATTTTCTATTTATTTATTATTTATATTTTTGTTATTGTTTATAATTTGGATACGAGGGATTTTATGATTTGTTATGTCAATTGAATAGTCGAAAACATAAGTGAACAAAATAATCAAATAACGTCTGATCAGCATAAAATATAGAAACGAAAACAAACTGAATAAAATCACCAAACAACGTCTGATCAACATAATATATAGAAACATAAATATAAAAATAGTACTGTCAGGTCTACAATATGAAATATAAAAACCTAGCGATGACGATCGGACAATGACAGTCTGGAAGGCGCCCCGCACGCCCTCGGTGGCTGCACACGCGTCCTCTGTGGCTGCACACGCCTCCTCTGTGGCTCTGGAGGATCCTCGTCATCAGAATGATCCACATGCATGTCCTCCTCGTCATCAGAATAATCTACATGGATGTCCTCCTGCATAGTAGCTTGCGATGGACCTGTCTCCCATGGATCGGTCTCCCAGTCCCCAATATACGTGCTCGGGGGCTGTGTCCCGAACATATGAGGCTCCCAAGCATCAGTGGGCTGCTGTGCCCCACTCCCACTCGCTTCATGGTCGTGCTGCCTAGGGGGTGGCATCGATGGTGTGGCTCCGGTGAGATCCTCTACACCGGTGGCGGTGAGGCCAAAGTCTGCCGGAGTGAAAGTGGGTTCGGCACACCATAGAGGGTGACCATCCTGTAGTTAACTTATAATGTTAGTTTTGTATTATGAAAATAACTAAAATTTAATTTATACAGAGACAAACTAACTTACCTCGCCAAGCTGCACCGGCACATTATATTTATTGTAGTAGGCGTGCCATTTCTTGTTGTCAAGCACCCAATCTGGAACGCCCAATTGGGGTTGTCTTCTGCAACATTTTAGTTGAACTTCTTAAGAACACACTTTCAAAACAAAATTGACGTGTATGAAAAAATAATTTAACTTATAATACCTTCGGGTGGTGGTGGTAGGTCATCGTCGTATACGAGGACCCGCTCTCGGCTTGACTCGTTCGGAGCTGGTGATTCTTTCTTAATCTCACGCCAGTTGATGTTCTCACCAGCGTCGTGCAGCATGCCAATGAGGCGCCCATCAAACTGGGAATCCTCGACGATCGGAGCAGTGTGATGCAGCATAGTACACCCGAACGCCCGAAAACCTTTTTTCGCCATGCACACCAAGCTGTGTGCAACTCCTCGGATCCCCCTTAGTACCTGTGTATAACGATTAGAAAACGAGTTATACGGAAAAAAACAATATTACAAATAATCTTTAGTACTTACCGTTCGAGTATTGGTCGGGCCCCACGGCAAATGGGTCTTACTCTCGTCACCCATTATTCTCCGCCGAAGAGTATCACCGTAGTCGCCCTGTAAGTACACCGAAGTCATGCACCACCGCCCTGTAAGTATCACCGTAGTCGCCCTGTAAGCCCTGTAAGTACACCGAGATCCCTCTGTGCCATCGTCAATGGACAGAAAATACTTGCCCGGTACCACGACCGATATGGGAACCAGTCGACGTTTGCCTGGTGCAACATCTGGAGCTGATTCCGGACGTAGGATATACCCGCTGTCCCTCCCCTCGGCGTATTTTCATAGCGGTGGCGGCTACCCCATATGGTACCGTATGGGGGGCTTTTGTTGATGTCTTTGCTCTTTTGCCACTTCACATTTGATGGGATGATGGGTCGGCATACTGGTAGATGCGACCAGGACCACTGCTGCAGCAAAAGGAGTGGCCCATTGAACTGCTGGCTGTCTCTCTGAAATTTGAGATGTGTATTAGTTATTATCAAATTTAAAACAATCGTAAGAACATTAATTGATTAAGAATTACCAGACAAGCGTGACACAGCCCTCTGTACAAACATGCAAGCACGGCTCCACCCCAGTTCCACCGCGATGGCTTATCAAGTTGCTCCAGCTGCTAGAGAAACATAATCGGAACCGAGTCGCCACTAGAATCGACAAACATCGTGGCACCACATAAGTCAAGCACGAATGTCCTAACGTACCTACAGTTTGAAGAGTAAGTAAATAACTGTTTATTTTTTTGATAAAACTAATTTTAATGTAATGTAATGGATTTGGAAATTACCTCTTGACCTTCTCCACGTCAGTCGTCCATGGAGTAATGGCAATTTCGGTGGCATATTGGCGGAGAGCCTTCAGACTGATGCAGTACTGGGAGAACTTCTCATCATCGTCCTCATTCTTCCGTTTTAGCTTCTTTGCCACCCCCTCCACATGCACACCCAACAGCTCTGGGATCAATGTTTGGAGTACATGATGATCCGAGACACCCCCTATAGGATCGCCATCGATCCGCAAACCCCATAAGGCACTCACGTCCTGTAGGGTCACTGTCATCTCCCCCACAGGAAGATGAAATGAATGAGTCTCAGGTCGCCATCTCTCCACGAGACCGCACATGAGTGCCTGGTCAATCCGCAGTGGTTGTTTCATCGTGCCTAACTGGTACAACCCGAGGTTCATGAGGTACCGATCCATCAGTGGATTTTCGATGTACCGTACCTCCGGTGAGCGGTGCCGCACCGTCAACATGGTCTCATCCTGCATTTTTTCAATGTTTTAGACCAGTGGGACTGAATAACTATATGTTTGGAACGTAATTTTTGCATTTTCTTTGAATAACACAACGTACCTCCATCGATGCAAGTGAGACACGGTGACGTCTGTGAGGGACCCACAGGAGAGGACTGAACGTATCTGCACGATGTGGTGCGGCATCCCCTGCATCGACACCCTCCGCAGTGGAGCTCTCTGTGCTACCATTAGTATCGGCGTGAGGTTGCGAACTCTCGCCGATCTCCGACGTATCTCGTGATCGCCCACGTCGAGGTCTAGTCATGCTGCATTTCAAAATATCAAGTTTAAAAAAATAAAACTCGTAATCCAATCAAACCTAATTTTAATAAAACTCGTAATTTCTAACAATTCATGCAATTTTAACCCCATGCAATTAATTTCTAACAGCTCCAAACAATTATAACAATTTTAATCAATTTCTAATAATTCCAATCAAACAATTTCTAACAAGTTCAATTAAATAATTTCTAACAATTCCAATTAAACAATTTCAAACAATTTCTAACAATTCAAATCAAACAATTTCTAACAATTCCAATCAAACAATTTCTAACAATTCCAATCAAACAATTTCTAATAATTTCAATCAAACAATTCTAATAATTTCAATCAAACAATTCTAACAATTTCAAACAACAAATTTCTAACAACTCCAAATAATTCCTAACAATTTCTAACAACTCCAAACAACTCCAAACAATTTCTAACAATTTCTAACAATTTCTAACAAATCCCGTAATTCGATTAATTTCTAACATTTTCAAACAAACAATTTCTAACAATTCCAATCAAACAATTTCTAACAATTCCAATCAAACAATTCTAACAATTCCAATCAAACAATTCTAACAATTTCAAACAACAAATTTCTAACAACTCCAAACAATTCCTAACAATTTCTAACAACTCCAAACAACTCCAAACAACTCCAAACAATTTCTAACAATTTCTAACAATTCCCGTAATTCGATTAATTTCTAACATTTCAAACATTTATAACTGTTTCTAACAACCGTAAACAATTCCAATCAATTTCTACCAAATTCAATCACAACAATTTCAAACAAATCCCGCGAATAATTTCTAACCATTTGTAACAATTCCAAACAATTAAAAAAATTCCAAATAATTTATAAAAATACTAGCAAATAATTTCATACCCGAAAACGAAAGCGGAGCGACGGCGCGGCGGCGGGGTGGAGCACCGGTGGAGAGAGGAGAGGGAGGCCGAGAGAGAGAGAGAGAGAGAGAGAGAGAGGGAGGGAGGCCGAGGGAGAGAGAGGAGGGAGGCCGAGAGTGAGAGAGGGAGAGACCGGCGGTTTCGGCTTGGTCGGAATGGCCGGAAATGGGCGTTTCCGGCGGCAGAGGAGAGGGGCGGCGGGTTGGGTAGGGTTTGGGCGGGTTGGGTAGAGAGAGAGAGAGAGAGCCGGTTTTATAAAAAAAAAAAAAAAAATATGTGGACCGCCCCCCGGGGGGGCGGGTTGGTCCAAGGGTAGACCGCCCCACAGACCGGCGGTTTGGTTATGGGTGAAAAAAAAAAAATTTGGGTTATTAATATTATTTTATTTATTTTTTTGGTTATGAAAAAAAATGACGGACTATAATATAGTATTTTTATTATAATAATTATTTAATATGTTAACAATATAAGACATTAATTATATAATTATATATTAATAATAAGATACTCATTATATAATATTAATATATTATAATATTATAATAATAATAAATTAATATATTAATAATATAAGATATTAATTATATAATTATATATTTTTAATAATTTTTAGTAACCAGATACTAAATAGATAATAATAGTATAATAATTATTTAATATATTAACAATATAAAATATTATTTATATAATTATATTAATAATAATGATAATAAGATATTAATTATATAATATTAATATATTAATAACTATATATTATAATATTATTATAATAATTATTTAATATATTATCAATATGACATATTAATTATATAATAATATATTAATAAAAATTATTAATAAAAATATACTAATTATATAATAATATTATAGAAAATATTTAATATATTAAAAATATAAGATATTAATTATGTAATGATATATTAATAATAGTTATTGATAATAAGATACTAATTATATAATATTAATATATTAATAATAATTACATATATTATAATATTATTATAATTATTATTTAATATATTAAAAATAAAATATATTAATTATATAATTATAAATGAATAATAATTATTAATAAAAAATACTATTTATGTAATATTATTATAATAATTATTTGATATATTAACAATATAAGATATTAATTAAATAATTAAATACTAATAATAATAATTAATAATATAACTAATTATATACTAATAATATATTATAATCAATAGAGTTAGGCCATGACGTGAAATAAAATTAAACCACCATGTGAGGTGGTTTAATTTAGGCCGGCCTAAAGATCGGCTTATTCCATCTTAGTCCGGCTCAATTAATGCTCGTTTGGTGGAATAACGAGGCCTAAACCCCTTATTCCACCCTTTAGGCCACAACTAAACATGGGGGTTATGATTAATTATCGTCATTATGGTTTGAATCAACATGGTCATCATCCATCAACCATTATAATAATCAATTGTTAAAATTACTATTTTACTATTGTTATTTGTAGTAGTGGTATTAATATGTTGTTATTGTTGTTCTTTTTATTATTATTATTATTATCATCATCATATATCACCATCATCATTAATTGTGAACCACTACTATCATCAACACCAACACCACTGCTGTTATTGCTAATATTATTATTATGAGAAGGGATCCACTTACAATATTTGTAAGTTACAACATCTTACAACAATTTAGTTAAAAAAATTTTAAAGTCCAAATAGTCGATCCAACCGTTCAAAATTATATCTATATTAAAATGTTCTTGAAGATCAAATTTTACATGTTTTTTTATTTGTTTACTATATATAAAGTATTTTATAAAACTGTTGTTTTTCAATGGTCCAAAATTGTCTAAAAGAAATAGTTTTGTAAAATACTTAATAAATAGTAAAAATAATTAAAAAAAGTGAAATTTGATCTCAAAGCACATTTTAATATAGATATAATTTTGAATAGTTTGGATTTTGAACATCTCAAAACCAAATTGTTGTAAGATGTTGTAACTTATAAATGTTGTAAGTGTGTCCCTCCTTTATTATCATTTATATATTGTTATTATTATTGTTATTGTTGCTGTTGTTGTTGTTGTATAATAATAATTATTATTATTTGGTTGAGTATTAATACATATTCAGGTAAGAAAGTTATTTTGAATCTTGTTCAGCATTGGGATGGGTGAATACTAATTTCGTTGATTTGTTATTCTAATCAAAATTTCAATAACCGGCTATTAAAAAAAAACTAGATTAACACTAACCTCATTAATCCCGATTACGATGCATGGAACATACTCTTTTAAAGTCCATGCATTCCATAACTAAGAGAGGAGAAAGTTCGTATTTCTTGCTTAATTAATGTGCAATTGTGCATTCCATTCTTAAATGGGAAAGCTCGGAATCTTTTTCAGACAACCTAATTGTTGATCATTAAGTTACATTAATTGTTTTCCAGCTAGGGTTCTCATACATTTTCTTCTTAACTTTATCATTGATCAAAATACATAACTTTTAAATATATTTTTTAATTTTTAATTAATGAAAAATAGAAGTCCTAGACATACTTTCTAAAAAAGAGAGTAGCCAATTGTTGGCCTATGCATTACCTTTTTCAATCTTTGTTCATATTGGAAGACAGGATGAAGGAGAAGATAGAGCTGATGGAGAGTTCTAGATGTTCTTTCTCATTTTTTCATTACTTAATTCATTCTCCCCTTAATTACATATGAAAATATTTCTGTACTAAATCCTGTATGTCCCATATAACATCAATATTACATTTACATCTCTAACGCATCTAAACGATTTCAAATATATCCCAATACTTAATACTAACGCATCTACTATTTTGTAACATCACAAATCTAATATAAAAATAAATATTTTGACAAAAATAAGATTTTCAACACTTTTGACTCCTTACTAATGCATATATATACAAGTCCATAAATCATGCTTTTATGTTTATTTTGCATAAATTCACGATGCCAGCCTTCAGATTTTTCATAGCACAATGCCAGCCTTCAGATTTTTCATTTTATGATGTTGGGTGTAGTTTATCTGTCAAATCATTTCGTCTTGCACAAACCACTCAAATTTCATAACACAACCATATATACATTCTCACAAATTAAAGCTTCTAAATATTTATTGAAATCAATACAAGAATTAATTAGATGTAATGAAAAAGCTAAATTTGATAGTGTGTTACAATTTTTTTTCACTAGAAACATGCCACCTAATTGAACTAATGGAAAGATTGGTGAAAATTGAAAGCTTCTGTTTTGGGCCGGTTTTGCTATGATAAATTATGATCCGAAGTACTCTGTCCTATACAGCCGATCATTTCCTTATATTTTCGGATTTTAGAGAAGTTATTGTTTACTTTTGGTGAATAGAACCTTCTCGAATGGGTACAATATAAGTAATGGATTCGTGGTGATATTAGATAATCCTAAATATATTGTTAAATGGTTTTAATGCTCCTAATTAAGCTGAGTAACTGTCAAGCTGATCATGACAGCTTTGGAAATATCCCTATTAAATTGGAACGTTTCCCAGCCTAATTAATTATGACCAAAATTTCTGAGAGAGATGATTACCTCCTAAGTCTTATGTCTCAACCTATTAAGAGGATAAATTTCAAATATGCCCAATATATTTTGATGCATACATGAAATTTGACATTGTCTAATCAGGTTACAATAGAAGCCTCTTCTGTTCCCGAAGAAATAAAGACAGAAAACCAGACTGTCCAATCCGAACTTCAAAGTGCAACGCGTTTTGGAGACACAATTCTTCACCTACTTATTACTGAGGGGCACAACGAGCTCGCTTCGATGGTTTTTCAAAGAGATAAGTCCCTGTTGAAAGCACGGAACAACATACTAGAGACACCCTTATACTGTGCTGCGAAGGTTGGTAATGAGAAGGTCATCCACAACCTCTTTCAAAGTGATTGTGTCATCGTTAAGGAGGCTCTCGAAGAAAGAAATAAAAATGGAGACACAGTCTTGCATGTTGCTGCAAAGCATGATCACAGAGATATCAGCTGCATGCTGATGAAATTGGATGTAAAATTGGCATACAAAGTCAACGATGAAATGGAATATCCATTGAACATGGCTATAATCGAAGGATATACTGATATGGTAAAGGCCATGTTAGAAGTAGACCCTACTCTGGCATGCACTCCATTTTCGGATGGGATGTTTCCTGTTCATGAAGCCGCACGCATGGGCAATCATTACCTTGTAGTGCATTTCATTGAAAATTACCCTGATGATGCCCAGTTGCGGGATCCTCATGGACGAAACTTTTTTCACATTGCTGCGGAAGAGAATAACGGTGAAATTTTTTCATGGGAATTTCAAAATGTCAGTCAGAGAGAAATGGTAGAAAGAATGAATACTGCAACGAATTATGAAGGAAATACACCATTTCACATTGCAGCAATGAAGGGACACCGGACAATTATGACAGCTATTTGGGAACGCTATCAAGTTGCAGAAACAGTCCGAAACAAGAGAGGCTACACGCCACTCAAACTTTCCGCCAAGCAAGTAGTACAAAATAATAAGGTATGCCTAAATTAATGAAAACATCAGAAATTTATTTCCTGTTAAATTTAGTTAACTGGTGTGTTGCTACCAACTACTGAACTATCAAGCCCGCAAAACACACATTAGCTAATTGATAATCAGGTTATTCATAATAGCTTTAGAGTCAACACCAATATTGTGACTTAATGCTCGTAGTATAGGCAAAGTCTAATATAGTTTTGATCTTACGCATAATGAACAATAGATATTTTTTCATAAATTTGTCGAAGAATTGTGCTGCCAAAGTACTACAACACAAATTGAATTTTACTCTAGTACACCTTTTACTATAGAAATGTTAGAATTTTGATCTCAACGGTTAGATATTTCCATGGCCAATTTAGAAAAATTAATAAATATTAATTTTTTTGCTTTACTGGTATAAAATCTATCAAATTTGTTTGTCATAATTGAGAGCTAAACATCTGTTATATCTACTAGTCCAATCTATTTGTTATTTACTAATATTAGTAAATATACTTCCTGTTATAATTCTATGGAATAATTATTATTTAAATTCTGAAGATAAAATTTATCTTTTTAATGTCTGCAATTATATACTTCCGGTTAAATTACAATCGTTATATGAATTTAATTACTATGGATCTTCTAAAATTCTCACGTGTATTGGAGTCTAGTATCACCCAATACCACAAATATATATATATATATATATATATATATATATATATATATAGAAAGAGAGAGAGAGATGGGCTATGGTGAGTTGCGAAGTAAGGATCTTGTTTTACTTCACGCTCATATATGTTTTCAAAGACCAAAAAGTCGATCCGAACTTCTCAACAAGATATTTAAATTGAAATGTGCTTGGAGACCAAATTTTACATTTTTTGGAATTTTTTTACTATTTTTTCTAAATATTTCAAAATCACTATTTTTAATGGTCTGAACCATTTAAAAACAACGGTTTTCTATCTATCTTAAAAAATAGTAAAAAATTTCCAAAAAATAAAAAATTTAGTCTCCAAGCACATTTCAATATGGACATCTTATTGAGCAGTTCGGATCGACTATTTGGTCTTTAAATACAGAGATATGGGGGTGAAGTAAAACAAGATTCTTACTTCGCAACTCAACATAGCCCATCTCTCTCTCTCTCTCTTTATATTTTATATATATATATATATATATATATATGAATAAGGCTAGCGTGCTACATGTAGCATAGTGACATGTCGTATTAACTCTTCAAAAACCTATTGAATATGTTTCAATGACTAATCCAAACTGTTGAAATCAATCTACTACATAAGTGATGTATTTACATGTCAAAATTATAATGATTTGAATTCATTGGGTATAAAGTCAAGTGGTCAAAAAATAAGAATTATAAGTTAATTTTAATACATTTATTTTTCATTATTTTTTTTACTGCTTGACTTTGTACTAAATGAATATAAAAATTGGTAAATTTTATACGCAAATACATCACTAATGAAGTAGATCGGTTTCAACAGTTTGGATTTGTCATTTGAAGTCTACTCAATAGGTTTTTGAGGAAGTAGTACTATATATCACTATGCTACAGGTAGCATGCCAACCTTTTCCTATATATATATTATATGTTTCCCCTTTGCATTATTGTTCATATTATAACTTGATATCTGTTAATTACTTCCGTTATGTTTTTGCAATCATATATATATTTTTACAACTGTTGGTTAATAATATTATAAATGAGAGTGCTGTTGGTTAATAATATTATTATATAAACTTAACTTGTCTCTTACAGGATACAAGTAATTACCTGATTAACGGTTATCTTAAGACTCATGAAGATTATAAATTTACTCGCGAGTGGTTTGATGATTTCATGGTACCACCATTGAAAAATAAATGGGAGAGAACTCAAGTCATCGGATTGGGTTCCGTACTTATCACAACTGTAGCATTTGCTGCCGCTTTCACAATACCCGGAGGTTATAACCAAGATAACGGTACACCAGTTCTAAGGAGACGATATATGTTTCGGGCATTTATTCTAGCAAATGCCTTGGCATTTATACTAGGATTCTTAAGCTTATTTACGCTTATATGGAACACTATAGGAGGTCAATTTGGCGAAGAAGACCTCTCATATGCAACATATTAATTTCTGTATGCAGTTGGTAGTATGGTTGTGGCATTTGGATTGGGGTTGTATGTGACGCTTGCTCCAGTATGCTACCCTATCGCCGTCTTCCTCCTTGTTGTCACTCTGATTGTAGGGTCTCCTGCCGTGGTTGTTGTTCATATTTTTGGAAACATATATTCTGAATTAACTGATAGTTCATCGAGTGTTCTTACATTTTTTTTTTTTCATGGGGTAGCATATGGCGCGTCTTTCCTGATCATCTTCTGCCTCGCATTCATGTAGCTTGATGTCAGGCTTATTTGCTTCATCAAGCAATTTTTTTTCCTTTTATGTTCTTTTTATTTATGACATTATATATGGAACATTTTTAATACGAACTTGGTTGGACTTTCTCACAATTGATGTTTCTTTTCTTACTGAAGCTTTCACTCTTATGACAGGACAGAACTTAATTTTGCCCTGAACGGGCCAGATTTTTGCAGATGCTTTTGTTAATTTATATTCGATTTTTTTTTGAAGTGAGACATTGGAAATTTTTTTTTTTTTTATGGTTCGAGATGAATTGTCTCCAACTGATATATTGATACAAAAAAATTATTTACAAAACAGAGTTAGTTTTACATGCACCCGTAACCCCCTTGTGGTTGTTAAGGAAAATCTCGTTTACATTTTCTGAAAATTAGGAATGGCATGCCGGGTTTATAGCTAACTAAACCCAAAACTACTAAGGAGTGGTGCACTGGTGCATGACCGGATTATGCATTTTTAGGGTTTCAAATGATCTTTCATCTTGAGCAAACTGCAGGCTTGGACCGGGCTCTTGAAATTATAAAGACAAAAAAGGAGAAGATTAATGGTACTGGGCTTGGGCTCTTTTGGGCTCTGTCTAAAAACAGAAAAAAAAAAAAAAGGTATTAAGTTACCTCTGGCTTGGGTAGAGAACATGAAATTTTATGTTTGGTCAGATTATGTTTGAAATCATGCAAGAAAGGCCAAGTGTGCATTTTACTTTTATTTATTTATTTTATTTTTCCGCAATCTCCACTAATCCAACAGTAGTAATTAATGATTTGATTATTCTCTCAAATTAGTTTTGTGTCAATTATTAAGTATAAACTTTTAATCAATTTAACAGTCAATTATTAATTTTCTTATGTGTCGAATTTTAGTTATTTATACATCAACATATAAATAAGATATTAACAATTATCAATCCTTAATTTGTAGTGTATCAATTATGTATTCAAGAAAAACAACTTCATATTATTAAATTTTTAGTTCCGGTACAATGAAGAGAAAATATACAAGAAAATAGTTTATCTTTTTATTAAAAGTGGGTGTAATCATTGCTTGGTCCAAGTAAATGTCTTTAGGTGCCCTAACTATCATTTTATTTTATTTTTCTGCGAAGTAAACAGGAACATGTAATTTCATTTCTTCAAATTCTTACAGGCAAGAAAAATTTCTCAGTGTTACATATTAAGAAACTAGTATTGTTTATGTGCGTTGTAATGGGTTATATTTTAAGAGAATAGAAAATATCTCATACAAAATTAAATATTTTCATAAAAACAATTTGACTAAATGAAAAATAATATTTCTTGAATTATATATTAAATGACATCCACATGTAAATAGCATTCCTTGAACGACATATTAAAATGCATATCAAATGACATATATTTTTTTTTTATCTTTTTGACATATTTTTATAAAAATAATCTCAAACAAAATGACTTATTAAATGACCAATAACATTCCTTAAATGATATAAAAAAAGAAAGAAATGAAGACATGACCAATCAATTAACAATCAATTCAAAAATTTCTTAAGTCACATTTAAAAAATAGAATGAAATAATGACTAATCAGAAAGATTATACAATTTACTTATGAAGAGTACATGTGATGAGTACGTGTATAAATAAATTTAGACGTCTACATATATGTATCAAAAATAAAAAAAGATGGTTATGGTCAGAATATTTTATCAGAGGACTAATATTCAATTCAAAATTTCGTCGTATAATCAAAGCTATTGGCGGATCAGGACATCTCCTACATAATAAATTTTTTAGAGAAAGGTCCATATTTTAATATTCTTCTATAAATTTCTAATCGGCGAATTTCCATATATATACTTTTCTATATGAGAATATTACGTTTTCTTATCTGGTGCCACCCTTTTTCGTTTTCTCTAATTAATTAGTACTTTGGTTATGAACTATCTATTGAATACAAAATCTCATATTAATTGCACTGATGGTATGAACATTTTACCTTATAATCTTAGTTTTAAATTTTGATTAAGTCTATGATAATAATTGATAATAAAAAATACAATGGAAATTTCCTAGTGAGATAAAAACATAAGACCAAATAAATGTACTGTTGTCTCTATAGACAATTTAGTAGAGGTGAATGTTGCCTTGATCATACTGTAGGGGAGATTGTAGAGGTGAGGTTTTAGGTTTTGGTCTCTGCTACTCAGGAGACATGTATAGACATGCATGTGCATGAGGGGCATGGGGGATTGTTTGTGATATATTTTACTTTACATTTTGTATGCTGGTAGCTTCTACCACACCTTAATTTCAATAAAAAAAATGAATGTTGCCTTGATCGAAATTGGATATTTTTGGCTTAACTTGAAATCAAAAATAAAAATCCAAATTAACTGATCAGGCAATCAAGCCTTGATTCACAAATATTTTCACCCATAAAGCAAGCCAAGTAAATAAAGAATTTCGCTAACAGACTAGTGTATTTGGTAGACGGATATATGATTCAAAGAGGAAAAATCATCACCATTACAAAATATTAATAAAATCAAGCCATTATATGAAGCGTGAACTATATGTACTATGCTAATTTGCTAATTGTGAACCCATTACCAATTTAAATTGTGCAAAATCAACACTTCAGAAAATATATATTAATTTAGGAAGTTATTAAACGTTAATTACGTATATTTTTTAATTATTAAATATCAACTCTATATAAATTTAGAAATGAAGACTTGACATCCCGATTTTTTATTAATACCCTAAAAAATTAGCAAATATATCCTCAGGCTAAAAAGAAATTTAAAAATGCCCCAACTGCCTAGATGGGGGCGATTCACTGTGCTCATCAAACTGCCTAGCCGTGGGGCAATCAACTTCAATTTTTTTTTTACCGAACCACCCAGATGGGGGGGGGGGGGGGGGGTCAGCTACAGTATTTTTTTTTTGGGGGAATTTCACGTATACCCCTCAAAAACTTCAAAATTACGTATTTCCCCTTCTAAATTTCAAAATTACATATTTCTCCCTCTAAACTTAAAAAATTCACATATTTATCCATTTTATTATATTGTATATTAAAACACATTCTAAATTAATAAAATACCCATTTTACCCTTTATTAAAAGTATAAAATGCCCCATCGAACTGAAATTTAAATCTGAAGGGTTCCTCTACCGTCCGGTTTGTCCGCATCGCAATAAGATATGTTCGTGTTCGCTTCAAGATTCGTACAGATATAGTGCGCACGTATCTTAAAGCGAATTTGATATGCATGTATCGCATCAATAACTGTGCTCGTTGCTTCAATATTCGTGCGTGCTCGCTTCAAGATTCATGCTGACGTAGCACACACAGATCTTAAAGCAATTCGGATGTTAGACGAACCTTTCAGATTTAAATTGGAGTCAGATGGATATTTTATGATTTTTAATAAAGGGTAAAATGAGTATTTTATGAATTTAGAATGTGTTTTAATATAAAATATAATAAAATGGGTAAATGTGTGATTTTTTGAAGTTTAGAGGGGGAAATATGTAATTTTAAAATTTAGAGGGGGAAATATGTAATTTTGAAGTTTTTGAGGGGCATACGTGAAATTCCCCCTTTTTTTTTATAGAGATCTCAATAGTTTCATCTAAAAATAGAAGATAAATAATGTTCAATCTTGGACTATGTCGACCTCAGTTTTCTCCAACAACCCCATACACCAAAATGAAAATTTATAACAAGCTTAGGGTCTTATTTATTTATAATTTTAATTGTTATGTGCTATAGGATAAAAAATGCAAATAATGTTTTCAATAATATATTGTATTAAAATAGTAACTAAAATTAAAAAATTAAAAATTACTTGTTTTTTTTGTAATTAGAGGTTTGTCCCAAATAAAATAAGAAAATGATTTGTTTATGCACCACATTATTCCTTCGAATAGTCTACAACAATTTTAAATTATTTTAGAATCTCTATACCCAAAAAATATTTACAAGTATATTAGTATGTGCTCATCATGTGTCGTGGAAAGATTAACGAATTGATTGTTTTTTTTTACATCATTTAATCAATGAAGATTAGTTTTTTTATTCATGTTGTAACAAACAAATTTATTGAATGAAAAAATGTACAAATAAATATTTTCGTCTGTATCGCATATTAGGTATTAAATGGTCAAAATCATGCTATTTTACTATTATATAATATCCAAACCAATTTACATTCATAAACACATCATTTTTTCCATCCATGTGATCTACAATATTAAGATATCTAAGAAAAACAAAAAATATTGTAGTTGACCCCCCATTATTTGGATTTTTTTTACCATAAAGCACATAATAAATAAAATAATAAATAAGTAAGATTGTAAGCTTGTAATAAATTTTTATTTTGACATATGGAGTTGGAGAAAAAAATTGAGCACATAGTGTAAGATTGAACATTTTTCATTTTTTATTTTAGATGAAACTATTGAGATCTCTAAAAAAACAAAAGGTACTGTAGCTATCCGCCTCCCATATGGGCGGTTGAGGCATTTTAAAAAAAAAATCATCCCGAGGGCATGTATGCTAACTATTTTTTATTAGGGTATTAATAAAACAATTAGCTTGACATCTTTAGGTGCGAATATGTTTCATAGGAAAACCGGAGCTTCAAGGTGGGATAACATGCTGTTTATTGAGGATCCGTATTCTCTCTATTACTATAGAGGATGTGCGTCACTTTACAGTTTGAGATTAAACCTCAGCTGGTTTGAAATTTGGAAGAAATAGGGGCAGTATTATTGTAAAAGTTAAAATGAACGGTCCAGATTCAATAATTGTAAAAGATTCCTTGTGGAGTAAAGAGAGTGGATGTGAATTCGTTTATTAACTGATCTTATATTTTTGCTTGCTTGCTTTAATTAAAGATAATAAGCTGCCACATGGTAGGGAACTAATTGGATGGTATGAAGAGATTGCTTTGACTTCGTACACATTAATTTTAGTGTATCATATTAACTTATTATTGATCGGCACGATATACGGATCAAATTGCAAAATAAACATTTCACAGTTATCTAGGGGGGACAAACACATGTGGAAGATTCGCTTGTCTACCTTAATTTAATCCGCTTCTTTAATTTCGCATGGTGATTATATTTCATTAATTTGTACAATGAAACTCTATACTCGATTTGGAAGTTGTACATACAGTCTATTCAAATCATTGCAATATAATAGTTAACATTCACTTAAAACTTCTCTTATATATTTATTTTGTTTTTCATTAACATTCATTAAACAATTGTTTTGTTACAACGGACCGGACGAATTTGCTAGCTAAAAGTCCAAATGAGCCCAAAAAGGCCCAAACTAGATAGTATATAATGATCCCTTACTAGCAGTAGAGTATAGAATACAAAACCAAAACAAGGAGACGACCTCTCCTTTCTTCTCCTCTCCCACCGTATATTAAGTGAATGGCTGGAAGCACTGGGACCCCGTTGAAGCTCACCGTACCTTTTGGATGTTTTCTTCAAGTGGTGCCTTGTCGTTGTTTCTGACAACAAGACCCACAGTGCCTGGAAGGGTACATCTGGTAATCAGAAACAACGACATGGCACCACTTGAAGAAAACATCCAGAAGGTGATGCTGGAACTTACCGGTGCAGAAAAAACCGATGGGTGTTAGACCTTGTGGCTGTCTTATATGTTGGGTTCAGCATGAATAGAGAAAAGTTAGCAGAATTGAAAACAGCTATGCTATTTGTGATGAAGAAACTCAGTGTTGTTTACTGATTGTCGATTGTAAATATGGCTTGCAAAATCGGTCAACCGAGAAGATTTTTACCTGAGTTTCTCACCCGAGATATATTTTTTTTTGTCAAAAATCAATTGGATCGAGTTGACTCGACTGAGGTAACCGATTTTCGGTCCGAGCTAGGCCGATTTATTAGTTCTGAGCCGAATTTTGGCCGATTCTGTGTGGTCTTGTTATGTTTTTCTTGTAGATCTGCGAGATGGGTTTGAGTTCTGTACGGGAGAAACGTGGGATCATTAAGAAAGAAGAAGGATCTGATATGTGGGACCCTGATTTTTGTAACTTAATTAAAGGGGCCGAAATTATTGGGCTGTTTCCGGTCATTCCATTCATTGACATTAGTTTGTGAAAATGGTATTATTTGAATTATTTAAATTTTTTATTAAAATTGTATATTTAAAATAATAAATAGGTGTAAACCAGAAATAATTGTATAAATAAGATACTTATTAAAAAAAAGATAGATAAATAGAGTCGCAAACAAATTATCACGATTTGGAGATGACAAAAGTGGTGTCACTTTGTTATTTTGAGACTACGTTGTCTGTAATATGAAAAACAATTTTTTTTTCCTCTTTACTCTTCCAAATAGTAGTTATTTCAATATTTACAAGGAATAGAAAATAACAGTTATGATATCTATTACCAATAACAATTTTTTGTGTAAATGTACATTACTACCCTGAATAGCTTCTATTTTAAAAAATATTTTTATTCTTGACACATCCAAATGTACCAAAATTTACCATTTTTCATATACACTACAAGAAACTTATTTGTTATTTTCTTTAAGTGGGTCAGCCGATCCTTATTCAAAATTTATTTTAAGTTGTTAGGATCAATTTTCGCCCAGATATGGTTAATTTTTTATATTTCAATCAAAACTTTGGGATTAGTTTTTCATTCAATAGTAATTTCTAAAATATATAGTCTAGTTTTGAATATTTGTATGACATAAGTACATTATTTGATTCATAATTTTACCTTAACATTTTTAAACAAATAAATTATTTAACAATTTGTTTTTATTTTTTTCTACAAACAAATTATTTAAAAGAAATTCGAGTTTGGATCCAATTCGGCCAATTCTCACTGACTTATTTTATTCCGATTTAATAGTCATGTATCTTGTTCCGCCTCCAAATGCGCAAAGAAGCTATGCCCATTGCTCGGCACGATATACGGTTGCAAGTATCATTTAATTTATTATTGATCGGCACGATAAGCGGATCAAATTGTAAAATAAATATATCACAGTTATCTAGGGGGAACAAGCAAATCTGTTGATGATTCACTTGTCTACCTTAATTTAATTCGCTTCTTTAATTTCGCACTGTGATTATATTTCATTAATTTGTATAATAAAACTCTATACTCGATTTTGGAAGTTGTACACGTACTGTCTATTCAAAAAGTAATAATGTATTTTACATAAGTATAAATTAGTCTGTTGATATCACTACTTAATATAATAGTTAATATTTACATGAAAATTTCTCTTTATATTTATTTTGTTTTGTATTAATTCATATTCATTAAACAATTATTTTGTCAAAACAGATCGGACAAACTAATATTTTGCAAACGAATATTAGTGCCAGATTGGCCCAAAAGGCCCAGAAGACCCAAAAGGCCCAAACTCGATACTATATAATGATCCCTTGCAGAAGAGTATAGAATACAAAAACAAAACAAGGAGACGACCTCTCCTTTCTTCTCCTCTCCCACCTTGTCTTAAGTGAATGGCTGGAAGCCATGCGATCCTAATTAGCAAATACTGTTAATAAGCACTGGGACCCTGTTGAAGCTCATCGTTAAGGGATCGATGGGTTACCATGTCGTTGTTTTTTATTACCAGCTGTACTCTTCCAAAATTACTGTAGGGACAAAAAGACCCACAGTGCCTGGAAGAGTACAGCTGGTAATCAGAAACAACGACATGTTAAATCCATTGATCAAAACATCCAAGATTAGAGAGGAGTTAGGTTCAGCAAGAATAGAGAGAAGTTAGTAGAATTGAAAACAGCAAGAATAGAGACGATTTTTACCTGAGTTTCTCACCTAAGCTATTTTTTTTGTCAAAATTCGATCGAACCGAGTTGACTCAGCCGAGGTAACCAATTTTCGGTCCAAGACAGGCCGATTCGTCAGTTTTGAGCTGAGTTTTGGTCGATTCTGTGAGGTCTTGTTATTTTTTTCTTCTAGATCTGTGAGACAGGTTTGAGTTTTGTTCGGGAGAAACGTGGAATCATAAAGGAAGAGGAAGGATCTCATATGTGGGACCCTGAATTTTTTTTAATTTAATTAAATGAACAAAATTTATGGGGCTGCTACCTTTTGATATTCCTTTAGGCTTGTTTCCTTTTGATATTATATTCGTTCTAAGTAGGCCATCCGATCCTTATTTAGTTTTATTGTAAGTTTTTAGGATAAAGTTTAGCCCAGATAAGCTTACTTTTTTTATATTTTAATCAGAAGTTTTGGATTAGTTTTTTTATTGAATAGTAATTTTTAAAACACTTGTTTAGTGAATATTTGTATGCTATTAACATAATTTTAAACAAATTAATTATTTATCAATTTGTTTTCTATTTTTTAGTACAAACAGATTACTATAAAAATAAATCTGTGATTTCGATCGAATTCGGCCAATTCAGATTAATTTCTTCATGTTCTCAATAGTTTCTATTGGCTATTCTTTCATATTCTCTAGTATTGAATCTCTTTCTCACTTTGTGGATCTCTAATATTGTTTCGGATCACCTCCTCTATTCACAAATGTTCTTCTTACTCCATTGACTCTCTAGTATTGTTCTAGATCACCTCCTCCATCCATCAATATTCTTCTCACTCTGTTGGATCTCTAGTGTTATTTTAGATCTCCTTCTCACTCTGTTGGCTAGTTAAGTGAATCATTTCTATAAATACTAATACACGGGATAATCATATTTAATCGAAAAATCTCATTAATAACCACAAATATGCACACCACATCACAAAGTTTTTTTGTTTTGTGATACAAATATATGATACTAATTATTTTGTTTGTAATTGAATTTTCTTAGCTTTTGAAATATTAATTTATTGTTGGTATATTTATAAATTTGGATATTTTCTTATTATGCTAGCTATCAGTTATCTGTAGATAACTACAATTAATTAATTGAAAGCATGTTAAAACACACAATATAGGAATCAATTATTTTGTTTAAGTAATTTTGGAGATCGCGTAAAATTAATCGAAAAATAAGGTAATAAGTTAATTTTTAGCAACGATTTATAATTTTTTTTTTTTTAAATCTTCGCAGAAGCTGCGAAGTCGTGAGGGGAAATCAAACTCTCGACCATTGAGTAACCAACAATCATAGAACTTCTCTCCTAGCCAACTGTGCTACCTGTCCTTTCTCAACGATTTATAAAATTAGTTTGTGAATTGAGCTCCGGAGTCCGTAGCACAAAAGATTTGAGATTGTTCGACCCATCAAATTTCGTCGGTAAATATTTTCAAAACTAACATTGGACAGAAAATATTTGAGAAAATAGCGTTGGACGTTAAATATTTTCCAAATTAACATTTGACCGTAATTATTTTAGAAAATAATATTAGACCGTCAATATTTTTGAAGTCACTTGTAAATATTTTCAATAATACCATTTAAATATAAATATTTTGACAACTAGAATTGTTCACCGTTAATATTTAGGAAAACATATTTGTTAGGTCTATAATTTTGGAAAACGTATTGGAACGTCAATATTTTCTTATATAGAATTTTTTCGTCGATATATTAGCAAATAGTATTGTTCCGTCAATATTTGGGAAATAGAATAGTGCCGTTAATATTTCAAAAAAGGTGAATTGCTCCCTTAATATATTATGAAATAGAATATGAAAGTTAATATTTTTGGAAATAGAATTCTTCACTAAAATTATTAGGAAATAGATTTACTCCGTTAGTATTTTAAGATATAGAATTGTTCCTTCAATGTTGTTGGAAACCAAATTCTTCAGTAATTTTTTTGGGAAATATATTTATTCTGTCGGTGTTTTAGGATATGGAATTGTTCTGTCAGTATTTTTCGAAATATAATTCTTCACTAAATTTGTTGGGAAATAATTTTATTCTGTCACTATTTTAGGGTAAAGAATTGTCCCGTCAATATATTTGGAAACATAATTATTCCCTAAATATTTTAGTCAATAGAAATGTTACGTCACTATTTTGGTCGTTAATGGCAGTTTTCAGTCAAATTTTTTGTAAATAAAATTGTTGGGTCAATATTTGTGGGAAATAGATTTGTTCGAGGAATATTTTTGGAAATAGAATTTTTTGTGTAGCTCTTATATTGCCGGGCAGAAGTTATATTGTAGATATGTTTTATATCTTCTCTTTTTTAAATCTTTGCAGAAGCTGCGACTTCTTATCGTAAGAAGGAATCAAACTTTCTAACCTTTCGAACTAACTGTGCTCTCTCCTTTCTCAATTATGCCCTATACCTACTTTGTATTAAATAAACAAACAAAATTTCCAAAGTAAATATGATAATTAAATTATCATAATATTGCCCGGCCTTAGCCCTTCCGAAAAAACAAGTTCATGATATAAAGATATAGGCAAACATTACACATAAAGCTTGCTAACCAGTTCCCCCGAGAAGTTAATTTTAATATTACACAAATACACCTAAATTGATTGAAATTTCCATGGCTAATACAGTCGCTTCCGTTTTATTTTTTCATTTCTTACCATAATCTAAGCTCAATCAAACAACCCTTTCTGCATAATCCAATCCTCTATCATTGCCTGAGCACTAGATCCTTTGTCGACTGCCACGAGATGCCCAGAACCAGAAATAACAACATGACTCAAACTCTGAAATCGTTGCACATACCCAAGAAGCTCGTCATCAACCTTCCAAACCTTTCTCTCGGCCTCCAAGAACCCTTCTAAACCATCCCAGTTCATCTGTCTCATCCAAGCCTCAGTCGAAACCACGCCATCTTGCAAATCATATATCCCTTGGTACAGTAGAACCCTAGTTTTCCTCACCAATTCCTCGACCATGTACTTCGTGCTCTTCATTATGTCCGCGTGAAATGCTTCTAAAACTTGGTGACTACACCCGTCCCAACGTATCTTTTCAGTTACCCCTAAAGCCTCTTGTACTTCTTGCTTGTTTAAAAATACTGACAAGTTTGTTTGATACGGCTTTGTCTTCGTCAAGTCAAAAAGCGTGGCTAGCCCTGTGACATTTTGTAAATATTCCAGAACAGTTGCACGTGCATCAGAAGCCTCATCCCACTTCTCGGCAAGCGTTAGCTTGACAGCCTCCGCTTGTAGAATTTCCATGTACACCTTTTCTTTCAAATTGATAAGGCCGGTGAAGTACGCCGAGTCAGCATGGGTAGTGACCTGTACAACCGGGTGTGTTAACCCATTGCCTATCGCAATCCCCTTCAAATTTATTATTAATTTACTTGGTACAATTGCATTTTGTTTTAATATGTAGTAACCGATAGAGGGAACAAACTTTCCTGCATAGCTCTCGCCGCTTATATAAAAGGGCCGGTAGCGGAAGGAAGCATCTGAAGCAATGAAGGATTGGAGAGCAGCCCAGAGATGAGATGCAACTGTTGACTGGTCATGAGGGATATCAGAGGTGTTTCTAGCAACACTGAAGCCTGAACCTATCGGGTTGTCGATAAAGAGAAGGCCAAATCGACGGTTCCATGAAAATGGATTGGGGTAGAGAGGCTGCTAATTAAGGAGACACATAGGCTTCAGATTAAAAATTCATTGATATATTTCTCAAAAGAAACATAGAAAAAATTACATCGTGTTACAGAGGTTATTACAATTCTAAGGATAGCTTAACTACTCAAGTTGATGTCACTGAAAATTAATGAAAAGGAGACATTCATAAATTTATGTTTTCATTTTTTATGTACTTAACCTAGAAAACATTATTCATCAAAACGACCAACGTAGGGCCAGTGGTGACTAGTGGCAAACTTATCATGATCAGATCATGGTTCTAAAAATCAGAATCAGGTAGTTGACCCATGACGTGAAATCAGAAGAATCAGTCGGAATTGACCGAGTCAACTCGGAAACTCAGATTTTTAATAAAACACTTGTTTTGTATAATAAAAATAGGAACATAAATAATAAAAAAATATTAGTTCAAAAATGATGTTAAAGTCACTTTTTTTTCACTAATATAATATACTAATAAAATAAAATATGAACAATTTAAATTTAAAAATCACAAAAATAAAAACTTAAAAAAATTATCACGGGTTCATCACAGCTCACATCCTTATCAGTTTTTCACTTAGATTTTAGCTTGTATATTAAGTCCACTTTTTCGACAAAAATAATTTAATAGTATAATATAAACATTCAATATCGGCCGACTAAAAAATTTTACTCCATATTTTCTATTATTATTATTATCGTTATTATTAATTTGCTAAAATTAAACAACGTAATAGTTCAGGTAATGTTCCCATCAAATTATGTTTTGTTATAGAGATTTGTCAGTTAGTGTGGCAAGTTGTAATATGTTCCGTATTTTTTAATCCATATCATCGTTGGGATACCAAAAAATAAATAATAGATCTGAAAACAACTGAGCAATTGACAGTAGATCCAAATACATCAAACACCAGTATTAATTACACCTACCAATTAACATACGGTCCTGCCTCCTTCCCCACTAGGCTTCTTTTCTTCCCCTAATTTCTGAACGAGAAGGAGGCCACGTAAAAATCTGAACGAGAATGAGGAGGAGGCCGCGTAACTCGGCCAATTTTGCGAGTTTCATACAAAACTTGCCCGATTAATCTGATTTATCACCAAGTTTTAACGCAAAAATCTTCCCACCGCATAAATTGGCCAAAAACTCGGCTCGGCACTCGCCGATTCCGTTCCGACTCGGCCGAGTCTAGTTGGAATCGGCCTAGTTTCGGAGTCATGAATCAGATTATTAATTTACTGGTATGGAGTTTATATAATACATACTGAACTGGTCAATTTTCTTTTTATAGAAAAGAACAAAACAAATGTACTAAGCAATAGTGTACTAATTCAACGGCCACTTAATTTCCTATTGTTGTGTGATTGTACCAAAATTTAGAATTTCTTAGAGAGGAGAATCTTACAGGGTAAGAGGAATTGGTAGAAAAAAGCCAGGGTCCAAGCTCGTAGAAATTTGCAGTCATGGACGAACACCCGGGCCCACCTTGAAGCCATAGAAGGAGAGGTGTGGTAGCCAGAGATGAAATGGGTTGTTGGGCTTCATAGAAAGTATAGAAAAGAGAGGAAGAGATGGGTGCAGAAGAGGGCAGAATTACTGGCAGGTAACCTGATTTTGTTGGTAGTGCTTCTGTGGTGTAGAGAGAGCTACTACTTGGTTGAGTTGGGAGAAGACAGGTGACTAGAAGAGAGAAAATGATAGAGAGGTTAGCAGAAGCCATGGATATGGAACTAATATGCTACTATGACAAGAGAAGATATGTATCCCTTTTGTTATCTCAGATTTCAACAATTAAAAAAACAGGAATCTAAACTCTATTTTTTTATTTGATTTGACAGCATATCCTGAAGAGATATATTTCCCTAACTTCAACCGAAAAAAAAGAAGATAGAGATTGAGTACAAGGTTCTGGCAATCTTGAACCAATCCCACAGATTCCCTGAAATGTAGAGATTAAGAAAACATACCTAAGCTATGAAATCAAAGCTTGGTCACAGGAAATGGGAGAAAAGCAAGAAAATTACTTCGTGTTGTCTATGTCGTGAGTCGTGACACTCAGACGACCTTCGTTTTTTTTTTTTTTTTACTTCACAATTCGACTTGAAACTGTTGCTTCAAGGTGGTTGCGCGAAAAAAATGAGAGGAAAAAATGGTAAGAGCGATTTAATTTTATGTCTGAATATTGGAATTTCATATATCCCTCAAATACTTCGAAATTACAAATTTCCGTCGCTGTAACTTTTTGTAACAGAACGAGGAAGCTGAAGTCGTTTCTATATTATGTTCGATGTGGTAATGTTACACGGGAATTAAATAATTCCCCTGGTGACTCATATATATCATATGTTATATAATCTGTTTTTATATCATACCCCATGTGGTCATGTTACTCGCATGATCTCATTCTACTCAGTAAGGTATATTGTACTGGATCTGAATTCTTTGTTAATTGGATAACTGGATTTCAGTGACTGAGTTAGGCTGACTCTGAGGCTATTGAGGACTGATATGGTCTTTAGAGAAAAAAACAATTGGGCTAAATAATAAAAGAGTAAACTGGGTCGCTCTTTACTCCTTTATTTATTTATTTAAAATTCTTGCCAAAATCTTATTTGGTCCGTCCGATCAAAAACGAATGAACCAGATTAAAAGAACCACACAGCTTCGCAGGTAAAAACTCCGTAGAGGATGCGATTCAATGCTATGGGAATATTAAAATGTGTTTGGAGTAGGGCTGTACAAAATCGCTCAAACTCGTAACTCGTTCATAACTCGCTCGCTAACTACTCACTTTAATTTTCTCATTTACAACTCGAGTCAGTTTCAGCTCGAGTAGGGTGTTCAAATGGTTCGGTTTATTTGGTTTTTAACTGAACCGGTGAAGTTCGGTTTAAATGGTTCGCTTTTTCGGTTTAATTGGTTCGGTTCGGTTCAATTTTTCGTGTTATTCGGTTTTTGTTGTTCGGATCAGTTTAGAGAATTTTTAAATCGGCTGAACCGAACCGACCGAATTCTTGTGAAATCACATCGCACCTGTTGGATGGGGTTCATTTCACGCAACCCAACTCCATTTGATTTCTTTTTCCCTTTTCTTTCTTCTGGGGTCTAGTGCCGCCTCAATCTAAATCTCCGCATAAATAAATCAAAGCAAAGCGATCCATCCTCTTTTTTATACTCAACAAAAAGCTAATCAGTGCACCATTTTCACTCCCCTACCTCCTATTGGATTTCAAGGTTTTTTCTCACAAATTTGTCTTTTCTCTCTATTCTTGATCTTTCTTTTTGTATCTTTTGTCTGATTTGGGCAACGATCAGAAAAACAGAAAACCTCAAAGGATTCGAAATTTCTTGCTGGATTTTTTTACTTGGATAAAATCAAATCTGGAAGTGGTTCATATTTTTTTTTTTTGGATTTCTTGGTTGAGTCTATCAAATTTCGGTTCAACCGAACAAACCAAAATTTACTTCGGTTCAGTTGTAATTCGGTTGGGAAGTTTAGTTTGGTCGGTTCGTTTCTATTTTTTAAAACCGAATAAAACTTCGGTTTGCAAAAATTAGTTCGGTTTCGACCGAACTGACCGTTTGAACACCTCTAAGCTCGAGTTGACTTACTCTTTTAATAAATATGAGCTGAGTTTGAGCATACCCAACTAGCTCATTAACAACTCAAGTTACACAAATTCATCAGAATAAATCTCACGCCCTTCTAAATTAATCTTAAGGTATTGTTTGGATTGCATGTTTTGTTAGTTGTCTTATTAATTATATTTGAATTGTTTGTGTATGAATTTTGGAGACAAAATTTTAAATTATTTTAATTTTTTTTACTCTTTTCTACTAATAGATGCGATACTCGTAACTGGACTCTACTCGACCTGGTAGCACCTCTAGTCAAATATGAATGATTTTGTGCGTATTATAAATTACCATTTTATAATGGGATGCCTATTGGACTCAAACTGGGTCCGATGGGTTGCATAACTATCCGATCCTCTTTAAGATTTGTGTGCACCGATATCGAAGCATTATAAACACATCATGTTGGATCGAAGCTAAAAAAATAATAATCAAACTTCAAAACTTTTATGGTGGTGATGTTTAATGTTTTTTCTTGATTATTTCAAAATAAATTTGGAATCATTTTATTTTAGATGAACCATCAATCGCTTATGTGAAAATGAATGGTGAACAAATATTGCACATTGAAGGGACAAATAATGATGAAACTATATAAATATTACAAATATAAGTATGATTTAGTCGCACAAGATATAAAAAATTTGAAAATATTTTTGTTGAATCTTTTCATATTATTTGTTGATATTTTTCCCTTGTATATTTTCACCAAAATTTTGATTCTCAAGTTTCACTTCTATGTGAAAATTTTAGTTCTGGCACAAATTTTAGAGCCAAATATTTCATTACAACACTATCATCTCAATAATATTTAACGACAGCGTTGATGAGAAAAATATCCAATTTTAATGAGTGCTTCTCTCTCTCCCCTCACACTACCCTTTCCCAAAACCGACTCTACTGCTCTATAAATAGGAGAGTAGAACCATGCTTTTCCAAATCTTATCATTGAATTTTATTCATGCACGAATCTAAACACAGATGAATGGTTAGATTTGGTGTCCCAAATCAGATTTCGTCTCTGCTGCCTTCTCTAAGGCTGTGCTCCACAAACGGGAGAGAAAATCCTCATTGAAGAGAAGGAAGGGGAGAGGCGACGGGAAGGCTACCCTCTAACCAGTGAATTTACACTCTGATTTGGGAGTAACAGATCTCGTCATAACTTCATGTAGCGTTCTCCTCTCTTCCCCTCCGCACAGTATTTTCTTCCTCCCCTCTCTCTGCATACCCTCTTGTAGACCGAGGCCTAAATGTCTCTTGCCGATCGCACCATCAAGCCACCTCTCTTTTCTCTGGTTCCCTTCTCCTTGAGTAGGCAACCCAAATCCACATCCTCTCTCGGAGACAAAGAACCGTTTCCTCTATTTCTCCCAGGTCCGCTACTTTAACCTTAGCCATTTCTCTTTAGACCCTAATTGTGCAAGTCAAAACTCACCAAATGCTGGTCTTCGAAAAGTAGTTCAAATCACTAGTGGAAAATGTAAATCAATTCAGGAGTATGATTCAAGTATATATCAAGCTGTTCGAAAAATGGTTCGATCAAGAGCTGCAAAGTGCATGATCTTCTCCGCAACTTGGCAATGCATGAAGCAAGGCAGCAAAAACTTAGTTATGGTTTTCCCCCAAGCATCAAATGTCAACCAACCTGACAGAGAAATCCGACGTGCATTGATTCGAGCCCAACAAGAAGATCTGCAAATTAATCACGGAATATTTAGGTCCAACTACCCGTTCTAGTTTTGGGGTTAGGCTATCCTATAGATACTCAAATACCCAAAGTTATCTCATTTTAGGCTAATTAAAGTTCTAGAATTTGTGCTTGTAAGAAACTTTGATCGAGGTTAAGACAAGCAATTAGAGAAATTGATTCACCTAAATACTTGCGATTTATAAACTGCCACCTCGATATTTTCTCATTGTCTTTCCATCATTAGTGAAAAAAATCACTTTTTGTATCGGTTATTAACGCACATCAGTATTGGATCTAGGGGCGACACTGATCCAGGCGACACAAATACCTAAAGTTTTCTGTGTTGGTTAAACAACCAATACTGAAAGTAAGAATCAGTATCGGTTCTTTTTTAACCGATACAAATACTACTATCAATATCGGTTCTTTACAATTAGGCGATACTAATAAGGACTATTTGTATCGGTTATTACAATTAGGCGATACAAATGGAGACTATTTGTATCGGTTTTTTCTAATTAACCGATACTAATGAATTGTATCGGCGGTTTAATAATAGGCGACACTAATTTTTAATTATTAGTATCGGGCCTTAACTAATAACCGACACTAATTCAATATATTAATAATTTTTTATTAGACCGATCCTGTTCTATTTATTAGCCTATCGTGATTCCATTTCTTTTTGCAAATTATTATTGTAATGTGGCTGCCACAAATTTATTGACCAATAATATTCAACACAACAATTCCAATTAATCATAATATATTGTATCAAAATATCACTAAATAACACAATAATCAAAGTATCAAATTACAAGATCAAAGTAACTCATTATTATTCAACACTCACAAGAACAGATCTAAAAAATTAAGCAAGTACTAACAAAAGAACAAATCGATCTTGCACAAAACCTCCATATCAGTTTTTCTTTGTTGAAAGAAATAAGCTTCTGCTCGCATTGGCCAACCCAGGAGAAAAAAATTAACAGACCTATGCATTGGCTTATTATAAGACAGAAAATAAAAAACTTGAAGAATATTTGTAGTTCAGAAAAAAAAAATTATAAACAATGGGACAATTTTACCAGGAGATCATAAATTTTACCAGGGTAAATACTTGTCAGTACAAGACTAATGGTATATATACATACATTTTCTGTTCATTCTCTTTTACTCCCTCATTTTACACTAACATACTTGTGTACTCAGAACTTCAATATTACAAAAATAGAAAAACAATTGTGAGGTTGATAAAGAAATTACCAGGAGATCATAAACTTCTAGCTATGTCAGAATTTTCTAAAGCTTCTAGCTATGTCAGGATTTCTGTTTAGTGATGAACAGTTCTATACCGGCTTTAGCTCTGGACTCTGGTACCTGTCTTAGTAAATTTCAGAATATGAACTTTAGAAGGCTCTCAAATATTAATAGGCTTTCAAACAAAATAATTTCATTTAAAGCATCTAAGGTGATTTTTTATAACTATGAGGTGAATGTTAACATTTGTGGTGAACCTTTTTGTTCGTTTGTTGTTGACTTGTTGCTATGCATGAATATTAATAATTTATCAACATGAATTGGGGCAAGAAAGTTTATGACGACCATTTTTGTAAAATTAAATCCCAAATAATCACGTTTGTTTCCACTAAACAAAATAAGTGAAACCATCACTGATATGAGTTTGAAATTCTGCAATTGAGCCTCAATTATATGAAATTTTGTCTCAATTGAGCCTCAATTATATAGAAATAAAGGTGCAAGCCTAAATTTGTAATTCAGAAAAGTATATAATGGACTTCTTTTGAAATGATGCTTAGCTAATCAAAATTATTGTTTCTAGCTGTTGTTCAAGTTTTCTACAGTTTAAAACAAGTAATTTTATGAAATTCCCATTAGAAATAGGGTTTCCTAACTATCCTTATGTGCTGTCACAAGTAGGTCTAAGAAAAGGACATAAGTGTAATTATTCTGTCATATTTTAGTCCCTAGTAGTAGGGATGGCAGAAAAGCCCATCGGCCCATTGGCCTGCTCATACCCACCCGGCCCGGCCCTTTACCCGGTCGGCCCGACACTGTAACAGGCCAGGCAGGGCCGGGTCTAAAAGCAGGCCAGGTCAGGTATGGAATTCAGCTGAGGCCCACAGGTGGCCTGTTGGGCCTATGTTTTAGGGTTTTGAGTAGATTTTCGAAAACTAAAATCCAGAGTCCCTTTTCTCACTGTGCCGCTCTTTCTCCCTTGCATTTTGCTTGCGCCTCCATAGACCGCTCTTTCTCCCTTTCTCTCTTCTCGCCTCCACAAATCACAGTCTCTCAGAACGCTCTCTCCCTTTCTCTCTTCTTGCCTCCACAGATCACAGTCTACAGACGACAGAACGCTCTCTCCCTTTCTCTCTTCTCGCCTCCACGATCTATCTTTCTCCGACGAGTTCTTCGCCTCCAGCCACGCCCCACCACCGATCTGCCTCCGCCCAACACTAGTACCATTGATCGATCTATTCTCCTCAGGCTGAGGTAAATCTAAATCTTTGTTTTTTTGAGTTCGCATTTGATCGAAGTGGATTAATTAGGGGTTGCATTTTTTTCTTCTTAGCTTTAAATAATTATTTTTGTTCTGACAGATGCATCAATCTCTTTGGGGTAAATAAAGTTTAGGCGGCAGAAATTGTTGCCATATACATAGCAAGGCCAAGCTCGCAGCAGCCAGACAAGGTGAAAATGTTGCCTTTAATTGCTTGGATAAATTTGTTTAAAACTCGAAATTTTGGAAGTTGTTCTTTTTTCTATTTTATGAAAGTTATGTTCATTTCTAATTTGAATACAGTGTGATTTTTAGAAATCCAACTGTTAGTTTGTCTACTTGAAAAGCATTTTAGACAATCTGTTTTTTTTATAGTCTACTGTAGCTTGAGAATACTTGAGAATTGGAACTTAGAAGTATAATAACTTGAATTTTATTTCCTGTTTGCTGCGCGCTGTCTATTCATGCACAATACCTGAGAATTAGAGTATAAGAACTTGAATTTTATTTCCTTGTTAATTTTTAATGATAGTTGGAACTTGGAAGTCTAGCTTAGAGGATCGGAACTTAGAAGTCTAGCTCACGGCCTCACCATTCTAGTGCTGCGTTCAGGTACAAAGTTGATTTTGTAAGATGCAATTAGTGTTTTTGTAAGATTTTAGATTTTTAGTTAGTCATAATCTGCTGTCCTTGTGAATCTATGTACTCCTTTTTTGAGGAGATATTAATTTAAATAAAGTTTTCTTTGATGCTACCTTTTTTTATTTGAAGAGCGTATCTCCTTTGCATATGCAGAACATCAAAGCATCCATGCAATCTAATTAATTAGTTCATTTCCTTTCCCTAATGTCATTATTTAGTGCAAGTATAGATTTTAATTTTTTGTTTTTAATTTTGTTGATAAATGCAAAATGGCAAAATGCAACCTGGTCTAATTGATTTTAATTTTTGTAGGCAAAATGGCAACTCCTATAGATATTATAATGGCAACCGTGCAAGAACCCACCAATCAAGAGGATACAAGCCCTAGTCCTAGAGAGGGCTCTACCGCAACACCGGTAGCAAGTGTTGCTGCAAATGCGACACCGACAACCAGCGAGATACTAGCCTCTAGTAGTGTGGATACATCTCGACTAAAATCTGATGTATGGGAGCATATGGTTAAGAAGTGTATTGATGGTAAATACAAGGCGGTATGCAATTATTGTGGTAATAAACTTGCAGCAAACTCAAATAGTGGTACACGACACCTCAAATCCCACATAGAGTCTTGTTTAAGAAAAAAACAGCAAAAATTCCCTACGGCTTTCCAAAAAATGTTAGTTACTAAAAAATTAGAGGGAAAAACTACCATAGCAAATTACACTTTTGATCAAGAGGAATGTAGAAGAGTTCTTGTGGAGATGGTAGTGTTACATGAGCACCCTCTCTCAATGGTTGATCAAGTTGGGTTCAAGGCTTTTGTCAACACTTTGCAGCCATTATTTAATTGTCCAACCCGTAATACCGTGAGAAGCGATGTTTTAAAACTATACAAGGATCGAATGAAGAAGACTATGACTCTATTGGAGACCAATCAAGGGCGAGTGGCAATTACAACCGACATGTGGACGGCCGACAACCAAAAGAAGTCTTATATGGCGGTGACGGCACATTTTGTAGATGATTCATGGATTCTACAACAACGGCTCTTAAGGTACTGAAATTTTTTAGATGCTGGAATTATTCATGCTAGGATTTATTTGCTGGAATTGTTTATTAGGTGCTGGAAACTTATTTGCTGGAATTTTTAGTTGCTGAAATTTTTTGTATGCTGGAATTATTTATGCTGGAATTTATTTGCTGGAATTGTTTAGGTGATGCAATTTATTAGGTGCTGGAATTGTTTATGCTGGAATTTTTTAGGTGCTGAATATTTTTAGGTGCTGAAATTTTTTAGGTTCTGAAATTTATTAGGTGCTGGAATTATTTATGTTGGAATTTTTTAGGTGCTGAAAATTTAGGTGCTGAAATTTTTTAGGTTCTGAAATTTATTAGGTGCTGAAAATTTTTAGGTGCTGAAATTTTTTAGGTTCTGGAATATTTTAGGTGCTGGAATTGTTTAGCTGAAATTTATTAGATGTTGCAATTTAATTGTAGGTTTCAACACTTACCTTCTCCCCATACCATAGATGTACTCGCGGAACAATTGATGAATGTTTTTTTAGATTGGAATATAGATAGTAAATTGTCTACAATAACTGTAGACAATTGTAGTACTAATGATGGAGTTATTGAAAGTTTGGTCCATAAACTAGATACCGAACAACTCTTGCTAGGTGGGTCAGTTTTGCACATGCGTTGTTGCGCACATATCTTGAACTTAATCGTAAAGGATGGGTTAGATGTAATAGGTCAAAGTTTGGACAAAATTCGTGCTAGTTGTGTATATTGGTCCTCTACTCCTAAAAAAATTGAAAAATTTGAAGAGGCAACACGGCAATTGCGTATTAGTAGTACAAAAAAGTTGTGTTATGATGTTAAAACACGATGGAATTCAACCTATAATATGTTACAAATAGCTCTAACATATAAGGATGTTTTCTCTCGTGTGAAAATACGTGATACGCAATACAAAACCGTGCCTTCCGAGGAAGATTGGGAGAATGCCAAGATTATAAGTGAAAAATTAAAGATTTTTTACACTACAACAGAATTATTCTCCGGAACAAAATACGCAACAGCCAATCATTATTTTCCAAATATTTGTGAAATAAAATTAGCTTTGACAAATTGGTTGCTAGATTCTAACCCAACTATTGCGAATATGGCATCAAGAATGATGATAAAATTTGATAAATATTGGAGTAAGATACACGGTATTATGGGTGTTGCCGCTCTTTTGGATCCAAGGTGTAAGATGGCTGTCATAATTTATTACTATAAATTAATTTATGGTAATAATTGTGATAGCGAAGTTGGAAAAGTTATTGAAATGTGCCGTCAATTGTTTCGCGAGTATCAAAGTAGAGTTGAGGAACCACAAGATACGGGACCACAAATGGAAAATAAACAAGGTGGTGACCTCCCAATTGGTTTTCAAAGATTTGCCCATAGTATGAAAAAAATGAAATTTGATAATACTACGGAGTTGGAACATTACATGGAAGAAGCATTGGTTCCAAGTGGGCCCGAAAAATTTGAAGTGTTAGCTTGGTGGAAGTTAAATGGACCCAAATTTCCAACTTTACGAAAAATTGCTCAAGACATATATGCGATACCAGTTTCAACCGTTGCCTCGGAATCGGCTTTTAGTATGGGCGGACGAATAGTTAGTCCACAAAGAAATAGACTTCATCTTAAACTTGTTGAAGCTCTAGCATGTGCACAAAATTGGTTACGAGCTGAATTTGAAGGTATAATATTATGTGGTCTCATTTAGTAGTATTATAATTAAATATGCTCGTATTTTCATTTAACTATTACTTGTTTTTTCAGATTTGGGTAATGGTAATCCATTCAAGACATATTGTGATGATTTAGATGAAAGTGAAGATGAATGTGAAGATGAAGGTGAAAGTGATTACTCGGCTGCTACCAATGATGTTGAGGTTATTAGCTCTTGAAGAATTAAATGGTATGAATAATTAGTATCTTTTCTACTTTAACAGTGGGTATAAATAAAATTTAAAACTATTGGTGTGAAGCCTCTGTTGGTATGAAGCCTCTGTTGGAAACTAGTGTCTTAGAATATAAGAGGGGTCTAATTATTTTGGTTATTTGTACTATGTGCACTTTAGAGATTTAGTTGGCCTACACTTTACATATTATTTGTACCAGATGCAAACTACTGTTTTAGAATTAAACCTTGTCTTAGAGATTATTTGTACCAGATGCAAATGTGTACACTTTAAAATTGGATCCATTTGGCATAGTTTCAATCTACTGTAATTAAACCTTTTTACTATTGTTTTGCTAGTTCAATATTATTTTTTGTCTAAAAACATACGTTTTTGCTTTGTGTTTGTAGTGGGACTGCAGAAAAATAACATCTTTGCTTGAATGAGAGGATGCTGATGTTCGTGTCTATGCTGTCAAAGTAGTCGCTAATTTAGATATTGTTGAGGTTTAGGTTTTAGATATTGTCTAGGTATGAAAAACTATGTTATTTCCATTTAAACTATGTTATTTGATGTTAAACTACTGTTATTTTAGTGTTATATTCTATTATGTTTAATTTGGTTTTTTTGTGTTTGTATTTTTATGCTGATTATGTATGTTGTTCACTTGTTTGTATTTGTATGGTATTCTGTTGCTAAATTATATTTGGTGAATATTATCTAAATTGTGGGATTGCTTTAAATTGCTATTGGATGGGATCATGGGACCAGATATGGTCGGGCCAGGCAGGCAGGTCGGGCCAGCAGGTATGCTCGGGCCAGGCCAGGTAAGGCAGCCCATGGGCATAGGCAGGCAGGCGCAGGCAGGCGTGGGTATGAGTAAAAAGCCCACAGGCAGGTCGGGTAGAGATTTCCAGGCCCATTATATTGGGCCAGGCAGGCCAGGTATAAATTTTTATCAGGCAGGCCGGGTATGGGATTGGTAAAATACCTGTGGGCTCGGCCCATTGCCATCCCTGCCTAGTAGGGACCCAGTTTTAATAAAAGTTGAACTTTCCTTTAGAGAATAGTCCCTAAAGGACCCAGTTTTCATAGAGATTTGTATATTAGTCCCTGGAACGTGACATAAAAGATTTTTCCTCACATAAAGGTCCCTGGAACCTGTCATAAGGCAGAAACTTGCAGGAAAGACCCTGAATTTTACCAGAATTCAGTAATAACAAGTCAGAACACAGAAAGAAGCCCCTGAACCCTGTTAGAACACATACATTTGCAGGAAAGTCCCTGAATTTACCAGAATTCAGTTCTAACATTTCCCTACACTTAAATTTTACTGGAAAGACCCTGGAAGTTGGGAAAAATAAATTCAAAACTGTGCAGAATGCTGAAATATTATAAAATGCCCCTTATTTTGTAATAGTGTCTCTAGATGTTATTAGAAATTGATCAAATCAGTCCCTATTTACCATAATATGTAAAAAAACAGTTCCAAAACATTCAGATTTTTGAAAAATTATCCTCACACCAGTTGCACTAGGAATTTAAATAAGATAGAAGATATGAAACAATCTCGAAACAAATTTTTCTGTTTTGAGGAAAGAACTTAATTACATAAATTTTTCAGTTTTGAGCCAGAATTTTAATAATTGTAACTGGGTTATAATTCCAATCAAACATAAAAAAATAATTTCGTTCGAATATTACTACTAGGCCAACACATCAAAACAAACTTAATTTGTCGAATGAGTAAAGTAACAAAAAGAAGCAAGTTATAACATTATGAAAACTATTACGGAATCAGCATCATGTAAATTGGATTCAGTACCAGTAGTTTTACTGTGGTACCAGTGTTGTTAAGGAGCCGAAAGCTAGATAGAGGTTTCATGTCAAGTTATGCATCAATAAAAACAATAAAAAAAATTCTAGGGACTAGCAAATACTGTGGTATTTTCCTGATACAAGGAGAGAAAAAAAATTACCTTCATCAAGGTGGCCTTCTTGCTCTCTGGTTGATGAAAGCCCATTTTCAACCTCAACTTGCTCGAGCTACTTAAGAAAAGACCAACTGCTATAAAAACAAAAAATAATGAGCAAATTATTGGGAATCGATTTGCATGGTACAGCCTCAGGATTCGCCAAGTCCAATAGAAGAAAACACCAAACATTGCTAAATGGGAAATGCCCAAGATCACTGTCTGCATGCCACAAGGCAGATGCATTCTCAACAATTGAGACCATGCACCACATTGTTGAAGCTGACAGTACCAGTCAAGGATCGAAATCCATCTTTGGCACCAAAATTAATTAAGTTATCAATTGATCAAATTTGGATCCCTTAACTGACTGTTTAATAGTCTTACATGGTGTACCTCAGTTGTGACAGAAGAGGGGATCAAGCTTCAAACTTTGTACCTTTCCATGTCGTCTTTAGAAGAGAGTACTAGCACTGGACACCTCCCTAGACAGAAGAAAGGATATTTTTGACAATTCAATATTTAAAATAATTAACTAAAGAGTTTTAATAGATAAAAATGGATAGAAGAAATAATGTAAAGTTTTTATGGGGATATTGCATATTATGTTATTTTGATGGGGAAATTGGCTATTTTAAAAGTTTATATGGACAAATTTTTCCCTTTTTTTGTGAAGGTGCTAATTTATCTATCAAATAGATTCTAGTAGCCTCTATATAATCAACATGAAACTGCATACTGAACTGATTGCCGACCAAAATTTCTGCTGGGACCAGCAGGAGGAAAATAAACAAGATGCTCAATAATGGGAAAGATGCGTATACAAATTTTCAATATAGAATTGAGTTTGTACTTTAGTTTAAATGCATTCAAGTCTCAAACTTTTACAATATTAGCCTCAATCAACCAATTAAACACAAACAAAACAATTAACTAGCATCTACAAGTAACAATGGCTGAAATTTTAACCATGAATTAAAACCAGAAGAGACACATAAGCTACCAAGTTTATTTATATATCTGAGCTTGATTGTGATACGAACCTAATTTTACAAATTCCATCAAAATTGGATCATTAGTCAAGAAAGGTTTCTGTAGCTTCCTGTTGTGAAGAGAAATCAGAAAAAAAAAAACGCCTAAATTGGATGAAAAAACAGATTGAACTAGAAAGAGAGAAGAGTTGTAATAAAAAGAATCTAACAAAGAGAGCGATCAGGTTGGCAGCCACTGCTAACCACTCACAAAAAACAAAAACAAAGAGAGCGGAGAGTAATTGTGAGAGAAAGAGAGACAAACACATCAAAAAATCGCAGAAATATTGCTAGCTTGCCCCTATCGCGTCCAGAATTCCAAAGAGAAGGCCATCAGCGGTGGTCCCATCGTCGGCATTGGCGCCTGAGGCAAGTAGGCGACGGTGGAAGGAGGCGAAGGCGCAGCAGCAAGGAAGGAGAGAAAAAATTGAGAGAGCGGAGAATGAGAGGGAGAGATTGAGATAGAGAAATGGAGGCGGACGAAATGAGGAGTTGAGAGCGATAGTTTAATTTTGCTAAATTGAAAATGATAGACCGGTGATGCGCGCGAAATGAAAATAAGAACCCTAGACAGCGTGAAATAAAAGGAAGGATCTGTATCGGTTATTTAAAAAAAAAAACGACACTAAAAAACATCTGTCTCGGTTTCAACAAATAGCCGATACAAATACCAGACTTTTTGTGTCGGTTATATACTAATAACCGACACAAAAAGTCTGTGTCGGCTCTTTAGCTGTGAACCGACACAAATTGTTGGTTATTTGTATCGGCTGTTTGTTGGAACCGATACAAAATGTATTTTGTATCGTTTATTTTCTATTAACCGATACATAATGTATTGTGTATCGCTTGTTTTAAGAAACCGATACTATTAGGACGATACTGAAAGTGTTTTTTCCACTAGTGCATTGTATGAATAATCTCGAAACCCTTGATTTCCACTGTAATTGATCAACCTAATTTCTCATGGAATAGTACATTGAGACATGTGCAGTGGTATCTGGATGAGCTCGAAGGACCAAACTCAACAGTCGACCCATACGAAATCTCAAACCATGAAATGGGTATCAGTTCTGAAATCATGGGCTACAAAATGACCCATTTTTAACCACCTGTGTAAGTTAGGTGTTTGGGGTATTGAAGATTGGGCTGCAATCACTGACCTACTTGGAACAGTGCTTTCTATTACCTCCCAAGTCAGGCCAAGTCAAGCCTTGTCAGGCCGAGTGCTTTAGTTATTTTACATTGTTTTTGGCAATTGTTGATATACCATTTCAAATCACAAAAAAAAAAAAAATTCAGATTATGCAAATAGATGAACTAGAAAAAAAATAAAAAAAATAAACACATACCTTCATGATAATCATGTATTAAATTTATGTTGCCAATATAATCTAGTTTCTCTATGCACAAATTATAGCTAGCTTGCATAAAAAGTGTATCTATTTGTAATGTTTATATTATATAATTAGTAGATTATTTCAGTATAATTTTTTTGTCTTAACATAGTTTTTTTATAATATTTTTTTTACTAATTTTTTTTCTATATTTTGGCTACAAACCAAGCTTCTACTAAAAAAAATCTGAGTTGCTAATCCGATTCGTCCAATTCCGACTGATTCATCTTATTTCAATTCGACGGTCAACAATCTGAGTTGTTAATTTCTGTTTGATATTCTTACAAGCTGTCTCAAGAAGAACAATGCAACAAGAGAAACAAAGGATAAAACATGAACAGCATCGCTGAAATGTTTAAGGAAAACGCACTATGCAAAAAGCAAGATAACAAGTGAGGAACGAAAATTCATGTTTGATGCAACAGTTTTGTGAATGGAATAAATTCACAATTTATGTCGGTAATTTATTGGGTTCACTTCCAATTAGGAGGTTTCCACTTGCACCATATTTTGTTAACACAAAATTATACCATTCATTTTTAAAGTTCAAACAGTCAATCCAAACCGTTCAACGTGTTGGATATATTAAAATATACTTGCATATCAAATTTTATATTTTTTTAAACTTGTTTACTATTTATTAAGATCGGTACAAAAATTCAATGGTCTGAAAGCAATAATTTTGTAAAATACTTAATAAATAATAAAAAAAAATAAAAAAAATTAAAATTTGGTCTATAAGCACATTTTAATATGGAGGTTATTTTGAACGGTTTTGATTAACTGTTTGGACTTTAAAAACTTTAAAATTGAATAGTGTAATTTTGTGTCACCAAAAAAAGTGCAAGTGGATCCCTCCTCATATATATATATATAGCAATATATTTGTTTAGTTAATTACCTTTTTCATTCTATTTTTGGTAGATTTTGGTGAAGAAAAACGTGGAGTTGTTGGATATGTGAACTATACACGAGGTTTCAAGTTAATACGTATTGCATCGTTTATTGCTACAATTTATCAGATACAATCTAGTGCATTGAATAGTTGGTAATCTTGGGAGGAAGGATCTTATTAGCTCAATATTTGAATATGAGACTTGACCCAAGTATGTTCAGAAGGACTGAACATATTTTAAGGAAGAGGAATTATAACATCCTAATTATTTAATATATGGAAAATCTATTACACTACAAATAAACTGTGTTTAAAAACAGCAATATAGATTTTGAAGTATATTTATAAATTTTTGAATTTCAATAATATGAATAAAATACACTACATATACATAGGAAAACTTAAATTAGAAAATATGTGATTGTAAATTATCTAATTGTATGGTCATACAAGTGATTACATAGATTTTCTATTGGCCTTGAAATCATTAATTTGCGGGAGGGGACACATGTCATCGTCTTGATAATCCATCTAACTTCTCTAATCAACAATGATGATTTCTTGAGGTTGAAATTATAAATTTGTGAGCACTTCGTGCATGGTACACTTATCAAATTCAGATTTTTGTTTTAAACAAAAAAAAAAAAAACATTTTCGATAGTTTAAACAAGCATCAGCTTTATTTCTGTCTTGTTTACACTTTTGTTTTAGTTGTATCTTGTTTACATAATTTATAATTTTTATGATTCTCATGTATACCACGGTGGTAGTAAATGCTATAGCTATTTTTTTTAATTAATGCATTTCATGCCTCATCGTGTCTCATATCATTATCTCTGTTTTTAAATTCTAAACAGTTAATTTGAACCGATTCACATGATATTCATATCAAAATGTGTTTGTAGAACAAATTTTATATTTTTGAAATTATTTATTTATTATTTTAGATCGTTACAAAATCACTGTATCTATCTTAGACCAGTCATCGCCTGCCAATCATGTATAAAATTGAAACTTGACTCGGCATATGTATAGACATTTAAATACACTACTTTATCACTATTAGTAGCTGGTTTGTGCTGTAATCGTGATTATTACATGCTTTAAATACACTAATAATATATGATCCACTATTTAATTCATGGTTCTTTATAACTGTAAATGTGTTGAAGATTTTGGTTGCATCTCCATGTCCAATATGTTCGACCATTAGTTGAGAAAAAGAAAAAAATACAAGAACATTAACATTTGGACAGGAAAACAATAACAATATCAGTAACACGATGAAACAGAACAGACAAAGCAAACACCTGACGCTGGTGACGGCCACATACATGAGCCACAATTTATTCTGACATGAAAAGTAATGGTATCATCAAAACTAATTAATATTTGTCGATCGAATCACGGGCCGTGAAATTAGAACCATAGGCTTCTATCTGGTTCCCAAATGTGCCAAAAGACATGTTCTCAAACACCACGGCACCATACTTGCTGGGTGAACCTGACTCGCTGCAGTTTATGGCCATCAGATCAAGCTCCCATATCCGCTGGTTCGGAATGAATGGGAGAGGAATTATTACTGTGCCACTCACAACCTGCATGAAGATCAGGTGTGGTTTGCCCATCTTGTTGTTTACATCCACCGCATACCTGAAGTACATTATCTCAAGTAAGCTTCATTTATTTGATAAAATATATAACTCGCTAATATGAGATTCTTACCTGCCAAGAAATTGGACTTCTCCGTTATCGTAGTAACTGATTGGATGATATTCCGCCGGATGCGGATCGGCCATGGTAGTACCGACAAGTACAAGAAACAACGAAAGGACAACTACACATTGCGATGCCATGGTGTTATAAATTTCTTTCTTTTCCTTTCTGTTTCTATTCTTTTCTTTTCTTTTCTGATCTTGTTTGGTATTGGAGGCGAATGGGATATCCAACCCCAAAGTTTGTTTATATAGATGAATTTCAGATTTGACTGAGACATTGAATAATCATCTAATTAATGCCATGTGGCATCCAGTTTGTTTATATAGATAAATATCTTGGATTTCACAATTTAAGTTGTTAGGAACTGCACCTTGAATCAGAAATTTTGTTACTTAATATATCAATATTAACCTAAATTATGCTTATCTAATTTACATTTAATTAATAGTACGTCCAGATGCTGATCTGCTAGATTTACAAATTACTCCATTTGTTTGGATTTGCATAGGGGTGTCAACGGGTACCAAACGGGTCGGACGGAAGCATTTTCAGATCCAATCCCGTCATGATAAAAAAAAATCATTGCTCTTACCCGCACCTGATAAGTTAACAAAAAAAATAAATCTTACTCTTATATGTTTTTTCAAATATGGTACATATCTGGAAAACAAATAAAAAAGTGGCACTGACATCACCTGACAAGTAAAATGAAAAATCTTTATCCTTACTGGCTTTTCAAATATAATATAGGTCCGATAAATAGTTAAAAGTGTGTCATTGACACCCCTAGATTTGCACATTAATGGAAAATTTTCATGGATTTAGTGTATGACACATGACTGGCCTGCTAATCATGTATAAAATAAACATACCTCATACTGACGTAATTATTTTTGGTATCACTAAAATGGAAATAAATCTACTTTTCCATATCCAACTATTAATTATTTTTGAGATTCGTGGATAAAACTAATTTCTTTTGAGATTCACGCATTCCAAAAAATTAATAAATGGATATAGAGAAGCAGGTCGTGCAATTCTTTGACAATTGCAGTAGATTTATTTCTCACTAAAATAGCCCAGTACTGTGCTTTATGTCTCTCATTTCCTTCTTTCTATAAATACTCCACTCTGTAATTCTCTTATTTAAGTCGACAAGAGCTTTTCGCCTTTCCGTGCTAGCTAGGGAAGTCCCCAGAAAAATATTTGCTATTATTCCTAGGAATAACATGAATCTATTATTCTGATCTCAATCGTTGGTCTTCATTGAGATTCGTACATTAAAAACTTATTTTTTTGAAATTTGCGCATAAAAAAATTTGGATGGTTCAGATCCGAATAGCAGGTTCCCTCCTGTTATTCCTTGGGAATTGCAACAGATTTATTTCCATGTTCTGCTGCCCTAGAATTGGATTTAAAATTGGTTCCTCACTGAGTTCGTACTGCTTTGGACTTCGAATTGTGAAATCAAATATTGTAGATCTCAAAGTATTTCGTTTTATAATAATTGTGAATATCAAGATGTTGACTTTTATTTGGCATCAATATTTGCAGGTCACATCAATGATGAATGAATATTTCACCATCATGACGTCAATAAATAAATGAATATTTCACCATTATGACGTCAATAAATTTAAATATATTTACTTCTCTCAAATATGTTGATATTATTCTTTCTTTTAGTCAACTGATTATCTTAATTTTCATTTCAATTCTGATAACTGTATTACCACCTCTCATGTGCAACACAGTTGGAAGTGGTATAACCCTTCTTTCTGAAGGACATAGGATAGAATCCTGCGTTAGCAAAAAATTAGGACATTGTGAGGTAGAGTGTGTTGCCTACGGGCTGTGATAAAAAAAATAAAAGATTCCTACGACTGTATTGAGTTAATCATGAATGTATAATTTTTCGAGTAAATTTTGATCCGTAATCATTCTAATGAGTCTCTCAATAATGTTTGACTTCAATTCAACCTCTTAAAATTAATATCTTTTTAGATTCAATTAGATCCTTCCATCACTTCAAACAGTCATTTTTCCGTAAAATTGCCTAGTTATCCATGGCCTAACAATAGTTAGGGGCTGTTTAGTAACACCTCTTAATCCGCACTAGGATTAAGTCTTAAGGAGGCTCAAGGAACCGATGTTCAGTTGTCTTAATCCGTGGGTAATAACTAAGGAAGCTAAAGGGATTGGAGTAGAGGATTAAGATCTGGGAAAATTGAGGCTAAAGGAGGTGATTTTAATCCGTGCTAAGGAACAATTTGTTCGACATGATTAAGCAGCTAAGGAAACAAAAGAAAAGTCCTTTAATCTTGGAGGCTTAAAAAAGCGTTGCCGAACAACACCTTAGAAATAAATCTATAATTGACGAATTGAACAAAAGAACATAAAATAAATGATGCTGCTTGTACTTCTGCTCTTCATCTCTCCATTATGAAGTTATATCCTCACTTCATTTCTTCCAATCATCATTTGGCCTATCAATTTTGTAATTTTTATTAACATATATTAGCAGGTGAAAGCAAGATGGATAGGAATTCGGGGTGAAAACGGATCAGTTATGGATCGAATAATGGTAAGATTATATTTGTATTTATTTGATTTAGATACGGACACATATCATATCAAATATTAGATATATACAAATATATATCGAATCAGACACAAGGAACTGTCAAAAACACATATCTGGAATGGACCTAGAGGTGGTTCTAACAGTATTAATAATCAAGATCGGACAAACAGCCGATCCTTATTCATTTATCAAGATTGGACTTTAATGTTGGAAATTGATATCGGATTGTGGATGGTATAAGAGAGGAGTTTATATAACTTGATTTCTTTTATTTAATGGAGTACACAAAATTTACAAGCTTTGATATATTATCTCACACTCATGCCACACTATTTCTCTCTTGTTCTCTGTCTTACATGAGCTCTATCTATACCTATATATACTTGTCTAATGTCGGTTATGACTTGTCTAGATTGTACTTGATACAATATAATATACAACAACAAACTATTATAATATTCTCTAGTACATTCCTAAACTACCGACTTCATAGATCAGTTTAGAATATTCTTGATACAAACTTCAAAGTAGTATTTTCTAGAAACCTCTTCATTGTCAACGTTGATTAAACTTAGAATGGGCTGGGCCTCTTCCGATAAGCTATTGTAAATATAATTTATTTGGACCAAGCTCTTCCAATTATTTGGATCAATATATACTTCGATGAAATATTGGTGCTGTCTTCGACATTTAATAATTAGCCGTTCCTTATTTTTATAATTCAGATCGGTCCTTAATTTATAGACGTTCCAGATTTTAATAATTAATCAAGATTGGTCCTTCATCATAGCCGTTCCTAATATCTATTAACAAGATCGGTCCTTCTTCATAGCTGTTTCTAATAATTGTAGTCAAGATCGGGTCTTGCTATATAGCCGTTCGTGATATCTATTAACAAGATTGGTCCAAGGTTATTAGCCGATCCTGATTTGTTTTTTATTTTGAAAAATATTTTTTATATTTGACTAGCTACCATATATTTTTACTGACCTGTATATGAAAAAAGCAACAATATATGAAATATGAAATGTAACAATCTCATATAAGAAATGGAACAATCTGAAATATAAATCAACACATACATACAATTAAACATGTTCAAGTTCACCAAATTACAGTAATCCTACAAGAAGTTATGCAAATTTTCTAAACCAAGGTCAATCTAATAATTGCACAGTTGAGAAACTATTTGACAATTAAATGAACTGAACTTCTTCAGAAAGGAAAATGAGGTCAGAAATAAACCCTATCTCTTTTATATTAAATGAATTCTCCCGAGGCAGAACAATCAAAAGTAAAGAATAATTAATTTTCTCATAAACATCGATCCTCTAACAAAATTGTCGAAACATGATGAGTTCTCCCTTCTGCACTAATCACAGGGCAATCACCGAAGTATCTTGAAAATATACTTGCGTCCACAGTTGCCGACCTAGAATTTAGATATAGAATGCATGTAAGAATAAATCAAAATGAGGTAGTTGTTCAATTCAGTAAAAAAGAAGAGCACTTACATGAGAATAACCTTCAGCTTGGAACATCCACTAGAAGCTTGCTTTTCAATTAGGCTCTTTAATACAATCAGAAGGAAATCACACTGCAAGAACAAGGAGTTGGATAAATGCTAATACAACTAAAATGTTGAGCTTAGAAAGAAAGGGCGAGATGTTACCAAAAGAGAGAGTTCATGTACTTCATCGACCACAACATGGGTGATACGTTCACAGTTTTTATTTGCCTATATAATAGCAAATTAAATCAGTTTGAGCCACTTTAATATTAGAGACAACCAAGGCTCACTGAAAGTTTTCTATGTAGTATTCCGGTTGTACTAAAAAGGAGTTTTGTCCGTTAATTCCTATACCATTACAAAAGAAATAGTCATCAACAACATCACAAGTTTAAATGAGTTTGAGGCCACATGCTAATGTGAGTAGCATGATAAAACCTGAAAAATGAACTTTTTAGTAACAAGTACAGTGAAGAAAAGTTTGAGGCCACACGTTATCGATGTTGATCATGCCTCCCAACTTGAATTGTTGCTTGTTCTCAAGCAATGACATCCCAGCTGGTCGAAGGTCGGTCTAGGTCAAACCATACTATCTCAAGGACTTGTTATAGATTAATCTAGAACTTGGACTTGGTAAAATTGACATGGCGTTCAAAAATTTAGAACTTCAAAATATTCATGACCTCTCCCTAGAACAATTCACTCATCACATGATTGACTTCATTATGCATCCCTTAGGATAATTATCATTAAATACTCTATCTCAAAAATATCCCTAAATTCGATAGTGCTAATTTCTCCTTCAATTATAAATCGATCCCTTCCAATAATCAAATAGGAATTCTAATGATATAAATTATGATTTTTCTTCCTAGTTGATTGGAGCAAAGTACGACAACTAAGTGGATTGGTACATGTGATGATTTTTTAAAAATTAAATATGTATGGAAATTAAAATTGGGAGGTTTTATAGAGCCTATTGGTAACTAGTCTTGTGTAGGAAACTGTACTCATTTTTTTTTATCCTTCAGCTTTTATTCTATTTGTTCTTTTTTTGAATTTTCTATTTTTTGGATTTTTCAATTTTCTGATTTTATTATATTTCTATTTTCTGAAAACTAAAAATTTCACTACTACAAAAAAGCACTTCCTACACTGTAGGTTATACACAGATTTCCTCTGTTTTATAAAAATTCAAGTAGGAAAGAGAATTTTTAAATATCTCTAAGAATTCTACACAGATGCTTGCATAAAAATCCGTGTACAATTCCCTGGGGAACAATCCGTGTGGAAAAGGAGGTTTTAAACACGGATATTTAAATAAATATCCGTGTGGAATTCAGAGAGAGCTGCACGGATTTTGAGAAAATATCCATGTAGGATTAAGTTTTGTACACGGTTTTTGATATAAATAGCCGTGTGTATAAATTAACAGAGCTACACAGATTTATAGTTAAAAAATCCGTGTAGAAAAGGTCATTTAGGGTTTTAATGCTTCTTCCAGCGCTGTTTTGATAACTCTCTCTCCTCTGGATTGGCTGGAAACTGATTTGTGCTGCGTTTGGATCTAAGATTGCTGATTTTCTGGTGATTTTCTCCTCTCTCTTGCTCAATTAAGTTAGTATTTGTTTTTCTTTTTCTTTAATTTTCTGTTATTTTCTTATTATTGCACATTTAGGGTTTAGGGTTTGATTAATTGATGCATGCATGGTTGTTTTAATTTATTAATTAGAATAATTAGTGTATTGTTGTCCAATAACCGACCTATTAATATGATTTTAGGTCCATGCCCGTTCAAAATTAATCCAATAGGGATTAATTTTGGATAGTCCCCGGTTTGGGACTGCTCTTTGAATATTGTGTCTCATTTAGGATGTGAACACATGTTAGCAGGGTTTAATTAGTATTTGAGAAAAGTTCGACAGTATTTCTCCTTATTACTCCTACGAGTATGTGGTCTTTACGTATACTTGGAGAGTTAAGGGAAAATGCTACCGCATTTTCTCAAATACTAATTAAATCCCGCTAACATGTGTTCACATATGAGGCACAATATTCAAAGAGTGGGTTAGGATTGTAAACCAGCCCTTTGTAAGCCAAGAATTAATTCGTCACAAGTTATATATATGTCGACCATGCACCATGATTAATTAATTGAAATCATTTTTTTAATTTAATTTACAGATGGATCGAAGTTGGATGTATGAATTGCGGCGAGATAGTGAAGAATATTTGGTTCGTATTGAAGAGTTTTTACAATTTTCGGAGAGTTATAGAGTTGATAAAAGGGATGCCAACATTTTGTGTCCTTGTAGGGACTGTAAAAATTGTATAGGATTTGGGGACTCAGAAGTAATTAGACTGTAAAAATTGTATAGGATAACAACGAGTTACCCTGTACAATTTATCAGGTGAATAAGTTGATATGTCCAGTGGGTTTGAAGATCGAACGAATACATGCATGTCCGAATAACTGTGTATTATATTGTAAAGAGTATGAGGCCTTGCATGCCTGTCCTAAATGCGGTGTTTCACGGTATAAACGTTAGGGCGATGACACTGATGAATTTAACGATGAAGAAAAAAAGAGCCGGCCTCCGGCAAAGGTGCTATGGTACTTGCCGATAATTCCGAGATTCAAACGGTTATTTGCAAATATCAAAGATGCCAAATCGTTGCGCTGGCATGAAGAACATCGCAAAAAGGACGAAAAACAAAGACACACGGCTAATTCTCCCCAATGGAGGAACATCGATAGACACTTCAAATAATTTGGTTCTGACCCGAGAAACCTTAGGATTGTGGTGAGCACAAACAGAATGAGTCCGTTTGGAAGCATGAGCAGTCGGCATAGTACTTGGCCAGCTCTGTTATCTATCTACAATCTGCCTCCATGGTTGTGCATGAAACGCAAGTATATAATGATGTCATTACTGATCCAAGGACCTAGACAATCCAGAAATGACATAGATGTATATCTCGTACCATTAATTGAGGACCTCCAAAAATTATGGAATGATGGCGTCCCAATGTGGGATGCGTACAGTAAAGAGGTCTTTAAATTGCGGGCCATGGCATTTTGCACCGTAAATGATTTCCCCGCATATGGGAATTTGTTGGGTTACAGTACTAAAGGGGCAAAAGCGTGCCCTATCTGTGAAGATGACACACAGGTGCTGAGGTTGAAGCATTCTAAAAATAATGTTTTTATGGGCCATCGTAGGTTTCTCCCCGTGAATCACCCATACCGCAAGCAGAATAAGGTATTTAACGGGAAAAATGAGCTCGGAGTGGCACATCGTCCATTGGATGGGATGGCTGTCTTTAAACGGGTTGAAAGCCTTGATGTTGTCTTCCGAAAATATGCCAAAGTACCATCGAAAAATATTTGAAAAAATAAGTCCATATTTTGGGAGCTACTGTACTGGGAATTTTAAGAAGTGAGATACTGCCTTGATGTCATGCATGTTGAAAAAAATGCACTTCTAAGCACCCCTTGCCAAGGTTTTAGATATGCCCCAGATCGACTCTTACGGCAATGAAAAGTCTATATAAATTTGTCTTTATTTTGTATTTTTAATTCGATAATTTATCTTTTATGTTTTAACTGTGTCAAATTTAAAATGAATACGCTGGAATTGATCCATTAAAATTATATAGAAGTCAATTTTCTATAACATCAACAAATTAATCTAAAACATATATTTATAATCAGATAATTCGAACTAAAAAAAATTAAAATTCTACAACTTAAATCCGAATAAAATGGACCTCTTTTTCATTGTTCCCAACATGGGTTTTTCCTCAAAAAAAAAAAACAAAAGAGAAGAAAAAAAAAGCTGGAGCTTTAATTTCTAATTATGTATTGATGGGTCACATCTCGAGGTTGACCTAATCAAAATTGCTATATTAAATTATGAGTCCTTACTCCTCCACAGATTCGAAAAGATTGAATAATTTCCATTTTATTGTCGAAAATATATAGAAAGAGGAGAAATAAAACAAAAGAAACAATGAAATAAGGAAATAATTTAATTGCAGGAATCAAATATAGCTTTAAGGAGAAATAAGGAAACAAATCGGTAGGAATTCATTCAATTTTAATTGCGAAAAACTATATAGCAATATGTGTGGTGAATATATTTTTAACTAAATTTAGACTTCTACACATAAAATATATGCATTTATGTTGTACCCTAAAATGTTGCTAAAATGGAAATAGCAATATTTTAATGCTTGGAATATACCAAGGGTACATGATGACTCTCTAAAAATAAATTGAGAGTGATGTTTTTAAGTTCATGGTATGATTATACATGCAAAAATATGAATTTTGATATGATGTGCAATTTATAACTCAAAATGATTGAAGAGTTATTGAATTTTCATGAAATATGCTGACTTGGCACAATCTGAGTGGTGCCACGCAAGCAAAACCTCATCTCAAATGTTTTGGGTGTAAATTAGGAGCTACATAACACAACCATACCCAGTGGGGCCCTTTGTCAGTGACTCATTATATAATTTCGCTGAAACCCTGATATGGACAGACTTGGTGCAAGGAAATGCAATGCTGTGCACCGGGCGTCATAGACTCGGCTCATCATACGCCAAGTGCACCCAGAAGCGGCCGAACGTTGCTGGATTTTAAATCACGGCGCCCCGACCCCTTGGTTTTCCATACGCCCGTTTCTCACGAACTACGTTATGCTCACTACATGGTTCACTTGATGCCGGGTTTAAACAGGTAATGACTCAAATGAAAGAAGCTGATGGGCTGCGTTTTAGAGAGGCCGACAATGGGCCCCACCCGTCAGCCCCTTCCTTTCCTTCTTCTTCTTCTCATGTTCGCCATGGCACCAATAATAGCGAAATTAAATGATAATAAAAAGGTTAACCTATGTCTAAGTGATTACCTGATGTCAACAGAGGAGTATACACCTTCCTCTTTGTTTGAAAATTTCTCAAGCTACAACCTTTACTCAAAGCCGTGACACGATTGAAGAAGGAGCCGATTAGAGAGTCGGGACAGGCAACCAAGGTTAAAATTGGATCACTGGGTTCGAGAAATGTGTGTTATGTAGTCACACGACAATCCCAGAAGTGTCAATTGAAAGGAAAGGTGTTCAATTGCACTGTCACCATGAAATGGTTCGCATTTGATCCCGGATGAAGCAAGGGGCGCATGTCCGGTTGTTAGAGTGGTAAATTGCACTTAGGCACATGATAAAGGAGGGTTTGTGTTGCTCTCTGTTAGCTTTTCATGCACTGAAGCATATGAAACAATGTAGAGACACGCGTGACTGGCATGAGTATAGTGTATCCGGGCTGTTGAAGCCGTTGCAGCTGCAAACAAACTCGTGGTCCCCCAAGGGACACGTGGTGTATGCTCGTTGAATAATGCTAGTAAGAGAATATTCCCTCTTCAATGCTTAGGATCATGCAATGCGTGCACTGCCTCCCATACCCGGCCGGTTAACGGCTCTGATGCATAACACCTCATCTCCAAGTCGATCCAAAGGCTGGAAATTGATTAAATTGCATGAAAATATCTAAACAATGCTTAATGCGTGATCTCCTGCCAAATGGGAGCATGAATGCACATCAATTGATCTCGATCACTAATCAAACACTTTGGACACGTGGCTCATGATGAATGGAATGATGCAGAGCTATGCCCTAGCTCTTTGCCCTATAAAAGGCACCCTATACCCATGATTTTCATAGAGACATATACAGCAATTGATATCAATATACACCTGATACACTGAGATATACACTATGTACACACACAAGCACATAGCATAGTTCAAAAGCTTGAAGCTTTTCCTTTCTTCTCCTCTACTGTCAAACAAGAAATCATAGGTATAGCATGATTTCTGATGCAATATAGATGCTCAATGAGCTTAGTTTCATGTATATACACCATGGATGAATGCAATGCAAGCTCCCTTGGAGGTTTTACTTTGAATTCTTGTTATTTTCCTTTCTTTTCTTCTTTTCCTTTTCTTTTTCTTTGATCTGATCTGATGCATCTCTTTTCTTTCTTCTTTCTTCTCTTTATTTACTGTTTCAAGCATCTAAACTCAAATCTATGAGTTGAAGGTGTTGATTTAGGTTTTAATTTGATTCAATAATTTGATAAGGCATGGTACAATTCCTATAACTGATTTTCAAAGCCTATGATTCATAAAAATGCATTCATTTTCCTCTTTTCTTTTTCCTCTTTCTTTTCTTTCTTTTTTGACTTGATCCCTCTCTTTTCTTTCCTTTCTGTCAAGCACAATACACATATGCATAAGAAAATATAAAATCAAGATTTAAAAGTGATAATCTCATGCGAATAGAGTATATAAGAAAGGATTATGGAAGTTGATGTTTAACTACATCCTTTCATTGATTAGTATCTTGCTATACAAGCTTTTGCATGAGATTAAAATAAAAATGCATATAAAGGACCTCCTGATCTGGACTTATGTGAAGGCAGAGGAGAAATGTGCTGGGAATTGATGTTTAACTATATCTTCCTATGCACTTTGTCTTCCTTTGTTGCTTCTTATCAAATGTGTTGATTTTCTAAGAACTTGAGTGCATAAAGGCAAAGGCTGAGAGCAAAGGACATAGAACTATGCATGTTCAGTGATTAGATGCTTGATGAACGCCTTGACACGTGAAAATATGCAAAACTCAAGGACTTGCATGCATATTTTGCACCACCGGTACATAGAACCCCCTTGTCATAGTGCCAAATGTGTATATGTCTTGATTAAACCTGATCCTAGGCATGCTTACAAGCTAATGAAGCCAAGCCACTGCCTGTACCAGCCCTCATGTTCAAAGAAATAGCATACATGTGCTATACTGGTACCAAATGCCCATATATGATATGTTGTCACAGATTAGTCAGTGCAGACTGATCTGTCACCCAGATAAAAAATCTAAATATATAGATAGGTAGAGGGTTCCAAAACAACCAGTCTAGCCACAAATTTTTCATTTTTCTGATTTTTTTTCTATTTTCTATGAATTTTTGAAGTTGATCTTTTGAATTTTGTTTTCTATACTGTCAGGCGGCATTGGCTATTTCTTGACTTTGCAGGAACCTGACAGCAAATAAATATTTTTATCATGTAGAGCATTCAAAAACAATCAAAATGAACTTTTAGTTTGCATGATTTGGATCTGTCTAGCATGATTTACAAAATTCCAAAGTTAATGTATATATTTAGACAGCTTCTGACAATAATGCCCCTGAGACTTCATAAAATTCAGAAAAAATAGAAATAAAATCTCAAAAATGGTAAAACCTTGTATGCATACTCATGATATATGATACTATACAGAACAATTCAAACCCATGTGAGTCATTAATACAATTTGCAAGAAATAAGTCATTTTCTCAAATATATATGTATATATATGTTTATATGCATAAACACATTGGACTTTAAGCATTATTTTGAATTGAACGCTCTTCACAAACTAAGTTAATCTCCTCATGACCTGTGATATGCTTCCATGCACACAAGTCAAGCCCAGTTGAACCTTCAAGTTCATACCAGTGCCATTGTACCAACTGGTATTGAGCCAGTGTGAAGAAATCGATTCAAAACATGATCAAATCTCTTGCTCCTTGCTTAGACCTCATACCATGCCCTTTCAAACACTTGAACAAGACTTCCTAAGTACCAAGTGATACCCTAGGGTCATGCCAGTACCATGTCAGTACCCAAACTAGAAGATCATGAACTCAAACCATGCTCCAACCTTGAAGTCAACTCAAACCAATGAATGTCTAAGTCCATATGCCTCTTCACGAAGCTACATGAGCATCTAATCAATAGAAACCACAATCAAATCGAAGGAACCGGAGAAAATTCAAATCGGTACCGATAAATGCCAAGTTCTTGCCGAAAATTCAAACATGCTCCTGACACATAGACGATCATAGCCATGCAAGCCTTGAATCCGGCGTGGCCGAAGCTTTGAAACCCTCATCGGGAGTGGAGGCTCCAGTCTAATCGGGTCTCATTAGACCCGCACGACATTTGATGCATCGCTGACCTTTGGATAGAGGCGCCAAATGTCTTGTTTAAATAAACACAGATCTTGAAAGTAATCGGATGGTTGGGATCGGCTCCTTTGATTCAAATGAACCCTTGTCAGATGGGCCCCAAATGTCATAGCCCAATACTACTCTGCACGAATCCTGGCAAAATCCACGAGCCCAAAGCTTAAGATCAATGACCTGAGTGCATATCTTAAAGCCCAAATACATATCTCAAAGCCCAAACACAAATCTCAAACCCAGATGAACTCTGCATATATCTCAGAGCCCAATATCCAAATCTTAAAGCCCATATGTCAATCTGAAGGCCCAAAAGCCCCAGATAATAAATAAATAAACCACTTTTGCATATAAACCCCTCTGACTGTACAAAATCCTCATCGTAGTCCCTGTAATTTTACAGAAAGGCCCCTAGCAGCATAAAATCTCTTCAAACAAGCCCCTGGAAGCCCATATTTGCATTACAGACCTTGTCAAAAGCCCAAATAACATTCCCAGGCCCTCCAATGTTTACAAATAGGTCCCTGGAAATATAAGATGTTCACAAACAAGCCCTTTTTGTCCATAACTCCTTCATTTCAAATCCAAATCAAGTCAAATCAGTTCCAAATGAACCCAAATCAAATTCCTCATGGCTAATATACAATCAATTGTTCTTGAGCTCCCATACAATCAAGTCATTTTTCAATTTCCAAAGTCCAAAGGTCGATCTAAACCGTTAGATGTGCTCTCCATATTAAAATATACTTGGAGACCAAATTTTATATTTTTTGGAATTTTTTTAATATTTATTAAGTCACTTTGAATATCGCTAATTCAACGGTGGCTTCTGTTTTTATTGTTTGATTAATTGACCGTTGGATTAGCAAATTTCAAAGTGGGTTAATAAATAGTAAATAAATTCCAAAAAATGTAAAATTTGGTCTCCAGGTATATTTTAATATAGAGATCACATCTAACAGTTTAGATTGACCATTTGGACTTTGAAAATCGGAAAGCGACTTAGTTGCATGGAAGCTCAGGAACAATCGATTGTATATTAGACAACTTCTATCTATATATATTACCAATGACATGCCGCAGTTCCAATCTTGTATCAGTAAGTTTAGATTTTAAATGGATATGAATTTAATTTTCAATAAACACTATTGAATTTTTAATAATAAAAAAAAGAAATAGATGTTGACAAGGTGACAAAATGGCGCAACAGAAGCGTGGATATTGCGAATAAAATCTTGATATTTATCTTGAGTAATATAAATTTGTGTTTTTCTGAAGGTATGTTCAGAGGACTGAACATTTTTTTAGGGGGGAGTTGTAACAGACCAAATTTTGAACAGATGAATACATGAAAATTTTATATTCTGGATGTATGAAAAATTTAATCCGATTTCAAATAAATTATGTTTAAAAAAAATATCAATATGCATTTCGAAAATATGGAAATATATATTTAACTTTACATTTTCAAATGGTAAAGTTAACTATCAATGTTAATTAATTTCATTATACTTGTAAAATAGTTAGTCTATTTTGATGTATTTTAAAATTTATTGTAACATCATGTTAATTGAAAACATATTATTTAGAAGTTAATTTATTATAAAAATATAACGGGTTTAGTGTAAAATTTACTATTCATTAAATAAGAAAGAAAATTAAATGAGTTTAATTGATAAAAGTATGCATGTGGAGGACACATGTCACTATTTTGATAGCCATCTTTTTCCACCAAAATTCTCCACAGATAACTATTTTGAGTTTAATTCGTACAGCTGACGAAGTACTTCACCAAGGGGTGCCTCGAATATTGGGACTATGTCACTGAGGAACTTAATGCATATTGCAGCATCTTCAGGTCCGTAATGTGCTTTGGTTCGTAACAGTCAATACGGGCCGTAACAGAACTTTAGTTGGTGAGCGTCGCTTATCCGATTCACGCGATTCTTGCTCCAATTGATGTGAAATAGCTCCAAAATATGTTTCTTGCATTAAACCATAAAATAGAGCAACCGTAACCTTTTTGCCTAGTTAATTAAATATAAAGATGAGATAATGGGGCAAAACCTAAGCCAAAATCCTACGTAATTCACTATCATTTCGACGTTGATCATGCCTCCCAACTTGAATTGTTGCTTGTTCTCAAGAAATGACATCCCAGCTGGTCGAAGGTCCGGTCTAGGTCAAACCATACTATCTCAGGGACTTGTTATAGATTAATCTAGAACTTGGCCTTGGTACAATTGACATGGCATTCAAAAATATTCATGACCTCTCCCTCGAACAATTCATTCACCACATGATTGACTTCATTATGCATCCCTTAGAATAATTATCATTAAACAATCTATCGGACAAATATCCCTAAATTTGATAGTGCTAATTTCTCCTTCAATTATAATCGTTCTCTTCCAATAATCAAATAGGAATTCTAAGGATGTAATTTTTACTTTTCTTCGTAGTTGATTGGAGCAAAGTACAACAACTAAGTGGGTTAGTACATGTGACGATTTTATAAAAAATAAATATGTATGGAAATTAAAATTGGGAGGTTTTATAAAGCCTATTGGTAACATACTACATCAATTAATGCAAGTGATATGTCCATTACGATCAGCATTGAATATAGTTTATAAATATAAATTTTATTTTGCATTTCAGTTCCTGTAAAGCTGTCAAAATGGCAATACAGTCAGCACAGCTCAGGAAATTCCATTTCAGCACAGTGCAGTAGTTTTAATTTTCATTTGTCCAACTTTGGAAAATCATTAAAAATTGAACTAAAATCATAAAAATGTAAAATTTGTGATGATTGTGTGTGTTTTTGAGTCCTTTATCTGACTGCATGTTATATTTTCAATTTGGTCCCTGTGCTATCTTGTATTGTCAGATTTGTGCACAGAGATCGGTTTAGTGCATTTCAGTGAATGGTATAGTACCAGTGGGCATTGCATTGTGCTTGACTGCTGGATTTGGACTTGGTACTGTACCAGAAGTCAATTAAACATGCTTTGGACATAATCAAAGGTCTGGTTCAATTCAAAACAAGTTTTCAAGGGCATATGGCCACTGTTTTGGTATGAATCAACATGCATATTAAATCAAAGCTCCATAAAAGCAACATTCATCAAGATTTGAATATTTTTTAAGTATCACGAACATAGAAATTCATAGGGAGACCCCTGGTATTAACAAAATCTCATTTTTTTTTGCCTTCTCACTTGTTTAAAATAGGTAAATCATCAAGGTTTCATTAGTTCAAAGGTGTGAATGACATTTCATCAGCATGATGCTTGCCTTTTTACACTTTGAACCTTAACCTCTCACTAATTGCAAATAAGTCCTCAAGGATACCAGGGCTTGGCATTTTGGCAGCATTAACCCTTGTTTTCTTGATTGTTTTCTTTGCCATTAGGCCTATCAAGTGATCACTAGGTTGAGGAACTGTAAAGGATGCTAGCTAGCTCAACTTTGAACAGCCCTTGTGTGTTAATTTTTATTTAGTCACTTTATTACCTTAATTGAAAGTTTAAACAAAATTTCTAGAGGATCTGATATGCAAGGATGCCAGCTGGCTTAACTACTCATATCTTAGCCGATGTTCACTTTGCCTAAGCTCTCAAAGGAGGTAGAGAAGAAAAGAGAGTGCAAAAGAGATCAAAATCCAGAATATATATGCATATATGCATTAACTTTGCGAGTTTTGTATAAGAACTGAGATCAAACATAAAAGATGTCATATTTAAACTAGGAATGTAGAACCTATGCTATTGCTTTATTATAAGCTTATATATATATATATATAATTTTTATTTGAAAAATAGTGAAGAGAAGGGAAAATGAAGAGCTTTGATCATCAAGCTCTGTGCCTAGGCACAGAGCTCTCCCTTTTGAGCTTCAAAACAATAGTAATGAAAGGCAAACAAGCCAAAGAAGAAGAGATCAAGAAAAAAGATAAAAAAATAGCGAAGAAGAACAAATAAAATGCAATTTCAAATGAAGTTTATTCACCAAATAAGATTATTGAATGGTACAGCCTTGAAGGTTCTTCAAACTATACTACACCTATTAATTTTGCAGAGGAGAAGAGGGAACCTACAAGCTTTGAGCTCTGAACTATTGAAACGAGGCTATCTAATGGGGTTTTGTACATAATCTATGCTATCTGTGTATATTTCTATCTCTCTATGTATATATGGCATGGGATATGGGTGCCCTTATATAGGCAAGAACTAGGGTTTGAATCATGCATTGCTGAGGTGGCTTCATCATGCTCCACAGTTGCTTGATATGTGGCTCAGATGCATTGCCATCATAGCCGAGTGCATTCATGCTTTAGGACCATGCTTTTAAGATTGAATATTCTCCAATCATTGTTTGAATTGATCTTGGCCTTTAGATTGGCTTCTCATGCATAGAACATCATCTCAACTATTGAAAGCCAGTTAGATCAGGCATTGGCATAATATGCATGACCATGCGCCTTTGGGATGGAAGCTTCCTTATTTGGCATCATTGATGAAGTGATAAACACGTGTCCAAGGGGACCACTGCCGCTGATAACAGCTATAACAGCATGGTGCGATATGCTTGAGCTCTGCAGCGATTAACGCGTGACCACCTTAATCATTGCATCTAGGAGTCCGCAAACATGACAGATAGCATCGCAAAGCATCCCTTATTCATATGCATGCTCATTTCATGGGCCGACGCAATTGCCGATTTATGGATCTAATTAACAAGCCCACTAACATCGCCTCATTCGTAAGATCATACCTTCAAGTCCTTGAATCCCAATTTCATCTATCTTGGCCATTCCATTATTCCCTTTCAATCATAACTCGAGTGAAATTAGAAGTGAATTGAACCACTCAGGCTTGAGATAAGACGAGGAGTAATGAGAAGAGAGCATCAACCCATGTTAGTTTGAGCATTTTCTTCAATCCTTCATCCATTAAAGAGAATTTCAGAGCTCAAATTTGTATTCAGAACGAGAAGGGAGGAAGGAAGGAGATGACCCGCGAACCTGTTTCATTGATTTCTATATTTTGATTGGTTTAGATTATGGCTAGGTTCGGTGCATTGTGTGTCGTGTATCAGTTTGAACTTTGGTGTATAACACCTGGCGCACCCGAGTTGAATGGGTCACAATGCTGGATTTTTAAACCCCCTCTGACATAGGGCAAATTTTGGGTGATCTCAGCCCATGAAGAACCAAGTCACCGATAGCTCGGTTTATGGAGTCTAAAGAGATTAGAACATGTCCACCTATCTAGTGAACTCAGCGAAAATATAGATGAGTCTATGACATGTGGGCCCAGATTGTAAGGGGTTATTCAGGAACTCAAATTTGCACCCAGAGAGGTCTAGATGGGTTTGTGATTGTGTGGCACCAATCATACCATGCCATGTCAGCAACTTTATTAAAATTTCATAACTCGTTTATTGTTTTGAGTTAGAAATTGCATAACATATCAAAATTCATGCTATTTCATGAGGAGTCATCATATAAACTCCGATGCATTGCTCTCAAATCATTTTGAAGAGCTTTCATGTGTTCTTAGTATTTTTCAAGTATTAAAATATTGCTATTTCATTTTAGCAACATTTTAAGGTACAACAAATGCCCCTCACCTGGGTGGGGTGTGAAGGCATCAGGGATTGAACAGCTCAGCCAGGTGCCCCAGTGCATCTCCTATGCTTTATGAAACTCCTTCTGAGCCATGTTACTTGCTCCTATTGTAGGTATCAGAGCTTCTAGTTAGGTGTTGACTGATTGAAAGCTGACTTAGTCATTCTTCTTCAACTATGACAAGGCATAGAGGTACATCTTCCTTAGCCTCAATTATGTTTGTACTTGCATGGGTTTTGGGGTATTGATGGATGCTCTTCAAGCTTATCCATGGCAAAAAAACATACGTGATGTGGAACCCGGGATTTGTCTTCTGATCATGTATCTAGGCATTTCTCTAGTCATAGAGGCATAGGGATAGTCATGTATCAGCCTATGTGGCATTGAGAATAGACGGTTCCTAGCCATGCCGACATTGGGAGAGCGGGGGAAATCATGCAGTGTTCTAGTAACCATGCTAGTAGTTTGCATATTTGAGGTTTTAGGTAGGCTATACGTTATATTCTAGCATAATATGGAACATGTCCAAGTTACTATTGTTGTATTTTCTTCTGACTTGGGTTATTGGCAGCTATTCATGATGATGACTTTCTATGTCTGAATGACCCGGGCATGTCCCGAGCTCCTTTATGCTTGCATCTTTTCTTCATAGCATTGTTTCGTACATTCTTGCATTATATCATGGCATATCATAGCATATCATTTCATTAGAGTCATGAACTCATTTCACTAGTTTGATTTATGCAGGGATTCCTTTTAGTCGGCATGATCCTCTGTCTTTGGATTATTTTCCGATCAAAGGGAGGCTTCATGATGATCCTTCTGATTAGATACCAGAGACCCGACTGAGAGTAGGTCACAGTCATCATAGAGGGGTGATTCTTTATCGACATGACTATCATTCATTCTATGGAGATGATCTTCATCCCATCTCTTCAGAGAAGACCCCGCCTCTTTTGCAGCTTTTGGGTTTGAGCATGTTAGGCTTTGACCCTTTACCATGGTTGCCTCATCATCTTCCTCCCGGCACATTGAGGAAAGAGGTAGGCATGATCGGGTCAGAGCTATGCTGCAGTAGGAGAAGCCTGTATTTGAGAGAGTTGGCATCTATAAAGCGGTATTTCTCTCTTTCTTCATATACATGGGATCCATCATTCTTTCAGGCTTTGGCTGAGAGGTGGAGGTATGCTTCTAACACAGTTATCCCAACAGACCGTGAGCTTACCATTTCACCAATAGAGTTTCATAGACTGTCTGGTTTGCCTATATTCGGGGACCCATGTGATGAGTATGTCCCTACTGATGAGGCTTTGACCCAGAAGTCATCTGAGGGTACCTTTATCTATCTGGGATCTCTCCAAAGGTTATCAGCATACATCACACCCTTTCTAGAGCAGGGGATGTGACATTCTCAGCTTGGATTAGGCATTTCACTGATCATGTGAGGTATCCATGTCATACATTTGCCCATCCCTCCGACTCTTTTGGCACAGGCGTGCGAGAAATCTTCCATACAAGCAAAGCATTCACATCATGCTATACAGGTCATAGAGCGCCGGGACGAGAGACTATCTTGACCGCTTTCTTGGCATGGTGGCTATGTTATTTCGTCATTCCCAGCCAGCCCAAAGGCATTGTCAGGCAAGAGACATTTGTCATGGTGAGTCGCTTGACGATAGGAGGCTTGATCTCCTTGACTATCCCCGCATTAGCCAACCTCTTCAAGTGTATGAGGGTGATTTCGACATCATGTGATCCTTCTTTCTGCAGTGAGGTGGTTCCTTATCATTACTTATTTGGCTAGGCCCACATGTACTGGGAGGGGTTGTATACTTCGGCTGTGAGCGAGACTCTATTGCCTGAGTGGCCTATTTTGGTAGAGATTGTCGGTTCGACAGTCAGTCACATCCCAGCTTGGCCAGCGCGCATATTCATCCGTGACAGCATAGGTTATCTCAGATTTCTGAGTGGTCATCAGCATTCTTGTCATGAGATGCATACCAGAGATATAATGTCTTTTGATGGGGGTCCAGATGGTGAGCATCACAGGAGATTGACATTAGGATCTCCTGAGGCAGTCTTCTTCATCAGCTTTCGATATGGCCTTCTTCCCTTACAATTAGGTGACCGTATAGTTATGGAGCCATATATGCCACACCGATGCACACATCAGTTTGGTTTAGATCAATATATACCAGCTAATATTCCTTTAGCTGGCGATATACATGCTGACTTGGCAGGTTCAGTTAGGTGTTGGACCTCTTTCTTTTGCATTGAGACCAAGGCTAGGTTCGTCATGCCTAGACCGTCTAGACTGGTCACCTTCACCGCCATATATGAGAGATGGTATAGAGACATGATCCAGGATATGTTATGTGGATGGCCTGGACTATTGGATGAGGGAGGTCTTGCCTCAGCCTGAGGATCATGTAGGTATGAGATCCGTCCCTCGTATGGAGATGATATCAGGTGTACAGAGCTGGGATAGCCATTGGAAGTTTATTTTGATCCGTACTTGCTGACTTATTTTATTTATCATCATGTTCAGCGCCTTGGGTGCCAACAGGGGATGTGCTGACATCATTTGGGATCCTTAGTAGAGTTTTGCAGCACTTCAACCCGTCTTCTCAGAAGACTGATCACAAGAGGAGAAGGCAATAGGCTAGCGCCAGTGCTTGCACGCCAGGAGTTGTCGTTACATCAGCTAGGCCAAGTATAGACCTATCAAATCTCTTCCTCTTTTATGCATATCACATGGTTATTATTTTAGGAGCTATCGATGACTTTCCGGAGATTCCTGAGATTGCTTCCCCCTGCCTAGCTATTGTCCCTCATGTGCCACTTGTTTAGGCATTACCATTTGGTCTATTGTTGTTTTTATCATGTTTGCGGGTTTATGCCTTCGAGCTGACCCTTTGTATGTAGGTTGTGTATAATTATGGTTCAGCTATACATACGCATTGATTTATAACCTCTTGCTGACTCAAATGTATGTCCGAGCCTTCTAAGCTTTCTTTCATCGGGTTCTAAATGGCAAAATATTTCTTTGGTTGACTCAGATGTAGGTATCATAGGTTTATTGGTTTCTGGCTCGAGGCTTGAGGAATTCATCATTAGATCTCACTAGGAACCCGCTTATTGGCCATAAGGTTTTAGTGTTATCTGGCATCGTATTCTCGACAATAACCGGCCCATAGTGCATTAGGGTCACACAGACGAAAAAGGAGATCGAGTACCCCACTTAAGAGAGGAGAACCCGCCTTCAGACTCAGTTCCATTCTGAGCCCGACATCATGCACTTGACATAGATCTGCCTATGAGCATCTAAAGATTTGATGAAGAATGTTGGAACGTCTTCCGACCCTGAGCTTGTGGAATTCGCCTTCAAATCTCATCGAGAACACGCTTATGGGCCATACAGTTCCAATGCTATCTGGCATCGCGTTCATGGTGACAACCGACATATGGCACATTAATGGTCTCACAGACGAAGTGGAGATCAGACACCCCACTTGGGAGAGGAATATTTGCCTTCAAACTCGTTACAAGCCTAGCCCGACATCACACACTTGGCATAGATCCACCTATGAGGCATCTAGGAATCCTGTAAAGAATGTGGAAACGTCTTCCAACCCTGAGCTTGTAGAATTCGCCTTCATATCTCATTGGGAACACGCTTATGGGTCATCCAGTTCGAATGCTACCTTGCATCATATTCTCAGTGCTGACAAACCCATAACGCATTGAAGGTCTCGCGGATGAAGCGGAATATTGGAGAAGCCCAACCATGGGTCTTATGGAGTAGTATTTTCATGAGCCTCATAATGGCATATGTTTTCACAGCTTTATTTATTTTGGCCCCCCACGGGAGTAATAGTTTCTAGAGTATCCGGTATATTCTCAGCCTTAGTGAGTCTAATTTTCATAAGCCCCATTGTGGCATATGTTCATGGCATCATTCATCATGGGTCCCCATAGGGACAAGGGTCTTCAGAAGTCTTCTCGATCTTCCGGTATAGTCGCATTCTCGGTGGGACAGGTTTGTAGGCCTTATACGGCATCTTGGGTTTGATCATAAGCCTCATGTGGCATATCAGGGTTCATCATAAGCCTCATGTGGCATCTCAGGGTATGTAGTCCGGGCAGGGCTGTGAGCATAAGTAATCATAGTAGGAGGGGAGCCGATTTATGAATCATGGGCTCTACTCAGGTCTTGGACCATCTATAGGCATGTATCGGAGGATCACTCCAGATATCTCCATCAGGGGAGTCATGTATAGAGGGATCACCTCGGGTATTATTCATAGGCAAGCCATATGTCGGAGGATCACTTCAGACATCTTCATAAGGGGTTATGTATCTGAGGGATCACCTCAAGTACTTTTATCGGGAAATCCTCTAGGGTTAATCCCAGCATACTCATAGCATTGGTCAGGGACTAACGTTGCCTATTACGGGCAACGGATCTCCTGAATTGCCCTGGGTGGGACTTACATCATAAGGCTTTGTGGGGTTGGTAACATGATCCCACAAAGAATATTAGTAAAGAGCCTCTGTCATGTATGTGCTCTCATGATATGGGTTCTTCAGAAGTCCTCGGAGCTTCTGGCATAGATATAGCCTCAGTGATGGTAAGCGCAAACTTGGTGCCATGACCATCTGTGAGCTTATATGCGTCGCACCCTAACGCTTGCTCGACGATGTACGGTCCTTTCTATTCGGCTATTATCTCATCTTTGTCAAACGATTTAGAGTGGCGAACACCATATCTCCATCTTCAAATTGGGAGGGTAACCCGTGCTTAGGGGCCGACCTGACATCTCTTTATTTTGCATTAATCCTGGGGGAGTATCTGTCCCTTTTCCAGATATGTCTTGACATTTTGTGGTAGTGGCAACCTGATGTGGTCTCATGAGTGTACACTCTCTGGCTCAAGAGAGCAATACTAGTCAAAAGCTGGTCCAGATAGGCTTCTGGGAATTGTCGGCAGAGGAAGGCTTGATTTCTTGACGAGTCTCCGCATTGGATCATATAGTGATTAATATGTTGTTTCGAGTTGAGGCCATTGATATAATCTCCCAAAAATTTGTTGAATAAAGGGACAGAATATGTTAGAGGGTATCTTGGTATGTCAAAAGCAGGGGTGTATCATTGATTATTCCCATTAGCCGCATTTGTCGAATCACTGTATCTTTAACATCCTCCTCAGGCATAAGAGAAGTTGCTTGTTTCCGGTCATCCCAATTGACCCTGTGTTTAACCTGGGGATTCTCCAGAGGTGCTTGTTTGATAGGGAAGAGGTATGTCATCGCATTCAGGGTCAATGTGACCCTTTTCGCAAAGTAGGAGTTCCATTCTTCTTTCCTTCTCTTGTGTTTGATATAGCTGAGCCCGAAGATTTTGTATCTCATCTTGCATTTGGTTATACATTGCTGCATGATCAGGTACTTGCGGGTTAACCTGATTGGCTTGAGGTATGGGTGCCCTTATAGGCAAGAACTAGGGTTTGAATCATGCATTGCTGAGGTGGCTTCATCATGCTCCATAGTTGTTCGATATGTAACTCAGATGCATTGCCATCATAGCCGAGTGCATTCATGCTATAAGATCATTCTTTTAAGATTGAATATTCTCCATATCATTGTTTGAATTGATCTTGGCCTTTATATCGACTTCTCATGCATAAAACATCATCTCAACTGTTGAAAGCTGGCTGGATCGGGCATTGGCATAATATGCATGACCATGAGCCTTTGGGAAGGAATCTTCCTTATTTGGCATCATCCATGAAGTGATAAACACGTGTCCACCACTATCGCTTATAACAGCTATGACAACATGGTGCGATGTGCTTGAGCTCGGCAGTGCTTAACGCGCGATCACCTTAACCATTGCATCTGGGAGCCCGCAAAAATGATAGATAGCATCGCAAAGCATCCCTTATTATGTTCCAAGGTTCAATTTACCTTGTTACTGACGTGTATGTCCTTTACAAACATCACCGCATTTGGGTGCATGCTCATTTTATGGCTGGGCACAATTGCCGATTTATGCATCAAATTAGCAAAGCCCACTAACATCGCCTCATTCATAAGATCATACCTTCAAGTCCTTGAATTCCAATTTCATCTATCTCAGCCATTCCATTATTCCCTTTCAATCATAACTCGGGTGCAATTGGAAGTGAGTTGAACCGCTCGGGCCTGAGAGAAGACGAGGCATAATAGAGAAGATAGCATCAATTCATGTTAGTTTGAGCATTTTCTTCAATCCTTCATCCATTAAAAAGAATTTTGGAGCTCAAATTTGTATTCAGAATGAGAAGAGAGGAAGGAAGGTGATGACCCACGAACCCTTTTCATTGATTTCCATATTTTGATTGGTTTAGATTATGGCTGGGTTCGGTGCATTGTGGGCCGTGTATCAGTTTGAACTCTGGTGCATAACACATGGCGCACCCGAGTTGAATGAGTCACAGTTCTGGATTTTTAAACCTAGCGACATAGGGCAAATTTCGGGTGATTTCGGTCGATCAAGAACCAAGTCACCGATAGCTCGGTGTATGTAGTCTAAACAGATTAGAACATGTCCACCTATCTAGTGAACTCAACAAAAATATAGTTGAGTCTATGACATATGGTCCCAGATTGTAAGGGGTTATTCAGGAACCCGAATATGCTTGCATGGCACCAATCATACCATGCCATGTCAGCAACTTTATTAAAATTCATAACTCTTTGATTGTTTTGAGTTAGAAATTGCATAGCATATCAAAATTCATGGTATTTCATGAGTCATCATCATATAAACTTCAATGCATTGCTCTCAAATCATTTTCAAGAGCTTTCATGTGTTCTTGGTATTTTCCATGTATTAACATATTGCTATTTTATTTTAGCAACATTTTAGCGTACAACAGCACGCTAGATAAAAATCTCAATCATTCATCCCATTTCTTAAGGTTATTCCTTGAGAAATGATCATGATTAAGTAAACTGCTAACGAAAAACAAAAATATGGGTCTTGTATGTCATGATCCTAGATACAATGCAGTCCAAACTAGTTTATTTTCTTACCCATACCCCTATGCTTAAAATTGAGCATGTCCTCAATGCTCTAGATTAGTCAATAGAGATAGAGATAAGAAAACAATTTACTCATCGGGATGGGGTGGTGGTGGTCTGAATGGAATTGGTGTGGTGAATTGAATTCCCTTCGAGAGGTAATATTCGTACAAGCTTTCATGTGCCTTGTTTATTTTCTCCATGTATTCTTCCAAGTATTTGGTACGCTTCTTAAGGTTTTTGATCATGTTAATGGTATAGCGTGATGTTAGTTCAGGCTCCCTTGTTTGGTCTACTGTGTTTTCTTGGTCCCATCTGATTGGCTTGATAGTATGCATTGATTGTGTGCTTGCCCCATTACTCATGAAATGCCTTACTAAAGTCGATGTTTCAATTTGTTGGAGTGGTGCGCTCTCCGTTTCCTCCATTGGTTCTTCGGTTAGCTCTTGTGAATGTATTGAATGTGGCAAGGATGTGGTTGTTGTTGACTAGAAAATTGATGTTTAGGCGAGGTGATCCGAACACTTCATTCTCTCCATTCAATCCTATTTGGTGGTATTGTGCGAGGAGGGTCACAAAACTTCCAACCGTGACTACATGGTTGTTATTTTCATCATCGGCTACTGACTTTAGTTGGTTGAGGATGTGATAGCCGATGTGTGGTTGGTGTTTGTGACATTTCATGCATCTCATATTGGAAAAATGTGTGTTGGTGTTTGTGACCTTCATGTTGGAAAAATTGAGTTTGAGAGAGTAATGTGTATGTACCTCAAATTAATGCTTGTAATGAGGCATGAATCTTTTTGATAAACCTTCCTTTCATCCATTGCTATGGTCTCCCAATAGTTTATGCGCTTCAGTCTCGTACAATTTAAGTTTCACCATGGTTGTAGAGAAGGTATTTGATCTTGTCCCCTTCAAATTGCAATGTTGAGAAGAATTCGATCATTGGCCTATCATATGATCTTGTGATTCTTAGTTGATTTGCAAGATTCCACAGGTTGATGTTGTTGAGTGACACTCGCACATAATCAAAGCAGCCAAGGGTTTCATTGAGTTGATGCACATCGCTTTGTGGTTTGCAAGGGTGTGGTCGATCATTTATTCGGCACGATCATAATCCTCTTGGTTGGCAAATTGGATTCCAATTGTTGTGAGAAGGATTCTTTCATTTTTGGCTGGAGGACTGGAATTTTGGAAATTGTTAACTGACATTTTCTCAAAGTTTCATTCTCTATTACAGATCGTATTAGGTGACACAGGGCTAATACAAACCTAACTTAGAGAAAATTATGTTTCTGGTAGCACGAAATTTCTGGAAAATTTCTGAAATTTTGCTCTTGAATGAGAATTTGTAATGAAAGGTTTATAAAGGGGTGAAAAGGTGTCAGCCGAGTTCAGGAAATCTATATTTGTAGAATTTTATTGTTTCTTTTCTTGAGATATTATGCTGGTTCATGATAATATATAGTTTCAATAAACATCAAGGATGCATCCTCAAATACTACACTTATCATGGATGTGCTATAATGAACCAAGGAATGGACTGAGAAGACTAAACTCAATATTAGTGTGTTAATTAAAAATCTGTGAAATTGGTAAAATATGATCAAGATTGAGGTAACTGACTTTAACCATTACAATGGAACAATTCATATTCCGAAATCAACATTAGTAACCGATTTATTCCATTACAACGGTTAATCACGGGTTGTAATGGAAAAATTCATTTTCGACCACAAAAATCTCCAGAGAGTTCCGTTGCGACAACCGTTGTATTGTTTTTTTAGCATTAGGATTTCCAGCACAGTAAAATCTACTAACTGGGACTAGCGTTACAATGGTTAATCAACTGTTGTAACGGTTGATGCTAGTTACCTTATTTTATTTCGTTCTCTATAAATAGAAGCAAAATCTATGTTTGAGATAACATTCCAACCACCTCAAATTGCAATTTTCATTTTTTAAACAAATATATAATTCTCTATTGTTATTTGTGCATCAAATTTCAATATCTTTACAACAATCTCAAGCATGCTCCACTATACTCAATCTTGTGTAAGAATTAAAGTGATTTGTGTGAGATCACTGGTTTAAACACTAGTGCCTTTAGTACTTAAGAGCCAATTCCGTGCTTGGGCTGTGTGACTTCCCAAGATTTGTAAGGGCTCACCGGTTCCACCTTTTACTCCTTTCTCATTGGGGAAAAGAAAAGCTCACCATCAAGGTCTCGAAGTCTCAGAGATGTAGGCGTTAATGATGTACCCTGTAAACATATCTCGTGTCAAGCCTCTTTACTATTTTATTTACTTTACATACACTTACTTAGTTTAAGTTTTCTTGTTTCTACCAATAACTACTTACGTACACATTAGATATATATTTGTAGTGAATATCAAACTAACTAGGGTTAAAATTTTAAAAGGCCTCATATTCTCCCCCTCTCTAGGTGTCGTTAGAGATAACATAACCCATATATAAAGTAGTAGGCAAGACTTAATGAGTCGGGGGACAATATGAAGAGGCACCCATAGTGAGGGGGCATCACTTCAATAAATCATGGATGGTTTCTATAAGAAAACTCGTGTTTGAAGATTGAGAATATCATATAGGATTATTTTCACTTAAATTGGGTATGTTTGAGTTCTTATTGAGCAATATTACACGGTTGCTTATTAAGCTTTCAGGTACAAATGTTGGTGTGTTCCGTACATGGATTCTATTTTAATTGACCGTGTATGTATGTTGAATTTTTTTTTTTTTTTTTTTTTCATGTTTACATGTTTACCTCCTTTACATACTATTTCTTATAAAAATTGCTCGGAGCCATGTTCGATGGATCAACAACCAAGTACGGAGTGCTTAGCCACCTTCACAATTTATAATTTTTTTAATAATGTAAATGAAATTCAATTGAATCTTTTTTGTGAAAATGTTATATAGGTAAGTTCCTCACATAAAAATATTTATGTGCGCTTATTTCTTAGGTGTTCAAGTTGATGGTAGTGGAGATTAAGTTGGACTTTACCTCTAGTCTGTATTTTATATTTCAGGCTCTCCAATCTAAATTTTCTAATTGTGCTCCTACATACTAGAGTGAATATCCTCAGTCTGATGCAATAATAGCCATACAAATGAAATATTGAAAAAAGAAATATGCTCTCTGCCATTGTCCACGTGAGAAATAATCAGTACCATAATTGCAATTAAGTCTGAAACTCCTGATTATAAGCCTGGAGTTTTATTAAATATTCCCATTTGCTGGTCACATAAACAGATGCACGGCAGCTTACCTGAGTCATCGACATTTCCAGTGACATCTCATGTGAATTCAAATAAGGCCAGCAGGTGGGAGCATCTTTCTCTCTTAAAATAGATATTAAAATACAATATCTTAGAGTGAACGACTACATTGAATGCCAACTACATTAATGATATTATTATCAATACATAATTGTGTCCTGAAAATTCTAAATATATCCGTGATAAGTGTCTGCTTTGTTTATGCAATTATTATGTATTCAGTAATATATCTTAATGAACCGATGTCGATGGTCCAACCACACCTTTGAACTATAAAGTAAGGCATCTAATTAAATGAAATTTAATCTGCTGCATTGCAAGTTTATATCTGATGGTATTAGAAATCGAAAAGATTCCGAGATGTTGTAGACAAATAATTTAAAGAATTTATTAAACATAGAGCAGTTGTAAACATGCGTAAAACTCCAAGTATGGAAGAGCTATTGGGCACGTTCTTTCTTACTAGATCTGGTCAAGTAACATATATAATTAATTGGTTAAGTAACCTAATTTGATTAAATTAATTAGCTGCTACCAGATAAGAGGACCACTAACTAAATATTGGGTGTCACGTAATACGCAAAGCCGCGGATATAAGCAAATGACCCAATGGCTCTTTTTCCCTAAAAAATTTCTTATTCTATTTTCATTTTTATGTTCTTTACTAGCTACTTGTTTGTAGGCACGTACCCTATTCATGTGAGTTTTTTTTATAAACCATAAATTAAAAATATATTATTTAGATTCCAGCATGATTGCATAGTTTTTTTATAAAAACTATAAGAACCGAGCTCACAGTCCGTTCCCTACAGTATTTTATACTCCAGAACAGGTTGCCAATCCGTTCTCTATGAAGAATGGACTGCCAATACGTTCCCAGCAAAAAAAAAATGTTTGCACGGAAATTGAAACATAGATGCACGGATTTTAATAAGCAAGCATGAATCTTAATGCAGATCTGATGGTCACCACTAATTTCACAAAGCCCAAAGCCCAATTTGATTTGGACGCTGTCAAAATCCTTTACAATTAATTGATTTGGACCCTTCTTTTTAACTTGGCACGAATCTCAAAGCCCAAAAATTTTGAATTCGCTGGAGAACGAGTTGGGAATCCATTATGGATATTTTTCTGAAAAATAACCCAGAACGAGTTGGCAGTCCGTTCTGGAGTATAAAATACTGTAGGGAACGGACTGCCAATTCGTTTCTTATGGTTTTTATAAAAAACCATACAATCATGCTGGAACCCGAATAATATATATTTTAATTATGGTTTATAAAAAAACTCTATTCATGTAAATATTTAAACAAAAATACGAACTACGATATCTTGAAATTAAGTTTCTAAATATCTACTAAACCATATGAGTCGGCTAATATGACATCAGGGTCATTTCAGCCTATATAACACCAACTGCAAAACATATTGAATCAATTTCTAATGGTGAATCCAAACTGTTCAAACCGATCTACTTCATTAGTCCTTCATTTACATGGACATATTTTAATTTTTCGAATTTATTTAGTATCAAGTCAAGCGGTCAAATGTGGAAGTTTTTAAATTAATTTTAATGCATTCATTTTTCTACATTTTTTAATGAAGCAAATAATTTTTTTGCATGTAAATGTGTTACCCATAAAGTAAATCAATTTGAACAGTTTGGATTAGTCGTTTGAAGTCTATATAATAATTTTTGAAGTTGATGTCATACTAGAAGATGAGACGGTAGGAGAAAAAGGCCTAGGACTGGTTATCCAAAATTCGAGACTCGGATGGAGTAATTTATAAATCGATACGCGAGAGACTAAATTCTAATATTTATCTTCAAAATTAATTAGATGGCAATGCATGAATATCTATATGTTAAATAAAGGCATCTCGATCTCCAACTTTCCTAAAAAAAATATAATAATTGATCTTATATATGAAGGAGTAGTGTTAGGAGTCCCTGAATATGTTCTGCAAACTTCTTTGTCCATATTATATTATGAGTTTAAGTTATGATGAAAGAAGTTGCTTATTATAAGTTAGGATGGCAATATATATTTTTGTTTGATAGTGGGTTCAAGTTATGGTAGAGTAAGTAGAATCTCTTCATCCCCATATTTTGTCTTACACATTTAATAACTATTAGAAGTTTTTTCCAATACAGAATAATTTCAAAATTAAAATTTATATATGCTAGCATTTTCATGAATATTAATGTGCAAACACAAAATTACTATTGAGGATTTTTAGAGTTAAAAAAGTAACATTATACAAACTACATATGAAAAATGTAAATCAAGAGACCATGTAAATCAAAATTATATATAAATCACAATACTTATAATTTTGATTTCTTTCTCAACTTTATTTTCGCAATTTTTTCTTAATATCAGTTCAGACAATATATCATGCAGCAATGTCAATAACAGGAGACAACTTCAAATTATTAGAATATTATTATCATCATCATCATTATTATTATTATTGTTATAATAATAATAATAATAATAATAATAATAATAAATTATGACGATGAGGATGACAAAGATAATATATAATGATAATAATAATGATTTTATTGCCAACAATAAAATGGAATAAGTTAACCCGCCTATCTTGGCGGGTTAACTTATCAAGGCATTAATATTTTTGTTCCATGTTGGTTTCGTTCATGTTTGACCGCATAAGTGTATAATAAATTACTTGGTTCATGACTTATGCCACAACTAAACTTGAGCTTTCGAGTACTACGTTAGCAATACAGCATTTAATATTAAATTAAAAAAAATGTTGTAATAGAAAAAACAAACAACAATTTTTTTAGAATAAAACGAAAATTGAAAATTGAAGGATGGCTGTATTTAACTTCAGTTGATAAATTAGGCTAGCTCTTCTTGATTCTTCCAACCGAGTTCCAGAGGCAGAGTCTTGAGGAACATATAAGAGAGAGGAACAAAGCAAATTATGAGGCAATGGCCAACAAGTCCCATCGAAAGCTACTAAATAGGACGCAAATGCTCCCAAAGAAAGTGGGTATCTTGTTCTAACCATTCTAGATCCATAGTCGTTCCATGAACCACTGGAAACTCATCTTCTCTAAGCAAAGTGCTTTCTATGAAAGATATATCATCATCAATTGAAACTGAGGATTCAAGGGAAGTACTTAGTGCCTTGAGTCCTCTAACTCCAATTGAATTTTCTGATATTCTTCTATTATATCTAGTGATATTATCATTAATTAAAACTGAGGATTCAGTGGAACTATTTAATGCCTGGTGTCCTCCATTTAGGTTTTCTGATATTCTGCTATATCCAGTGATAACATTGGTTAGGCATGATATTAGTTCAGTCTCTTCATCTTTTCTTCTACGACATATATCATTCTTTAACATATTAGATTCTGGTGTTGATTTAACAGAAAAATCTAATATGTTATCATTAATTGTAGATCTCGTGTTGGAGATGGAAATGTTGCATGTGTGTTCATCAATATTGATCACTTCAAATAAAGGGGGGCAATCATCATTGTATTGCTGTACTTGCTTAGCTGCCAAGCATTTTCGATCCTGGTAATAAGTGCATCTATAATAGCACCTGCAATCAAATGGTTATTTTTATAAGTTTGTTCTAACAAATATGTTTTGATATTGGAAATTGAGAACTGCACCATATCACTTGGAAAATATTGCATCACTAACCTTGGATATCTTTGATTTTGAATGTTCTTTTGCCCATATTTTCTCCATTGATAACCGTCATGGTGAGGCGTTGGTGTCAATTCAGATCTTTTGTTATTATATTTCCTGCAATCGATTGATTAGATTATAAAAACACAAAAATATATATATATGATTACTAATTCTTCGTTAATAATTATAATAACTCAAAAAATTCTAAATTAATTCCAAACTTATATTATTTCGATACCTTCTTTGAGATTCCTTAAACTTGTCATCTCTCCTTCTCTTGTTAGATCCCGCGCCTCTTGTTACTTTGGAAGTTACCACTTTGGATCCAATGAAGTTTCGACCATATTTTGGCAAAATATCTGTTGATAATGCCAAGGTGCGTGATATCTCTTCAGAAACAATCCCAAATGGTGAATCAGTACCATCTTTCAGTGCTATTCCAAGGTGTGCTCCAAGCATTACCATCACCTCGGAGCTTCTTGTGAGCTCTTTTATTGCCAAATTATGGTTCAAAGCTGGTCTTACTTCTAATGGTGATGCCATAATTTTTTGTTTCGTACATGAAAGGCATTTATAGGGTGTGTTGGGGCTTTTGGGGGGGGGGGGGGGGGGGGGGGGGGGGGGATTTGTTCAAGTCAAGTTATTAAGTTTTTGTTAAAGAAGTATCTAGGCATCTGAGGAACAATAATATATGTTAATTACGCGTCATGTCGGGCCCATATTGAACATGGACTAAATTGCCAAAGGAGCAAATGTTGCATCACCTAAGAATTAAATATGTACATTGTACATATATACACTTGGAGAGGTATCTTAAACACTAAAATTTAAACATTCAAAAAATATTTTCCTACTGGCGTTTTAACATAAAAAAAAACACTAAAATTTTAATATGTCTGATTTAACAAGATATTTTCAACAAATTAGCATATGTATTGTACATATATACGAAAACTCGTGCATGTGTTGTTTATATTGCTAACAATATATATATATATATATATATATATATATATATATATATAATTTTGAAAACCAGACTTTATGTTCGAAATCAGACTGAAATATTACTTGTAATATTTTTGAATGTTTAAATTTATATATTGCTTAACTTGACCTTATTGTTTTCTCAGAAGCTACATATTTTAATAAGAATATTTTCTTCAATATTTATATAATTATAAAATTTTAACACGTGTTTGGTGATAGTAAAATATGCTATATATGTCAATTCTATATAATTACTCGACAAGTCTTGATAATTATAATTATATAAGTATCAACGAAAAATAGAAATTGTTTTGAAAAGATAATTTATTTTAAATGGTAACGTTAAAATGTTGAAAATACCCTGCCACATTATTATATTTGCAATGACTCTAACCCAAATGTAACTAATTTAGTATTAAAAATAATAAGATAATATTTACATGAACAGCATATTAGACATGTTCTAATTAGCAGCTTTTTTTCAGCTATCACCTTGGCAACTTATTTTTGCGAATAAGGACGCAAAAGAGGGCATGTTAAACGTACTATGGCCTTGAGACTTGTGACTTGTGACGAAACTGTGGTGGGACACCTCACTCTCTTCTCAGGAATTTCTTTGGATTGGCAGAGAAAATCATAAATTTTGGTCCGATTTGGAGAATATTAAAGTCCCTGCTGCGTTTTTGTATGGTATTAGAGTCAAAATTAGCAAATCATATGCAAGAATTAAGTTTCAAAACTTCAATCTTTTCTTGGGGAGATGAATAATCTAGGCAATTATACTAAGATTACTTCATGCATTGTTTTCTTATATGTTTTGTTATGTAACGTACATGACAGCATAATTTTTGTTTTCAGATTAAGCAAATTAACTTTTCTAAAGATGAAATCAATTTACAAAATAAGATAAGTTCAAAGTCAAGGAATCTCCAAGTAAACTTCATCAGGACACAATTAGTACATACTGGCCATGTGCGCTCAATTACGTTGAAACTACATTTTCCTCACAACGAGAACCAGATTAGATCTACTAATTAAATTATTAGCTAAAAAGAATATGGGAGACGATATTGTGATGACCAAGGTTTATTTATATAAGAATCAACTAATTAATTATACATAAATAAATAAATAGAGTTTTGCCTTGATGATGCAACAGATGTCATGGGAAAGAGCAAGAAAGCTCACGTTGCGTTGCTATAAGAATCAACTAATTAACTATAGTTACACAACCAATCTGACTGGTTGCGTTGCTATAATCTGGGCAACTAATATTTTTTTTCCAGTTCAATTGAAACTGAATAACTGATTCAAATAGATGGGCCCCACATGCAATTTGACAGAAATTGATCCAAATGATTGAAAAGTTCAACATTAGGTGGGCCTCACATCCAAAATCAAGGTTCAAAAAACAAATTGTTAATGAAAGTGAACCTCGTAATTTTTAAAGATGGTAAGATTTTTTAATTTGTTTGCTGACTTAAATTTAATTGGATGTTTCCAATCATTAGTTTGTAACTTAATTATAGATGATGTTGGATTACGACTCAAATTTATTCCATATATGACGTAATTATTCAAAATATTCTTCTTTAACCAAATGGTAATTATTACCAATCAATAAACACTGGATCTGCTCAACTATTTTTACTAAATTTCAATTGAAAAATAATAAGGTTTATAATTTTGATTTTTTTGCTATCAATCAAAGAGTTCTCAAGAAATTCCCTTTGAAGTATATTCAATCGTTATTTAAAAAAAAAAAAAAAAGTTCAGCAAAAGTCAATGTTATATCGCACTTTCATATTTCATTTATGTTTACTCGAATATAGGTTTTATAATTCTTATTGAAGAATCACTGTACAATTGTTTGAGAAAAAACCGTGTGGAAATGAAGATATTGTACACGGATTTTTCATTAAATATCTATGTAGGAATGTTCAGAAAGCTACACAGATATTTCATGAAATATCCATGAAGGAAGGGGTATTTGCACACTGGTTTTTTATTTAAATAGCCGTGTATGAATATTAAGAGAGCTACACGGATTTATAGTTAAATATCCATGTATAAAGGGCTTTGTTGGGTTTTAATGAAATAAAATGCCTTCTCTTCTAGCGCTGTTTTGATCCAATATTACTCTCTCTCTCTCTCTTTGTATTGAATGTTGGTCCGATTTCTGTACACAAGGAGGGATCTGAGATCTTTGAAGTTTGTATTTCTCTTCTCTATCTTGCTAAGGTTAGTCATATGTGTGTGTATATATTTCTCTTTATCATTATTGGATTATTGAAGAAATTTGTTTTTATTAGGGTTTTGGTTGGTTGTTGTCATCTTTACCACCCTCCCTTAGGGTTCTGGTGCCAGTTCTGTCCTCTTAGCACCACTTCTACTTAAGCACCCGGATTTTTGTTTTACGAAATTAATTTTCAGTGGTTCATATAAAAGCTATACAAATTTAACTAATTTTATGTATAGATATTTTCTTAAAATTTTTGACGTAAATTTTAACTGAGAATTTTTATTCTCTATTAAGTATGCATGCACATATATGTTGATCCTTGTAGTTCTCATTGGAGATGTAATGTTGTTGGAGACATTTAACCAAGAGGCATCATGTCATGGATCACATGCACTCTTCTTTTTTGATATGTTGGATCTAATAAAACTTAGTATGTATGAAATTTCGTGCTAAACTAAATCACAACCACGAGTTTTTGCAACATGAGTCCAAACCTTGATCACATGATTACTAATTGGTAAAGACATAATTTTTATACAAATATCGCATTGAATCTTGAGGAGTGTATGTTATATGTTGACTCACATGGGATTGCATGTACAAAAGACTATGTATGTGTGTGTGTGTGTCTATATATATATATATATATATATATATATATATATATTGTACTAATTGTAATCTTTTAGTATTTTCGATGGTTTTATATGAATTCATATATAATAATTGGCCCAACAAAAGTTTATTGTATAATTTTCATATAATTACTGGCTAGCAAAAGTGGAGGCTAGCCAAAAAAAAAAAAAAATAGGACAATCCTACACGGATATTTAAAGAAAATCTGTGTAGGAAGAGTAACCATAAAAAAATAGTTGTCTAGAGCCTTTCTACACTGATTTTTAAGTTAATATCCGTGTAAGATTTGTTATAATTGCACACGGATAAATATCCATGTGTAAAAAGTTGCTATTTCCTACACCCTAACAATGCACACGTAAGAAAATCCGTGTAGCTCTGTATTTTTTATCCGTGTGCAATCTATTATTCTGTAGTAGTGCGGTAGATGGTAAAAAAAATCATGATGATATATTATGCTCCAACAGATTAGTTCTACTCATAAACAAATGTGATTATATGTTCTTAATTTTGAATTAATATTTATAGTTAGTGAGTAATCAATCATTTAATTTATTTTGTTAATTTTTTAGCTCCGAATAAAATATTTGAGCAAATTTCTTTTTAAAACAAAAAAGAGAGTTGGGCTATTGTACTTCATGAAGTAATGACATATTTTACTTCACGCTCATATTTGTGATTTTAAAGTTCAAACAGTTGATCCAACCATTCAAAATGATCCCCATGTTAAATTGTGTTGGATGACCTAATTTTACATTTTTTAGAATTTTTTACTTTTTTTAGGAGTTTTTTTAAATGACTGTTTTTGATGGCCAGAATTTTCTTAAAAAATTATATTAAGTTAGTAAAAATAAATTCGAAAAATGTAAAACTTGGCCTCCAAGCTCATCATCTAATTATGGAGATCATGTTTAATGGTCGAGATCAAACTTTTGAACTTTAGAAACAAAGATATAAGTGTGCAGTAAAAACACACTATTTTCTTCATGAAACACATTTGCCCAACTCAAAAAAAGAAAACTGCAATATATAAAAATCTGTATTTGTCATATTTAGACAAATTACTAGAAAAAGATAATGGGAATATTGTTGACTGATGACCAACGTTTGAAAAATAAGTATAAGCTTGTACTAATTAATTAATTATACATAACTAAATAGAGTTTTGTCTAGTTGATATCGATGCAAATCCAACAGATCACATGGGAAAGAGTCAGAAGGCCCACGTTCCGTATTTATAGGCCCAAAAAATCGATACTATCATTAATCCGAGATTTTTATTAATCGAAATAAAATAAAATAAATAAAATATCGAAAAGGGGGAACGGATCTGACTTTTTTCGAAAAGTAATAAGGCCGGAGTAATTATCAACGTCCCTACGGACGGAATAAACAACGACCTATGTGTTAATTGTAATCTCTCCCCATATTACTCCTTAACCCAAACAAAAAAAAATTTCAGGGACGGGATAAACAACAACGTCCGTGAACAGTGACAAAAAAAAATTTCAGGGATGGATTTATAATTAACGTCCATAAACAGTGTTTAAAAAAATTTAGATTTGATTTTGGTTAAATAAAAAAAATTAGAAAAATTATATTTACTAAATTATGTTTCAACTATAAAAATAATGATTTATTTTTAACTAAAAACCAATAATTTATTTTTCAAATGACTAGATTAGTGGTTAGATTAGTGTCATTTTTTTAATGGAGTTCTCAAAAAAAAATTTAAGTTTTTCAAAAAAACATAATTTGGTCATTTGATGTAATGGAGTTCTCAATAAATTAAATTAAAAAAAAATATGTCTATGTTATCGGACACATAGATAGTCTACCAATTAAATTCAAATTTAATGCAATTAACTATTGATTAATAATGTATCAAGATCAGCGATATAGAATTTCAAGTCATTTGATGCAGCTAAAACATAAATCAAATCCCATCATATTTATGGATATAATATCAAATATATTTTTTTTATTTAACCAAAATCAAACCTAAGTTTTTTTTTTTAAACAATGTTCATGGACGTTAATGATAAATCTGTCCCTGAATTTGTTTTTTTTTTTTGGTCCTGTTCACGGACGTTGTTGTTTATCCCGTCCCTGAAATTTTTTTTTGTTTGGGTTAAGGAGTAATACGGAGAGAGATTACAATTAACATGGACGTCGTTGTTTATCCCGTCCGTAGGGACGTTGATAATTACTCTGACCTTATTATTTTTTGCAAAAAATCAGATCCGTTCCTCCGTTTCGATATTTATTTTATTATATTTCGATTAATAAAAATCTCGGATCATTAATTGGTTGACTAAATCATTGATGTGTTGGATTATGACGCAAATTTATTCAGCATATGACGTACATCTCATTTGAAATATTCTTCGTAAACCAAAAACTATAATTTGTTAGTCGATTTGAGCACTGGTTTTATAACCGACAAGGATTATCTATCTAATTACTTTTGTCCTTTGAAATATTGTGACATTGTTGTTCCATAATGAATGCATTTTTTTCTCTGATGAAATCAATTTAATAACTTGCCCTTTTTTTTCAGAAACATCAATTGCAGTTTTGGGTCCCTAAACGATGTTATCTTTAAATTATGATTGCAGCAACCACACTGTGTAGGCAAATCTTTGATGAGGAGGGTTCAACGCACCATGATTTTGTGTTCCAATATGCTCCACATGATCCAAATGATCTCTGTTTTCAAAATTCGAATAGTCGATCTGAACCGCTCAACATGATCTTCATAATAAAATATGATTGTAGAGCAAATTTTATATATTTTTACTATTTTTTGCATAGGTACAATATCACTTTTTTCGGATGGTTCAGAATTTCATTAAAACAGTGATTTTGTACCTTTGTAAAAAAATAGTAAAAAATTTCTAAAAAATATAAAATTTGGTCTCCAAACATATTTTATTATGAAAATCATATTAGCAGTTCGGATAGACTGTTCAGACTTTGAAAATAGAAATAAAAATTATGAAGCATATTAGAGCACAAAATCAAAATGCGTTTAAACTCTCCTCGTCTTTGATTAGCTTTAAGGAATCTCCCAAGTAGACTTCAGAAAGACACAAGTACATAGTGGTCATGTGCGGTCAATTACGTTGAAACTACAGTTTCCTCAGAAAGAGAGCCATATTAGATTTACTAATTAAATTGTTAGCTAAAAAGATAATGGCAACGCATTGTGATGATTGATGAACAACGTTTTTATATATATATATATAAGCATCAAATAATTAATTATACATAAATATATATAATTTTACCTTGGTCATGCAACAGATCACGTTGGAAATAATAAGAAGGCCCACGTGCCGTATTTCTATGCCCAAAGACAATCCCAATTTGTTTAATTACCATCTTTGAAAAAAATTAAAATAAATACATAGGCACTATTTCGATTTGTTTTTATAAATTACTAGGTCGGCATATTATAGCTACACAACTAATCTAGCTGGTTGCAACTAATATTTTTTTTTCCCGTTCAATTGAAACTGATTCAATTAGGTGGGTCCCACAAGCAATTTGACAGAAATTGATCCAAATTACTCAAAAGCTCAACATTAGGTGGGCCTCACATCCAAAATCAAGGTTTAAAAAACAAATTTTCAATGAAAGTGAACCTTGTAATTTTGAAAGTTTCCAAAAATTGTGGCTATTGGATTAATTTTTTTACAGATGAAAAGAATTAAAAAAATTTCGAAAAAAACAAAGCTAATTATTCGTTCAAATTTTATTCAATATATGACGTAATCATTCAAAATATTATTCTTAAACCAAAAGCTAATTAGTCGTTCTCTTGTGACTCTGAGACCCTTTTGGTATAGATAGCAGAAGAGGTTATGAACTGATAGAAAACAAATTTAGAGAGCAATCAAAAGACAATTGATGAACTGCTGGAAGAGGTTGATGAGAAATATATCCTCAAGGTTCCTAATTTTTTCATTTACATTTTTTTGTTTGTTTCTGTTTTCTGGCTTGCTTTACCAGAACATTTGTTGTTCTGTTTTCTGTTTTCATTTTTTTGCTATTTTATTTACTTGCTTATTTTGGATTAAAGACTTGATTTTTATTTTTGTTATTTACTAGCTTGTATATATCCTTGGACTTCAATATCTGGACCCTAAAACAATGTAGCCAATTGCGGCTAATCAAATTCGACTCGAGTCAAATTGTATCCTCGAGGGTATAAATATAGAAAGGTTCCTTTTCTATTAGCGACAGTAGTATCTGCGAGGTTATACTGACAAAATCTCTCGTGAATAGTGCAGCCATTCTTGTAGAATAGTCGCTAATGAACGGTTCATGAACCAAATTCGAACCGAGCCTGATCCAGTTTGAATATGAGTTCGAACCAATTCTAAATCAAACTTGTTGGATTCGTTCTAGAAGGAACTTCAACCGAGCATGTTAATTGTGAATTTTTTTTTCTAATCGAACTCAATCGAATCACGAGCTAAGATTTCTTTTGTCAGCTTTGATTACCAACGTTTAAAAAAAACAAGTATAAGAATCTACTAATTAATTATACAGAAATAAATAGTCTTGCCTAGATGATGCAACAGATCACATGGGAAAGAGTCAGAAGGTTCACGTGCCGTGTTTATAGGCCCAAACAAACCATACTATCATTAATTTGGAGACTAAATCCATTCACAAACTACTAATTAAATATAAGCTTTAGAGTAGTACTTACAATTTGTTTAGATGCTGGATCAAGTGAGATGAAGAGATCGTTACACAAGATAATCGAGAAGATAATATCGCGCAGAATCTACAAATCCACTACCCTATATAAATCACAGAAAACAATCTCTACTAATTTAATCACAACCAATATATAAGATTTAAACAATACATACAAGTTTAAAACACAAATTGCAAAATTACCCTAATCCTTTAATTTTTTACAAAACTCAATAAACTTAGCTAATGTAAATTAATAATTAAATGACATAGGATAGGTGGAATCAACATTTTGGGGTTACATGCATGAATTAGATAAATCAACATGATTAGCCAATATAACTCCAATTATTTACATGCATAATTAATGTATTAATTTTTTTTAGGGTTACATGAAAAAAATTGTGTAAATTTCCATTTTGCAATATTGTTGGTAGCTAGAGTATAAATTGTTTGTTTCAAATAGCACCATCAAAAGAGAAAGACACAAAATCATCTAATCAAGCTTAAATGATACCTAATTTTAGAGAATAGCATTAAATTCGGGCAATTAATACATATATACCTAGGTACGGTGTGCTCAAGTGATGATCTTCCCTCTTTATCAACTAAGAATGCCACCTCCTCTTTAAAATAAAAAACGAAATCTAAATATCTAGCTAACTCAGATCAGAAATCAGAGAACACAAGAAAGAACAGCTGATTTAGTTGAGACCTTCAAAACCTAGCTTTAATTCGCGCTGTTGGGATTATAAGGAAGAGATGAATTATCTATATCGGTTAATTAAAAGAGCGATACTAAAAACCATTATTTATCGATTCTAATATTAGACTATACAAATCTGTATCGGTTTAATAAAAAAAAAAGATACAAATATTGTTGTATCAGTTCTAAATTAAAAACCGACACAGATTTCCCACTATCATTATCGGCTCGTAGCACAAAACCGATACAGATTGTTTTGTGTCGGTTATTTAACTTGGAACCGATATAGATCTGTGTCGCCCTTTAAAATAACCGATACAATTACGTTTATATTGTCATTTATTAATATTAACCGATACAGATTATTTATTGTATTGCCTAACACAAATAGCTGACACAAATAGGGCAATACTGAAAGTCCTTTTCCCACTAGTGGGCTATTGTACTTCATGAAGTATTGACATATTTTATTTCACGCTCATATTTGTGATTTTAAAGTTCAAACAGTCGATACAATCATTCAAAATGATCCCCATGTTAAATTGTGTTGGATGACCAAATTTTACATTTTTTAGAATTTTTTACATTTTTTAGGAGTTTTTTTAAATGACTGTTTTTGATGGTCAGAATTTTCTAAAAAATTCTATTAAATTAGTAAAAATAAATTCGAAAAATGTAAAACTTGGCCTCCAAGCTCCTCAGCTAATTATAGAGATCATGTTTAATGGTTCGGATCAAACTTTTGAACTTTAGAAACAAAAATATAAGTGTGTAGTAAAAACACACTATTTTCTTCATGAAGCACATTTGCCCAACTCAAAAAAAAATACAATATATAAAAATCTGTATTTGTCATATTTAGGCAAATTACTAGAAAAAGATAATGGGAATATTGTTGACTGATGACCAACGTTTGAAAAATAAGTATAACCTTGTACTAACTAATTAATTATACATAACTAAATGGAGTTTTGTCTAGTTGATGCAAATCCAACATATCACATGGGAAAGAGTCAGAACGCCCACGTGCCGTATTTGTAGATCCAAAAGATAGATACTATCATTAATTGGTTGACTAAATCTTTGATGTGTTGGATTATGACGCAAATTTATTCAGCATATGACGTACATATCATTTGAAATATTCTTCCTAAACCAAAAACTATAATTTGTTAGTCGATTTGAGCACTGATTTTATAACCGACAAGGATTATCTATCTAATTACTTTTGTCCTTTGAAATATTGTGACATTGTTGTTCATTGGCATAATGAATGCATTTTTTTCTCTGATGAAATGAATTTAATAACTTGCTATTATTTTTCAGAAACTTCAATTGCAGTTTTGGGTCCCTAAACGATGTTATTTTTCAATTATGATTTGCGGGAACCACACTGTGTAGGCAAATCTTTGATGAGGGGGGTTCAAACGGACCATGATTTTGTGTTCCAATATGCTCCACATGATCCAAATGATGTCCGTTTTCAAAATCCGAATAGTCGATCTGAACTGCTCAACATGATCTTCATAATAAAATATGATTATAGACCAAATTTTATATATTTTTACTATTTTTTGCATAGGTACAATATCACTTTTTTCGGATGGTTCATAATTTCATTAAAACAGTGATTTTGTACCTATGTAACAAAATAGTAAAAAATTTCTAAAAATATAAAATTTGGTCTTCAAACATATTTTATTATGAAAATCATATTAACGGTTCGGATAGACTGTTTGAATTTTAAAAATAAAAATAAAAGTTATGAAACATATTAGAGCAATCAAAATGCATTTAAACGCTCCTCGTCTTTGATTAGCTTTAAGGAATCTCCCAAGTACATAGTGGTCATGTGCTCTCAATTACGTTGACTACAGTTTCCTCAGAAAGAGAGCCATATTAGATCTACTAATTAAATTGTTAGCTAAAAAGATAATGGCAACGCATTGTGATGACTGATGAACAACGTTTATATATATATCTATAAGCATCAAATAATTAATTATACATAAATATATATAATTTTACCTTGGTCATGCAACAGATCACATTGGAAATAGTAAGAAGGCCCACGTGCCATATTTCCATGCCCAAAAATTATATTCCCAATTTGTTTAATTGGCCATCTTTGAAAAAAAATAAAAATAAATACATAGGCACTATTTCGATTTGTTTTTATAAATTACTAGGTCGGCATATTATAGCTACACAACTAATCTGGCTGGTTGCAACTAATATGTTTTTCCCGTTCAATTGAAACTGATTCAAATAGGTGGGTCCCACAAGCAATTTGACAGAAATTGATCCAAATTACTCAAAAGCTCAACATTAGGTGGGCCTCACATCCAAAATCAAGGTTTAAAAAACAAATTTTCAATGAAAGTGAACCTTGTAATTTTGAAAGTTTCCAAAAATTGTGGCTATTGGATTAATTTTTTTACAGATGAAAAGAATTAAAAAAATTTCGAAAAAAACAAAGCTAATTATTCGTTCAAATTTTATTCAATATATGACGTAATCATTCAAAATATTATTCTTAAACCAAAAGCTAATTAGTCGTTCTCTTGTGACTCTGAGACCCTTTTGGTGTGGATAGCAGAAGAGGTTATGAACTGATAGAAAAAAAATTTAGAGAGCAATCAAAAGACAATTGATGAACTGCTGGAAGAGGTTGAGAAATATATCCTAAAGGTTCCTAATTTTTTCATTTACATGTTTTTGTTTGTTTCTGTTTTCTGACTTGCTTTACCAGAACATTTGTTGTTCTGTTTTTTGTTTTCATTTTTTTGCTATTTTATTTACTTGCTTATTTTGGATTAAAGCCTTGATTTTTATTTTTGTTATTTACTCGCTTCTATATATCCTTGGGCTTCAATATCTGGACCCTAAAACAATGTAGCCAATTGCGGCTAATCAAATTCGACTCGAGTCAAATTGTATCCTCGAGGGTATACCGATAGAAAGGTGCCTTTTCTATTGGCGACAGTAGTATCCGCGAGGTTATACTGACAAAATCTCTCGTGAATAGTGCAGCCATTCTTGTAGAATAGTCGCTAATGAACGGTTCATGAACCAAATTCGAACCGAGCCTGATCCAGTTTGAATATGAGTTCGAATCAATTCTAAATCGAACTTGTTGGATTCGTTCTAGAAGGAACTTCAACCGAGCAAGTTAATTGTGAATTTTTTTTTCTAATCGAACTCAATCGAATCACGAGCTAAGATTTCTTTTGTCAGCTCTGATTAGCAACGTTTAAAAAAACAAGTATAAGAATCTACTAATTAATTATACAGAAATAAATAGAGTCTTGCCTACATGATGCAACAGATCACATGGGAAAGAGTCAGAAGGTTCACGTGCCGTGTTTATAGGCCCAAACAAACATACTATCATTAATTTGCAGACTAAATCCATTCACAGACTATTAATTAAATATAAGCTTTAGGGTTGTACTTACAATTTGTTTGGATGCTGGATCAAGTGAGATGAAGAGATCGTTACACAAGATGATCGAGAAGATAATATCGCGCAGAATCTACAAATCCACTACCCTGTATAAATAAAAAAAAACAATCTCTACTAATTTAATCACAACCAATATATAAGATTTAAACAATACATACAAGTTTAAAACACAAATTGCAAAATTACCCTAATCCTTTAATTTTATACAAAACTCAATAAACTTAGCTAATGTAAATTAATAATTAAATGACATAGGATGGGTGGAATCAACATTTTGGGGTTACATGCATGAATTAGATAAATCAACATGATTAGCCAATGTAACTCCAATTATTTACGTGCATAATTAATGTATTAATTTTTTTTAGGGTTACATGCATAAAATTGTGTAAATTTCCATTTTGCAATATTGTTGGTAGCTAGAGTATAAATTGTTTGTTTCAAATAGCATCATCAAAAGAGAAAGACACAAAATCATCTAATCAAGCTTAAATGATACCTAATTATAGAGAATAGCATTAAATTCGGGCAATTAATACATATATACCTAGGTATGGTGTGCTCAAGTGATGATCTTCCCTCTTTATCAACTAAGAATGCCACCACCTCTTTAAAATCAAAAACGAAATCTAAATATCTAGCTAACTCAGATCAGAAATCATATAACACAAAGAGAAAGAACAGCTGATTTAGTTGAGACCTTCAAAACCTAGTTTTAATTCGCGCTGTTGGGATTATAAGGAAGAGATGAATTATCTATATCGGTTAATTAAAAAAAACGACACTAAAAACCATTATGTATCGGTTCTAATATTAGACGATACAAATCTCTATCGGTTTAATAAAAAAAAGATACAAATATTTCTGTATCAGTTCTAAATTAAAAACCGACACAGATTTCCCACTATCTGTATCGGCTCTTAGCACAAAACCGATACATATTGTTTTGTGTCGGTTATTTAACTTGGAACCGATACAGATCTGTGTCGGCCTTTAAAATAACTGATACAATTACGTTTATAGTGTCGTTTATTAATATTAACCGATACAGATTCGTTATTGTATCGCCTAACACAAATAGCCGACACAAATATGGCGATACTGAAAGTCCTTTTCCCACTAGTGGGCTATTGTACTTCATGAAGTATTGACATATTTTATTTCACGCTCATATTTGTGATTTTAAAGTTCAAACAGTCGATCCAATCATTCAAAATGATCCCCATGTTAAATTGTGTTGGATGACCAAATTTTACATTTTTTAGAATTTTTTACATTTTTTAGGAGTTTTTTTAAACGACTGTTTTTGATGGTCAGAATTTTCTAAAAAATTCTATTAAATTAGTAAAAATAAATTCGAAAAATGTAAAACTTGGCCTCCAAGCTCCTCAGCTAATTATAGAGATCAAGTTTAATGGTTCGGATCAAACTTTTGAACTTTAGAAACAAAAATATAAGTGTGTAGTAAAAACACACTATTTTCTTCATGAAGCACATTTGCCCAACTCAAAAAAAAAATACAATATATAAAAATCTGTATTTGTCATATTTAGGCAAATTACTAGAAAAAGATAATGGGAATATTGTTGACTGATGACCAACGTTTGAAAAATAAGTATAACCTTGTACTAACTAATTAATTATACATAACTAAATGGAGTTTTGTCTAGTTGATGCAAATCCAACATATCACATGGGAAAGAGTCAGAACGCCCACGTGCCGTATTTGTAGATCCAAAAGATAGATACTATCATTAATTGGTTGACTAAATCTTTGATGTGTTGGATTATGACGCAAATTTATTAAGCATATGACGTACATATCATTTGAAATATTCTTCCTAAACCAAAAACTATAATTTGTTGGTCGATTTGAGCACTGATTTTATAACCGACAAGGATTATCTATCTAATTACTTTTGTCCTTTGAGATATTGTGACATTGTTGTTCGTTGGCATAATGAATGCATTATTTTCTCTGATGAAATGAATTTAATAACTTGTTGTTATTTTTCAGAAACTTCAATTGCAGTTTTGGGTCCCTAAACGATGTTATTTTTCAATTATGATTTGCGGGAACCACACTCTGTAGGCAAATCTTTGATGAGGAGGGTTCAACCGCACCATGATTTTGTGTTCCAATATGCTCCACATGATCCAAATGATCTCCGTTTTCAAAATCCGAATAGTCGATCTGAACCGCTCAACATGAATCTTCATAATAAAATATGATTATAGACCAAATTTTATATATTTTTACTATTTTTTGCATAGGTACAATATCACTTTTTCGGATGGTTCATAATTTCATTAAAACAGTGATTTTGTACCTATGTAACAAAATAGTAAAAAATTTATAAAAATATAAAATTTGATCTCCAAACATATTTTATTATGAAAATCATATTAGCAGTTCGGATAGACTGTTCAGACTTTGAAAATAAAAATAAAAATTATGAAGCATATTAGAGCACAAAATCAAAATGCCTTTAAACCCTCCTCGTCTTTGATTAGCTTTAAGGAATCTCCCAAGCAGACTTCAGAAAGACACAAGTACATAGTGGTCATGTGCGGTCAATTACGTTGAAACTACAGTTTCCTCAGAAAGAGATCCATATTAGATTTACTAATTAAATTGTTAGCTAAAAAGATAATGGCAACGCATTGTGATGATTGATGAACAACGTTTTTATATATATATATAAGCATCAAATAATTAATTATTCATAAATATATATAATTTTACCTTGGTCATGCAACGGATCACGTTGGAAATAGTAAGAAGGCCCACGTGCCGTATTTCTATGCCCAAAGACAATCCCAATTTGTTTAATTACCATCTTTGAAAAAAATTAAAATAAATACATAGGCACTATTTCGAATTTTTTTTTTTAAATTACTAGGTCCGCATATTATAGCTACACAACTAATCTGGCTGGTTGCAGCTAATATTTTTTTTAAATTACTAGGTCCGCATATTTCAACCATAACTAAACCGCCCCCCGGGGGCGGTTTACTCCCCAAGCAACCCGCCCCCCAGTGGGGCGGTTTACCCCCAGACCAAAACGCCCCCGGGGGGGGGGGCGGGTTGCTACAGTATTTTTTTTTTTTTTTTTTTTTAAGGATTTGAATGTATTTGTTTGAAATTAAAAATATGAAATTAATGACTAAAAATAATATAAAATTAAAAAAAAATTGTAACATTACCCAAATTATGTATATGATATTAATAATTGAAAATAATATAAGAAATATTCTAAGGAAGAGGGAGAATTATTTTCTGAATAAATTAACAAAATGGTTAAACTAAGTTGTGAGCAAAATAATTTTAAATAAATTATGGATCTTAAAATTAAGAGTTAATATTGATTCTGGATTTATTTACAATTTTGAAAACCTTTGAGGTGCACGTAGAAAATATTTTAATATAAATGAAAGAACAAGGTTGAGGTGGCACCCTTACCATGTGGCCAATGCTGGTTTTGGCTTTCACCTTAATTCTCAATTACTTGAAGGAGATTCATCCTCTCTCATTTAAAGGAAAATTAATAAAAAAACCAAACAAAATTGAAGAAGAATAGAGAAAGGAAAGAAAAAAAAGAAAGAAGGAAAAACATGGGATTTCTTCTAACTTTCTCGATTGGTTAGTCTTGTGATTAAATTACCGAATGGATGTACTCTACTTCTTTCAACACATCTAGTGCAAATGTGCAATATGTGGTATCTCTCTATTTTTCGGTTTTATTTTCTTTTCCAATCCGATTTAAGTTTTTGGTAAATATTGATCAAACAGACTTAAATATACAAGCTTAATGTTGTGAAAGTTAAATTGAAACTTGTTTAATTAATGTGTGGAAATGGATTTGTCCGGGACCTCTATTTCTTTTTAATGTGCTATTTTAATTGAATATGAACTTGATACCGATGGCTGTGTTTTCTTATCTCTGTCTGTTTCGGTTCAGATACCTAAACCATAACAAGGATACATGGGTGATTTAATTCTCCAATTTTTGGTTTAGAACTCAAACCTTCCCGTACCTTAATGGTACCGAACTCCACTTGTCTTAAACCAGTTGCTTAATTGTTTTCTACTGCTTTGCTAAAGGAGTTTGAGGGTATTTGTTATGATATGAAAAATGATACCTATCCGTATTAGTTTTAGTCTGGGGGTAAACCGCCCCACTGGGGGGCGGCTTGCTTGGGGAGTAAACCGAAATGGTATCTAGAGGACATCTTTAATAGTACATGTCTTGTTTATAACAAAAATTCTAATAAATTGACTCACAGTATACAAAATGCTTTGCAACAATCAAACATTTGCAGTACTTTCAATAAATAATCCAGTATTAATCAAATTTACCAAAAAACACAAATTATCTACAAAATTGTATGCCAATATACAAAAGTTCATAATCTAAAGTTATATTTAATCTAAAAATAGCAAAATAAAACCGTTAGATTTAATCTTTATTATTTTCTTTATGCACATACAAAATATTACAATAGCAAACAAAAATGTTCAATCTTACTTACTTATGTCCTCAAATTGTTTTTCAAGATCTAAAAATATATCATTTTTTTTCAATCTTACTTACTTAATAACATCATTTTAAAAAAATATATATCATTAATTACTTAAAAGAATTGCATTAAAATAATTTGAATTGAAAGTTATAGGACTACTGTTTTATTATATGTATATATTATATATAGATTCAATATTGTAACATGAAAAACTTTGTAGTATATTGGTTAGAGTGTGTGACTCTCACTCAAGGGACGCGGGTTCAAGCTCCAGTGGTGACAAAAAATGGGCCGGAAGCACAGCGAGTTGCGATTTAATTTCTAGTTATGAATCTCAGACTAATTCAACAACCTCGCACCTGATATTGTAGAGCAATTTGATCACTAGCAGTCTGTTCCTCTTGAACACTATGTCTCGTCAGTCTTTTACTTAATTTGCCTATATCAGAATAATATATATATATTATTCCTATTCAATACTTATAACAATAAATATAAGATAACAATTTACATATTTCAACATTTATTTCTCACTTAGTTTTATTCAGTAACTTTGTTTTATGTTCTTAGTTATTTTATTTTATTTTTGTATTAATTATTTTCTTATACCTAAGCGTTTTCTTTTAATTGAATCTTATTTCATACAATACTCTCAGTGTTCAAATAAAGTCAAGGTTCAAGTTCAATTTATTCTCATTGTTCATTTTCGGATACAGTCCAGTTTATAGAGTGTCTATGTTATTCTTCCTAATTTTCTCATTTTCAAGTCAAAGGCACAAAAATCCATTTCTTTTTAATAGATTAATTAATCAAGCTTGAAAGCTCATAATTTAATTCACAATTCATTCTTTAAATTCCAATCGGCATCTTTAGTATACATGTAACTTTGCACCGAAACCCCTCTGACAAGGTTAATTTATCAATTCATTGTACTTTTGCAAATTCCACATTCCCTATCCTATTTTTCTTACAATCATACCCCTTAAAGCTTAGATGAGTATAACCAAATTAAAACTAATACGGATAGGTACCATTTTTCATATCATAACAAATACCCTCAAACTCCTTTAGCAAAGCAGTAGAAAACAATTAAGCAACTGGTTTAAGACAAGTGGAGTTCGGTACCATTAAGGTACGGGAAGGTTTGAGTTCTAAACCAAAAATTGGAGAATTAAATCACCCATGTATCCTTGTTATGGTTTAGGTATCTGAACCGAAACAGACAGAGATAAGAAAACACAGCCATCGGTATCAAGTTCATATTCAATTAAAATAGCACATTAAAAAGAAATAGAGGTCCCGGACAAATCCATTTCCACACATTAATTAAACAAGTTTCAATTTAACTTTCACAACATTAAGCTTGTATATTTAAGTCTGTTTGATCAATATTTACCAAAAACTTAAATCGGATTGGAAAAGAAAATAAAACCGAAAAATAGAGAGATACCACATATTGCACATTTGCACTAGATGTGTTGAAAGAAGTAGAGTACATCCATTCGGTGATTTAATCACAAGACTAACCAATCGAGAAAGTTAGAAGAAATCCCATGTTTTTTCTCCTCTCTTTTTTTTCTTTCCTTTCTCTATTCTTCTTCAATTTTGTTTGGTTTTTTTATTTATTTTCCTTTACATGAGAGAGGATGAATCTCCTTCAAGTAATTGAGAATTAAGGTGAAAGCCACAACCAGCATTGGCCACATGGTAAGGGTGCCACCTCAACCTTGTTCTTTCATTTATATTAAAATATTTACTACGTTCACCTCAAAGCTTTTCAAAATTGTAAATAAATCCAGAATCAATATTAACTCTTAATTTCAATATCCATAATTTATTTAAAATTATTTTGCTCACAACTTAGTTTAACCATTTTGTTAATTTATTCAGAAAATAATTCTCCCTCTTCCTTAGAATATTTGTTATATTATTTTCAATTATTAATATCATATACATAATTTGGGTAATGTTACAATTTTCTTTTAATTTCATATTATTTTTAGTCATTAATTTCATATCTGTAATTTCAAACAAATACATTCAAATCCTAAAAATAAAAATAAAAAATACTGTAGCAACCCGCCCCCCCTGGGGGGCGTTTTGGTCTGGGGGTAAACCGCCCCACTGGGGGGCGGGTTGCTTGGAGAGTAAACCGCCCTCCGGGGGCGGTTTGGTTATGGTTGAATTTTTTTTGAGTGTGTAGTTATTAATATTATTTTATTTATTTTTTTGGTTATGAAAAAAAATGACGGCCAAAAGCTAATTACTCGTTCTCTTGTGACTCTGAGACCATTTTGGTGTGGATAGCAGAAGAGGTTATTGTAACACCACATAAATCGAAGTAATAAAATAAGGTACAACCTAAAGAGTATATAAATTTCTTCTTGCATTTATTTAATTTAATAACTTCCTCAATTAATTCAAATTTAACTACCGTGACAAGAAACAAATATTTCGATATAGATGTATGAAATTATATAGTCAATATATATATAAATATCGGCCAGGAGTACCTTTCTATTTGTTAATTATATATTTATAGATTTCCATACATGGACACAAACACTTTAATCTGGCGGGTCTCTCAGCAAAGTATTCCTGCTTTCATAAATCCCTTCTTTTCGTCAAAAGTCGCAACTCTAATTTAAAATAGATAACTTCTCCAAAAATAACCGTTCCCTGGATCTAATTCGAGAACCTTTCGCTATATGTGTATATATATATATATATATATATATGATTAATTAAACCCTTTGCATTTCTCTGTATTCTTCTCCGCCGTAAGACCACAATAATCGAAAAGTGAAGAAGGTTAGATATTTGATTCCTTTCTTTCTGTCGTAAATAATTTCGTTTGTCTTTCAAATAGGCATATTCTTATTGTGCAATTAATTGCTTAAACTGAATTGTGGTTTGATAATTCCTTTCTTTTATTTCTACTGATTGGCTTCTTCTTCTTTATACTTATTATATAATATCTATATGACACTGACTTATTTGATAAGAATTTTGAGAGTTATATAAGTTTTAACAATTATTTATTTATTAGGAAGTATTATCTTATTTGATAAAATTATTTTGTTAATGTTTTTTTTTCTTTTTGTAATCGGTGGCAACTGTTAAGAATTTCAAAAATTATAAATTATTAAAGTTTCATGATGTATCAAAATTTTAAATTGCCTTTGGATGATAATTAATTATATTATATGGATAGTCAAAGATGGTAAAAAATATACGGCTTATATTTTCTTAAAACACACCGATCAGTTACATCAAACTTTATGAAATTATTTTATTAGATTGTAAAATTTTCACCGAAAACCCTAGAGATTTATTCACCGATAACCCTAAAACTATTTTATTCTATTTACAAAGAACTATAGTCTAAAACTTTAAATGATATAGGTATACTTTTTATCCTGATAATAAATTCCATTTCATGTATAGTTGTAATTAATTCTTGATATATGTACATACGTTCTGGTCATAAACTTCATCATATATACTTTAATATATCATGAGAAATAAATTCCATTGTATTTATACAGGTACAAACGTTCTGGTCAGAACCAATTGTAACATATATGATCTTAGTATAAAAATTATACCGCTTATACCTAGTTGTATAATTGGACATATGTACTCAACTGTCGGTTTAGTGTCAGACAAATGAAAATAAAGTTTAATGTATAGATATTAATTTGGGAACCATGTTATATGGTCTAGGTCCGAGTTCTAAAGTAAAGGGTAACGAAGGAGCGGTAGCGAACCACACCACACAAGCAGGTACGGGTTTCCTGGACATTGTCAAATTCTTACTTACCGTTTTGTATGCATTTTATTTATTTATTTACTTGTGGAATTGTGCATGTTGAATCGAACGACCCATTTGGCTTGTTTAGAAATTTAATAGGATTATTTCATATCAATCAAGAGACTTGTAAGTAGGATGTGTTAATCATGGCATTGTGTTGTGTTAAATGAGACGTACGAAAAATGTAACGAATGAGTTAAAGGAAAGGAGCCAACATGCGTTGAACGCATGTTGGAATGTATACATTGGGTCTGGATTCGACTAGACCCCTCGTTAACGTGACTGTAGGCGAAAGCGGTCCTGTCACGGATGTGATTGTAGGCTGATGCGGTCCTGTCGTGTACGTGATTGTAGGCGAAAGCGGTCCTGTCACAGACGTGATTGTAGGCGAAAGCGGTCCTATCACGGATGTGATTGTAGGCTGATGCGGTCCTGTCGCGTACGCGATAGCAGGCGGAAGCGGTCCTATCACCGCCAAGACCTAGCGGATATGAATTCACCGCCTAGTGAGGCATACGAAATGGGTTAACGGAATTTTGAAAGATAGTTAAAAAAGTGTGTATTGGTGTGTGCGTGTGTGATTTAAATTGAATTTAGTAAGATTGCATTTCAAGGGTATAACTATAATATCATGTTTGTATACATAAGTGAATTTGACAAACTCCGGGACTGGAACTAAATTCCATACTGAGAGACTGTTCGATCTCTCACCCGTTCCACTTTTATGTGGGTTCCAGGAAATGATGAAGCCAGCGAGGAGCACTAATAGGAGGGATGCGGATCAGGAAGTTAACGAGCAGACGGCTCAAGTATCTTTTTAATTTCTTTAGTTAAACTTGAATTCTCTCTTTAGAAGTTGATACATTGACGAATATGGCAATTATCGGTTTGTTTGCCATATTTGTCTTGATCTCATGTTAAATGTTTGTTATGTACTCGAAACTAAGTGTGGTGTTAAAAGACTATGTTTAATTGAATATGTTGCATGAGTATTTATTATTGGTAATGTATGTGATGTGCACACGCCTTACGTATAAATACGTGGCGGGTTGTCTCAGGGTGTGACAGTTATGAACTGATAGAAAAAAAAATTAGAGAGCAATCAAAAGACAATTGATGAACTGCTGGAAGAGGTTGAGAAATATATCCTAAAGGTTCCTAATTTTTTCATTTACATTTTCTTGTTTGTTTCTGTTTTCTGATTTCCTTTACCAGAACGTTTGTTGTTCTGTTTTTTGTTTTCATTTTTTTGCTATTTTATTTACTTGCTTATTTTGAATTAAAGACTTGATTTTCATTTTTGTTATTTACTCGCTTCTATATATCCTTGGGCTTCAATATCTGGACCCTAAAACAATGTAGCCAATTGCGGTTAATCAAATTCGACTCGAGTCAAATTGTATCCTCGAGGGTATACCAATAGAAATGTGTCTTTTCTATTAGCGACAGTAGCATCTGCGAGGTTATACTGACAAAATCTCTCGCAAATAGTGCCGCCATTCTTGTAGAATAGTCGCTAATGAACAGTTTACGAACCAAATTCGAACCGAGCCAGATCCAGTTTGAATATGCGTTTGAACCAATTTTAAATCGAACTAGTTTGATTCGTTCTAGAAGGAACTTCAACCGAGCAAGTTAATTGTGAATTTTTTTTTCTAATCGAACTCAATTGAATCACGAGCTAAGATTTCTTTTGTCAGCTCTGATTGCCAACGTTTAAAATAACAAGTATAAGAATCTACTAATTAATTATACAGAAATAAATAGAGTCTTGCCTACATGATGCAACAGATCACATGGGAAAGAGTCAGAAGGTTCACGTGCCGTGTTTATAGGCCCAAACAAACCATACTATCATTAATTTGCAGACTAAATCATTGATGATGTTGGATTATGACGCAAATTTATTCAACATATGACGTAAATATCATTAAAAATACTAAACCAAAAGCTAATTACTCGCTCTCCCGTGACTCCAAGACCTTATTGGTGTCGATTGCAGAATATATGTGCAAAATTTTTTTTTTTTTTTGAAGGTTGACTATAAAATATAGCCAACGATATATTAATAAAAAAATGTTTATATACAAAAACTATTTACAAGGCTCTAAAAAAAACCCAGCTAAAAATTATAAATGGCCTATTCTGATGGTGCATAGTTGATCCCACACTTCCCATATATGTGCAAATTAAGTACTAAACTGCTCAAATTTTAACCACATTTCAAGTAAAACAGAAAAGTTCGTATCATGATACGGCGAATTTTTTATTCGTAGAAATTAATAAAAAATTTGAGAGAAATATAAATATTATCATTTCTTATACAATCATAGTAATATTGGAGTCATTGATGTCTCGGTTCAATGTTTGAACCGAAAACAATAATGTATCCGATTCAAATAATTTTTTATTTATTTTTGGCTGGAGGGGATCTTCTGTGATGGCCGGCCTGGATATCGATTGTGTGATGGATTAATTGGAGCAATAAGGGAATAAAGTGTGCTCTTCAATGACCCACTGATCAATTAGTTTCCACTACTACAAAATGCTAATCATATACAACACATCATACACGGATGGAGAAATTTCCAATAAATCCGTGTATAAAGCACCAAAAATGAGCCCCGATATTTGTGCATGTTTCTTTACTAAACAACCTTGTATGATTGAAATAATTGTACACAGTTGGGGATAACTTAACCGTTAAATGAGCTTCAACAAATTGTACACGGTATCTTTATTCTTGTAATCATATACGGTTTTCTTTCCACAAACTGTATATAAATGTTCTGTACAATGTCAGAATTTTTTTTTGCTTGTAACCATATATATATGGTTTTGTTGTATGATCCATTTGTAACGAACAAATACAAAATTTCCTATGTCATCACCTGCGCTTTCCTTTTCTATCATTTCTAAAGAACTTATTCCCTTACATGTATTTTTCTTATGTAGCTATTCTAAATAATCGAGGCTAGGTTGAGGCATAAGGTAAAGGAGGCAATATCTTCACCAAGAAAGCGACCCGAGAGGAAGAAACTTCAAACGGTCGTAACTTCTCGCTTGAATGTCCAATTTCAGTGTATGACCACCATTCGGAAAGCTCAAGAGGAGATCTACGTCATTTATAGAGTGTTGTAAGAGTTCTTTTCTTTTGTTGTCTCCAAAAAACAAACGAAATGACCTCAAAATTTGAGTTGAAGTATCCAGTGAAGTTTCTTTTTTTTTTTCTAATTTTTTATTTTGTACACCTTTATCATATTTTTTTTCTTTGGCATTGTTTAGGTTAATGTATAGAGTCTTAGGTCTAGGATTTTTGTTGTTTTTGTTAAATTGTTGTTGATGTAACAATTTTGTGTATTATAATTATAAATGTTGTTTATATTGATAAATGTAGTGTTTTTGGTATGCGTTGTGTTTTAATTCATTTTTTTTATATATTGGCAAATATAGTTTTTTTTAATGGATTCAGATCTAGGAAACCGTATTAAAAAGAAAAAGTGAATTATAGACAGATATTTAATTTAAATCCGTGTTTCATTGTATTTTCATGCGTGACTTGAATTTGATAAACCTTTTATATATGTTTTCCGAAAAAAAATCAGCGTTGTTTCTTGAGAAATCTACACAGTTCTATAACGTCCGTGTACAATTTATCGACACTTTCATACACTATAAGCATAGCCACGGTAGCAAAATTGTGTACAAACTCAGTTTTTAACAGTGTATAGTCACCTTTTCTCTAGTAGTGTTCGTTGATTTTCTAAGTTCACAATTAATTGGAGTAATGCAATGTATTGACCACTTTGTACATTGCATTATAAAACTTCGGATTTGGTCCAAGATACATTCAGATCAGTGATGAGATCAATAAATATTTTTGTAACTGGAAGCGTGCAGTTCTCGTACAACAATTTGGCTTGGACTCGGGTTGACGTTGGACTTGTTTGAAGTTATTTGGATTTATTGGCCGGGGGGGGGGGGGGGGGGGGGGGGGGGGGTATTTTGGATACATGTTGGGTCTGGTTTGAGCTTAAACATGTCCTAAATGGGTTTATGAGCATGCATGATTTCATTTGAGTTTATTCGGGCTTAAAACAGGAAACTTATGGGCCAAAAGGACTGAACAAAACCTATTTGTGAAGTTTCTATGCTTCCAGGGGTCTTCTTAATTTTTTGAGGGGCCTGAGCATGTAACTCGGGGCTCATTTTTTGGGGGTTATTTTCGACGGTGAAATTTTTTTTGCTAGGGACTCATTTCAGAAAGATTTATGATACCAGGAGCTCTTATGTAAATTTCTAGGGGCTCTTAGATTGGTACAGCCCAGATCTGAGGTTTTATTTGATTCTGGGCCACTGACAAGGGCGGGCTCTCCTGTTAGTGTCTGTTGGAATTCAAATTTAGGTTGGGATTAATCCGGGCTTGTCCGATAATCGTGTTACGTCAAGATCTGTACGATCTAACGGCTTCAGGTTCTTCTAGAATCGTGTTGACTAGATAAGAAAGTCTTAGCTCCGATGTATTTCCCTGCAACCTAACCGGCATTTCCTACCATGGCTGCTCGTTGAGAGGAGTTTGTTGAACCACTTGTCGGGTGTCAACGGAGAAGATGGCGCTACCGTTTCCCTTCGGTTTTGACCGTTTCTTCATGGTTCTTATCGGTTTCTTCTTCCTTCTTTCAATTTATTTGGATTAGGAACCTATTTGTGATATAATTTTTTCTAGATGTGTTCTCAGTTTGGCCTTGAGACAGTGATTTCTGTGACATTTATATTGATATGTTTGGTTTAGGCAGAAATTGAGTTTGCAGAAGGTTTTGGCACTGAGATACATGCAGTCCAGAAATTGACTGGGTTAATGGTTTTGAGCATGGATTTAAATTGTCGAATGTGGTTTTGTAGCTTGGAAAGGGTTTTAAGGAGGTTTAATCACAATTCAAATTGAATTACAATGGATAGTTCAGCATCATATTTGACGAGTCGAAATCTCATGGAATGAAAATATATAGATAGTAAAGTTGAATAATAATAGTATTTAGTAAACTAATTTGAGGAATAATATGAGTGGGGTATTTTTAAGGGGGGTGATTAGCAAAGTGCATATTTTGTTTGTTTTTGCTCTGTACGTGAATATTAAAGCGGTCCCGTGCGTTCCACCTCGGGCTGGATAGTCTGGATTCCGATCGGACGGCTGTGATCCAAGCAGAAATGAAGTGAGACAATTGAATTGCAATCGAATGGTAGTACATAGTTATAATGATTTTATTTTTATAGCGAAAGAGTGTATGTGAGGGAGATCGGATACAGCAGCCATCAAAATATTGGATAAGTGTCAATTAGGTGTCAGTTACTAGGCTACTAGCTGTTGATAGCTTGTCTCCAGCGGTAATATGAACAAAACAAATAATCTAAAACATATTTTAAGGAGACATACTAATTATTTATCAAAATAATCAGACGGGTCAGATAAAATTATATTTTCAAATTTTAAGTTTTAGATACACCATATAATCAAATTGTTAACAATATACATTAAAAAAATATAACTAAGCATAAATAATAATGATTCAGCTTTTCAGAATGTTACAGGAATTGATCAAAGGAGAAGGAGATGGAGGAGAACTTGAGAGAAATCGAGCCGAAAGGACGACTGTGAACTCTCTGACTAGATCGAACTCAAATTGCTGGACAGCTTGAATGCAAAACATTTCATGATACTGACAAAATGAGAATGTCATGAAGCACAAATAGTTGAAGACTTAATATCAATTGATTATGTGATCAAGGGCTAATACTTTTATGATAAGTGTTAATGGCTATCGAATAAGAGTAAATAAGAAACAAAAATTATGGAAATAATGGAAGAATTATTATTCATGCATAAACTTTCTAAATCAAGTCTTTGAAGTTTATTACCGATCAAACATGAAAAATTATAAACACAAAACTTCGAAAAATTGACCAAGATTCTTATCACAAAATGTTAGTCTATACAGCTAAGGAAACATATATATGTTAAAAAACAAAGAGTAGGAATCTTTCATGGTAACTCAATTTCATTGGGGCAAATTAATAAGGAGCGGACAATTTCAAAATTAACACTATAATTTCTAATGGACAGTCTAGATTTAAATTTTAAAATTTGTATTAGAGATAATAGTGTACGGAAGAACGAGAGGGAAAAATCTAGAAAATGAGGGGATAATTTAGGAGGATATAACGACTACTAGAATCATATTGAGCAATTCATATCAATAGTTTGAATTTTGAAAACTTAGATATAAGATACAACGATGAAAGGCATTTGACACTTGCACCCTCCTCAAATAACTTAATAATAATTTTAATATTTAAATTAATTATAATGTGAAATTGAAGAAGTGAATTTGTTTGAAAGCCAATTCTCCTCTATGACATATTTGTTTAGCAATTGATCCGTATATCTCGCGGGCTGCCAATATAAATCTTATACGAAGTCAATACAATCTATTTAAACAACCCACCACAATACACATATCTATATACAAAATATATTTAAACAATACTTGTAATTTTAAAATGTAGATACATTTTTTTATAATAGGCCTTCCATAATTGAAATTGATATCCATCACAGAGAAAACAAACAGGCACATAGAAGCTAACAATCCAAATAAACATGTGAAATGGAGTATTCAGAAAAACACTTACAATAGTACGAAAGAGTGTAAAAAAAAATGCACTCCAAAAGCGATTCTGAAACAAACAAAGCTTGGAAACCAAAAAATGGAAAAAGAAGAATAGAGGAGTAAACAATGATGCATGTATAAAAAGGAGCACGACAGCAATCAACAGCATGTTTTTTCAAGGCAAAGCAGACCAGTCATGTGCCAACCTTCTCCTCCATCAGCATATGTATATGGGCATCCAGGTACATAATTTGGCCCCTTTAAGAGACGGCCATTCCATTTTGCATTTGGATCCTTAGTTGAGAATTTGGTCCAACTAGGAGTTGAATTCTCGTATCTACTATGCGTAATGCGATGGAACTCACGCACATCCTTATTTTTGTTGATGTCTTTTGGGTCGATATCAACAGTAAATATGTCTCCATAAGGCCTTACAGAGTGACCTAAGAGAGGTAATGAAATTGGTTCAGCCGATACAGCAGCAAGATCGGAAGTTACAACAATGCTTTTTCCATCAGGACTGAAGACCGGATGGTTCACATGCCCAGCAAAATCATCTCCGCTCCTTATCACTCTTACCACCACATTTGGATCGTTGGCATTCACCAGATAAATGGCAAAGTAACCTGGGTCGAGACCGTTGTCGAATTTTGGTATACCTTCACCTTTAGGCTTATCGCGGGTTGACGAGAACACTATCCAGTCTCCGTTTGGCGACCATTGGCAATGTGTGTCAGTCCAAGGCCCATTCGTTAGTCTTTTTACCGTGCCCCCGCCAAACTCTCCAACTTTTGCATTCTCCATTATAAATAGATTCTTATTTAATTCAATGCCCCCTTCTCTTGTGGATCGAAAAACTAGCCTTTTTCCTGTAACAATTATCAGACCGATCATACAATTTGTTACAAACTATATAAAAGATTGCAGCTGCATTTTTTTTTAATCCAATGAAATAACCAATTAGATTGAGAGATAAGAGCAGGAAGAAATTAGGAAGCATTTGGAATTATGATAAACGATAAAATTGACATCTCCGAATGTTGGGTCTTATCTCTCTAAAAAAAAGTTTATAAAAGATAACAACAATGAAAATATATAAAATTTATTATGATGATCTGGTGAGCAATATTTATACTGTAATGGTTTCTACCTATAACTGTAACAAGGTATGATAATTGCTTTGACATTGGAACTAAAAGATTGAGTGTGAGCTGTTACCAAGTAATAGAATATTGAAAACTTAAATGGATATAGAGTTACTTTGCAAACCAATTAATTACATACCCTGTGGATCAGAGGATGGGAAGGCATTATTGAATCCATTTGTGAGCTGTCGACATTGCCTCCGACCACTAGACGCATTGGGTATAGCAATAATATCCAATTGTTTGTCTTTAGTGAAAGCTTTTCCCCTGCATACATACAATGTATCGAGGCGGTCATTTTGGTTCCAAACTGGTGAGAAATAGTTGTCTTGGCCTTTACTCTACAACAACAAATTAAAATCATCATTAGCTAAAGAAAATCAAGATTAAGGCCAGACTTGAACATATTTTTTATTATCAATAGATAATTAATATGTGACTTTATATGGACCTCTAAGGCAATACGCAACCCATTGCTGTCTGCTACCCACACGTTCCTGAACTCATTATCGACGAATGCAAGCTTTTCGCCATCTTTTGAAAATGTTGGAAATGCACCAGATACCCTAAACAATCCTACATCTTTATGTGGCGATGGAATCTTGTCAAAATCTTTTGCGACAATACCGTTGATCTGCACAGATAGAAATTAAAAGTTTTAACATCAATTATATATACACGGAGAGACAAACAAAGGATTTGTGCATCAGATTAGTACCAAGGAAGCACCCAAGCTGCAACGATGGTAACCTATGCGCTTTCCCGCATCTATGATAAAGGGATTGAAATGGTCAGCTTTAGAATTGATTTTTTGAGTGATTTGTTTTGGATTTTTTTTGTCAGTTGTATCAAAGATCTCAATATGCCGGTACATATCTTCTGTACGTTTATCTGTGAACAGTGATTTCATACGCATAGTTGCCACAGCCACTTTGGTTTCATTGATGGCTGCAGGAGTTACCGCATCAATATCTTTAGGGGTCACGGGGATGGTTTCACCGGTACTCATGTTGAATTGAAACACACGCCAAGCTGTTGTTTCTTTGGGTTTGGTAGGATAATATTCCTTTCTATGGAAAAATAAGATGTTCTCACTTCCCCACGTTGGCCAGCCACCATTTACTATCACTCTCTTGCGATCCAAGCCTAATTTTGATTTGTCGACATTCATCACATAAATGTCAGTCTGTAGATCCTCAATCTCTCCAGCCCAAGCCTTTCCTTCAAATGAAGCTACTGCTACCTTCTTCCCGGATGGTGACACGGAGGGACTTAAATCAAATTTCCCTGTTGACACATATATGCATATGAAATGTAGAGGAAATCCCATTAATTTTGCTATATGTAAATCATATATACGTATATTTGTACAAACATGAGTAAAAGTTAATTGATAAATCAATAAAGGATGAGAAAAGAACCAGATGGAGTGAGGCGCTCAGTTTCTCCTGTTCTAAGATTTGTTTTGTATACAACAGTCCAGGCGGACCGACGGACTTTTACTGGTTCCTTAGTTGATACATAGATGAGGAAATGATCAATTGGGCGACCGTCCACCTCATAACCACCTCCAATGCAGCCATTATCTTCCAGGCGAACACCATTGAATGAATTGGTGCCATAGATTTCAGCCAAACTGAAGGCCGGATTATGCAGTTTGTTATCGAGGCAGAGACCAATATGAAGTGTTTCGAGATTGTTGTCTCTTTCAGAAACAAAAATGAAGCCAGTGAGACGACCTGAACCGACATCGGCCTCTGTGGCTACAGAAGCCAATTTCGGATGTTTGATAATCGTCTTAAGAGCTTCAGGTGGAATGACTTGGCAGTTGTAGTTGTACGACTCGCCATCGGTCAATTTAAGCTCATCATTCTTGGATGATGGTTCAATTGGACAAGAGAATATGTCCAGAGGCACCGGTGTTCTATAGGTCGCAAAAAAGGCAATGCAACCTCTGTCCTCTTCCATTCTAAAAATTGTTCTCTTTTTGTTTGTTTGGTAATCAAGTGTAAGCAAGGAATATATTCATTCACTAGCTAGCTGTTCTATTTATATCAGGCAATTGGATGTGATTTGGTAATATGATGCCGCCATATGATAGTGAATAAAATTTAGTTGTATTTAGATCCGTGTATTGTGCTTCCTAATAATAAATTCAGTTTAAATTACAAAAGAAATATCTACAACTGGTTCAATTTTTATGATATCTCAAATCAACCAATTCTTTCACTGTCATATGGCATTATGCTCTCACTAATTAATGGCATCTAAAGTCAAACATTACAACTTGGGATGATTGTTTTTGTTTATTACGACCGACACATCATATAAGTTTTTTTTGTTAGCTAAATGGTCCCTAGCAAGTAAAATAGTTTATTTACACGACCTGCACATAGCATTGACACGTATAAATGTTGACACAAAAACTCGAAGGTAATAAGATATATTTTTAAGATAAAAAATCTCTGTCATAATTATAATTAATTTTTGTAACCTATTTTTCGAGCTATTTTCCTTCAAATTTTTTTCGTTTTTTTTATTTGTAACGACTTTTTTCTTTATTTATAAAAAAGGGACTAAAAATATGTTTCAACAAGGTCTGTGCTTCTTTCAACATGAATCTTTTAAAAAAATAATATGTTTTATCCACGATGGTAAAAATGATTATTGCCGATGGTAAGCCAGTAGAAATTCTAATCCCGAGAGATTTCTCCCATAATAAAGACTTAAGGTTCAAGTTCTAGTCGAAAATGATTTGGAGACTTGAAGTTGGAGTTATGAAACTAAAAGCAATCACAAAATAAGGGGATAATTTGACAATTCTTTACTTTAACAAGTTAACAACCTTGATAATCATAAAAGATATCGCTTAAGTTTGATACATGAAGTTTGGGGTATGTTGAAGGATGAGTGCTTGCATATTAGTAGAAGCCAAATTTATATGGCTGATCCCTTAGCTAACGCAGGCAGGCGTTTAGAAGAAGGATATACAGGAATTTCATATCCAATGTTTAATTCGAGAGTAATTATTGTAAAACTGACGTAAACCAATTTCATGAAATGGAAGCCTACGAGCATTAAACTTTGCAAAAAAAAAATAATAATAATAAGAAGAAGAAGAAATGGATTTGATATTTGATTAAATCGAGCAAATTACTTGATATTCATAATGTGTGCAGCAAGCAAAATATTAAGTGACCAGATACTTTATTTAGATCAGGCACTTAAGACGCAGTATGTGTGTGATTCTAAGTGCCAACCACTAATTCGCTTTTTATTAATTATTGACTAAGTTAAACTTGTATGTGCCTGCATTCCTTAATTAATGGGTGCATGATGCCTTATGACAGTGAATGAAATTCATTTGTATTTAGATCCGTGTATTGTACGTCTCCTATAATAATAACTAACTTTTAAATAACACAAATTTATCTTCAATTGGTTCAAATTTTATGATATCTCAAATCATATAATATCTATCGATCATTAAATTCATTAACTGTCATGTGGTATCATGATCTTATTATTAATGGCTACTCAAGTCAAAGGAAAGGAAATAAATTATCAAATCTAAATCGCTCTACTGGTGTAAATAAAGAGGTAGGGATATCTATGGATTAATGTAAGAGATTTCATCACATGAACCCTATCTTCCTTGAATCTCTTCAAGATTATCATCTATGCGCATACACTCTTGAACAATTGCAAATAAAAGCAATAAATAAACAAATTATGTCGTTTCCGACAAAATTCAAATTCAAATAAATAAAAATGCAATGAAATATGATATATAGGAACGTATTTAAGGCCTAACCATGCATTAAATAATATGTAAATTAGTGTTTATCAGCTTTTAACCGAAAATGATTTGGAGAAAATCATTATCTTACACGATCACATGCCCATTTAATTATTTTTGTAAGATTATTGATTTTGGATCGGAGAAATTAGCTAGGTAAACCACATACATCACAGCAAAACAAAAATCCTAGTCGACGATTCATATAATAAGATTACGTGCCTGCATTACTTCCATTTTTTTATGATAATCTTTTTTTATCAACACGTAACATGACAACTAGGTGAATGCCTACAACAATATAATACAATACGGGTGTTCTACACTGCATTATTGAATGACCCTCTAGCCGATGAAGTCCAAAGGACCGCATTTTATGGCGTTCAATTTAATTCGTTGAGAGCTCAGCACCAGCAAGGGTATCATGCACCCTCTTTAGTTTTAGAACTTTGAGGTTATTAAAATGGTACATGTCATTTGGGAGAGACAAGGGTATTTTTGTCCATTTAATTTTTGTAAAAGCAAAATAAAAGGTTAAATGAATAAAAGGGGATGGGAGAATTTTTTTGAAGTTTTTATGGGGAAATAGGATATTATGATGTTCTAATGGGGATATTGGCTATTTTCAAAGTTTAGATGGATATAGTAGAAATTTTCCCTTAATTTTTTTTTATAAAGGTAAGTGGTCAAAATTAGATGGTTTCTAAATTAATTTTAATGCAATTATTTTTTATAAGACTTTTGACCACTTGACTTTATACTAAATTAATTTCAAACTTTAAAAATTTTACATGTAGACACATCAATTGTAAGGTAGAAGCATTTCAACGGTTTAGAGTACAAAGGGTCTTGGTACTTCTAGCAGCACCCTAGTTTTACTCGGGCAATTATATAAAATAAAATTATATGATAATAATTTAGTAATAATGAATGAATAAAAAATTATTTGCGTGATATTTCCCATAATAATGTTTGAGTAATAATTAGTGATATTTTTTGTTGTGCGTATAGTTTTTGCTAGAAGAAAAATATTAAAGATATTACTTTTATTTAAATGTTTTGTTATTTAGTTAAATAATTGAATTATCGGAAGAGATATTCTTATTTTTAAAATCTCTTGCTTATAAAAAAAATAATTTAGTTGGAATTGATTGCATATTTTTTATATTAATGTAATTGCAAATCAATTTCGGCAATTCGACTAACGAAAAAATAATAAAAAAATAGTTCATTATAATTATACAAAATACTAGATATATATTGAGAAGAAAAAACGTGTCGGAAGTGGTCAGTAGAAGGGGATATGTATATTAAATACTTTCATAGAATAGCTCCTCATAAACATAAGAAAAATATAATTCTTCCGTAGAAATTGAAAATTACGTAAGGAAAGATCCTGATAAGATTAAAAGTCACATGCGACGCTCGTTAACAGGGTTCAAGTCTATTCATACACGATGCCATTAAATTTTCGGACATGTATTGTTATGTTTTATGTACTAGTGTCTTTAGATTAAGTTTTGAATACCATAAAAATTTTATCTATGAAAAAAATAATAAATAAATTTTGAATACCATAAAATTTGATCTACAAATACATGTTCATATAAATTTCCCCAAAACCTTCTGTTCATTAAGAAAATAAAAGGGCGTCAATTTAAGAAAATGATTATATTCATAATATATTCACTTTAGTTAGCTGAGAAAACCAGTTAAATTGTTTTATTTTTTCTACATTGCCTGTTTCATTATCTTACACGATCACATGCATGCCCTTCTAATTATTTTATTATGATTACTTTTTAATGGATCCGAGAAATTTGGTGAACTACAGGACAATTTTTTTTTTAAAATAAACATGCTAGGTCATCGTTTGTTCCTGTACGATTCCATGCCGTCCATTACCTTTTTTTATTATGATTATCATTTTTGTTGATCTCCTATCATGACAAACTAGGTCAATATCTGTAACAATATAATACAATATATCAAAATTGTTTGGATGGGAAAAATAATTAGGTGTGCCCCATGACAGATTAAAATAAAAAGCTAGGTCAATATATATATGTAACACTATAATACAAGAGATTATAGTCTCTTGTATGTTATTTGGATCGGAGAAATTAGGGCAGTTCATGAAAAAAAAAAAAAAGTGAAACCTTTTGTGTAATATCTATTATCTTATCCTGAAACAAAATAGAAGACTGGTCGGCAGTTTATTTATGTAATATCAATTATCTCATCTAGAAATTAAATGACAACTCATACTATATATCATGTCAAATATATATTGTTTTTGCTCGTAACTATCAAGGAATTGTATTAGATTGTCATGTATTTGAAGCCTTTTTGAGGTATGAAGTATTTCAATTAAATTTAATTTGTTTCAAAATCTACTATTTTCGTGGTGGCAATTCATTTTGTATACTTTAAAATTAAGGGGCCCCTTATTTAAATCTGTTTTCTACGTATCTCATCTTGTCATACATTTTTTATCATATTTGATTTAGCAAGATGTCTGAAATAGTACACTATGTTTGACATGCTCATTTAAGGAGGACCAGTTTAGTATTTAAGTATAGGGTATTTTAGAATGTGTCATTTTTATGGGCTCTCTTGAAACTCTAACAATTTGGTATTAAAGTCATCTCAGTCGCTAGCAGTCGATCAACAATTTTGTGAGGTTCATTGTTCCGTTGCTGTTGAGTGTTCTTAGATTTGTCTATGTACTGTGGAGAACTCAGGTGCCAAGTGTTTGTCCTCTGCGCACTCGCGTTCCGCGTAAAGACCAAACAAGCAGAGGTGCCATTCTTTCAAGATGGCATAAGGTACGTCCATTAGAATCCATAATTTAGACAATATCATACTTCTCAATGACATAGAGAGAATTAGTATCAAGATGGACGATGAGGATAGGAGACAAAAGAGGCAGAACTAGACTTCATCATCGATCTATTCGAGTTCTAAGCACAAGAATCTAATTTACAACTATTACAGGAAGAAAGCTTACATGAAGGTCGACAATTTCATGATCAAGAATAAATAGAAGGCATACAAGAATGATACTTCATCAGGTGATCCAAATTTAGTTGAAATTCAAGATTGTTGTGTATGACTCTCATCTCATCAAATATTTTTACAAATCTTGATTTAGAAGGATGTCAAAATTAGTATCATATGTTTGGCAGCATATACTAAAGAGGAAACAGTATTTCAGAATAGGATATTTTAGGAGGTATTATTTATAAGTTTCTCTTTTTAGAAATTTTTATTGTTATAAATACATCTCATTTGTACTATGTAATTATGAAGTAAGAATTTAATTAAGATTCTTCATAAAATTTTATCTCTTATTTCTGACTTCTTCTTCTCGAAACCCTAACAAGATCATTAAATCATTTTCAACGCATTATTGAATGACCCTATTAGCCGATGAAGTCTAAATGGACCGCATTTTAAGGCGTTCAATTTAATTCGTTGAAAGCTCAGCACCACCAGCAAGTTTTGATTATATCAACCCTAATCTACCAAGCTCCACATGATATCAAATGTTTTAAAATTACGGAAAGCAAAATTAAACGAAGTCAATGATTCCCGAATTAATTTTTATACTAAAATAAATTGGCACATAGCGTCCCAAGAGAAATCGTTTTTCTCAAACACGCTTGCTGAACAAGAACCGGCGGACCCACATGGAACCAGTGTGGGTAAATTTTGAGGAGAACTATCGGTCTTGACCAACTTTGTTATGTTTTGGGAATTCTTTTATCTCTCTCTGAATTTTTAATTTATAATTCAGGTTAAATTTAGTATTAAAATTATGATAACTTTCTTAAATTATGATTCGTAATTACAATTATAAGTTAGAGCATCATAAATTATAAGACAGAGTATTATAAAGTATAAGTTAAAGTATTATTATTTTATTTCGAATACTCAATTAGTTAATGAGTTTAAATCTAATGAGCTATTCAAATCCGATTTGCTATTTTTTGTCTCCTTGACAAAAATTCTGGATCCACCATGAAAACAGTGTATGATTTTCAAAAAGCATATGTGAATCGGTCGGAAAAACCATGTCTATAGCCCTTGCTATCATACATGATTATCCTTCCAATGTGTAAACCTCCTATTTTAGTGTGTTTTTTTGAGACCTGATACGATTCTCTCTTATAGTTAATGTGTATATAAAAGGATATTGTCATGTTTTATCAACTGTGTAAAATTTATGGACAATTTCATGCATAATGCGAGAAATAAGTTGAACTACAGGACAATTTTTTTTTAAAAGAAAACATGCTAGATCAACATTTGCTCCTGTAAGATTCCATGCGCTCAGTCCATTACATTTGTTATTATGATTATCATTTTTGTTGAATTCCTATATATCATGACAAGCTAGGTCAATGTCTGTAACAATATAATTAATACGATATATCAAAATTGTTTGGATGCGACAAATAATTAGGCGTGCTCCATGACAAACTAAAATAAAATGCTAGGTCAATATATATATGTAACAGTATAATATAATCTCTTGTATGTTGTATGGATCAGAGAAATAATGGCAGTTCATGAAATTTTTTTGATAAATATAAACAAAATAGAAGACCGGTCGGCAGTTTATTTAAGTAATATCTATTATCTCATCTAGAAATGACAACTTATACTATCATTTACGTCAAATATATAATGCTCAAAGTATGGATGATTATTATGTCAACATATCTGTATCTTTTGTTCAAAGTTTGGGTATCTCAGCTTGAACTTTTCTCACTGATAATAAAACCTTGGACTCTAATAATAATCTCTGCACTTCCATCTCTATATCATCCCTGCACTCCCATCCCTGCGCTACTATAGACGAACACTACAACATTAATAAAACAATAGTATTTAACATTTAGCATTGATGTATTTATCTTAGATAGCATAAGTATTAATCTATATAAAGATAACTGTATTTATGTATGTAAAAAAATTTCAAATTTTATCCCCACACTAATTTTCTTAATTTATCTATTCTGTCCCCGTACTATGGTGGACCACTAATTGGGGTCACACTTCCTGAGTGAACCTTTTGAACTTTTTTTATTTTTTATAAATGCTTGATGGGCCAAACTTTAAGGACCGAATACATCATAAAAGAAATATGTATCTCTAATCTATGCAGTATTTATCCATAAAATCTATATAGTATTAATCTTTAAATATTGTAGTATTTATCCTTAGACAATTAAATATTTATCTTATGCATAATAATAATTTATCATAAAAAAGCTAGAGTATTTATCATTTGATATTGTAGAATTTATTCTTTGATATTGAAATATTTATCCTTACACATTACATTATTTATCACTAAGGTAAATGCACCAGTTGAAGTAACAATGCATGATGGAGGGACTAGTAGGTAGGTGCGGGATGAATCTGCGGGGTCTAATATAATTATTATAAAACCTTAACATTAATTTGTACTAATTTGTATCCTCTAGTTGATGCTGATTGGCGGGCCTATAGAGAGATACATGAAGTTTTGGGGTATGTTTAAGGATGGAGATTATGAGTGCCTGCATATTAGTAGACGCAGCAAGCAAAATATTAATTGACTAGATACTTTATTTAGATGAGGCACTTAGACGCAGTATGTGTGTGATGCTAAGTGCCAACCACTAATTCGCTTTTTATTAATTATTGACTAAGTTAAACTTGTATGTGCTTGCATTCCTTAATTAATGGGTGCATGATGCCTTTTGACAGTGAATGAAATTGACTTCTATTTGGATCCGTGTATTGTACGTCTCCTATAATAATAACTCCCTTTAAATGAAAAAAAATTATCTGCAATTGATTCAAATTTTATGATATCTCAAATCATACAATATCTATCATTAAATTCATTATCTGTCATGTGGTATGATGCTCTTATTATTAATAATACCTCAAGTCAAAGGAAAGGAAATAAACTATCAAATAAAGAGGTAGGGATATCTATGGATTAATGTAAGAGATTTCATCATATGACCCTATCTTCCTTTTATCTCTTCAAGATTATCATCTATGCACATACACTCTGGACCAAATGCAAATAAAATAAATAAATAAACAAATTCTGTCGTATCCGACAAAATTCAAATAAAAATAAATAAAAATGCAATGAAATATGATATATAGGAATGTATTTAAGGCCTAACCATGCATTCAATTGGAGATTTCAAATTACTTTTTATCAGCTTCTAACCGAAAATGATTTGAAGATTTGAAATTAGAGAAAATCATTATCTTACACGATCACATGCCTACTTAATTATTTTGGTTTGATTATTGATTTTGGATCGGAGAAATTAGGTAAACCACATACATCACAGAAAAAAATAATCCTAGGTCACCGATTCATATAATAAGATTACGCGCCATGCATTACTTCCTTTTTTTATGATAACCATTTTTTATGAACACCTAACATGACAACTAGGTCAATGCCTATAACAATATAATACAATAGGGAAAATTGTGAAAATGCCACTCCAAAACCTTCAAATTGTGAAAATGCCATCCCGAACTTGAAAATTGTCAAAATGCCACTCCAAACTTCATTAATTTGTAAAAATGTCATTCCAAATAATTAGTGACTAAAATACCCCCTTCTTCTCCAAATAATTAATGGCACTTTTCTGGTTTAGTTGGTTAGTACTAGACTACTGGTAATGTGACTAAATTTGGGACATTATTGAAAGTTCAATACCCTACTTAGTCAGGAATTTGCATCCTTTGAGATTTTTTTTTTGCAAAAGTGGAATATCCACCGGTTTCATTACGAAACAATGTAAAAACTAACTTACAAAACCGTGCACAGCACCCAAAATCCACTTATTCTAAACTAAAGAAAGGCAAATATCCAACTAGCATCAACATCAAACTAGCACAACACAAAGCAAAGAAAAGAGACAAAATCCAAGAAAATCAATCACTAATGTCAATCATACTAGGTGAGGATGAGGACTCAGTATCCACCAAGGACCAATCTGGAGAAGACAATCCAGCGGCCTCCTCAATGGCTGCAGAGAACTCTCTATCAGACACAGCGAACCCAAGTGTAGGGGCCCTGTCTGTACCCGTACTGACCTGTGATTCTGAATCCGATAGAACAATCAAGGGGCCTATTTGAGTTAAAGGAGAAACATCGAAAGGCGCATCCTTTGAGATATCTCAAACTTTGAGTTGATCTGGGAAAAATCCAGACCATTCAAATCCTTTTTGCACGGATTCAAAGCACAAAAATACCAGGCCGCTGCATTCCAAATTGGCACACGAAAAAAATTTGGCCCCGGCTTTAGATAAGCTGAAAATTTGATATTTCTCAGAGGACACGGACCCGTACTTCTGGTACCAATCAAACTAGTCTTATAGCAACATTGCACAGTGGAATTTTTATGAGTCATTAACTACTGATACCATCTGGTATAGGTTATGTACTGTACTGGTACGGAACTGCCAGGTACAGTGTAAGTATGTAACTATCCCATGCTTTAACTCACCTTCTTACCAACAATACTTTGAGCAACTCCATGGTATCATTTGTTTTACCTATATTTCCAGTACAATTTTCGCACCTGCCAGTATCTAAAATGAAGAGGAGAAGAAGAGAAGGCAGGAGAAAGAAGAGGAGAAGAAGGGGGTATTTTAGTCATTAATTATTTGGAGTGGTATTTTTACAAATTAATGAAATTTGGAGTGGCATTTTGACAATTTCAAAGTTCGGAATGGTATTTTCACAATTTGAAGATTTTGGAGTGGCATTTTCACAATTTTCCCAATACAATATGGGTGTTCTCCACTGCATTATTGAATGACCCTACTAGCCAATGAAGTCCAAAGGACAGCATTTTAAGGCGTTCAATTTAATTCGTTGAAAGCTCAGCACCAGCAAGTTTTGCTTGGATGAACCCTAATCTACCAAGCTCCACATGATATCCAATGTTTTAAAATTACAAAAAGCAAAATTTAACGAAGCCAATGATTCCCTAATTAATTTTTATACTAATATAAATTGGCATGTAACGTCCCAAGAGAATCATTCTTCTCAAACACGCTTGCTGAACAAGGGAACCAAGGTGGGTAAATTTTGAGCTTTAATGGAGATCTATTGGTCCTGACTGACTTTGTTTTTCTTTGAGAATTTTTTTGTCTCTTTCTGAATTTTTGATTTATAATTCGGATTAAATTTAGTATTGAAATTATAATAAATTTCTTTAATTATGATTGGTAATTAGAATTATACGTTAGAAGTTGGAGCATCGATCATAAATAATTAAGTATAAGTTAAAATATTATTTTGTATCGAATGCTCAATTAGTTAATGGGTTTAAATATGATTAGCAATTTAAATCCGATTAGCTATTTTTTGCCACCCTGACAAAAATCCTACATCTGAAATCATACGCGATTCAGTCTAAAAAGGCGTGTATAACCCTTGCTAGCATACACGGTTATCCTTCCAATGTGTAAACCTCCTGTTTTAGTGTATATGAAAAGCATATTGGCACGTTTTATCAACTGTGTAAAATTTGTTGAGACTTTCATTAACGATGTGTTCTTTACCGTTGGAGAACCTTATGTCATTAGTATTTTTAACAGTGAATATGTTCGTCTATTTTTTATTTTTTTTGTTAGCCTCTCATGTCTCTCATGTTACTCTGTCACCTATATAATTAATTATGTACAGTTCGATCTGCCTATTGTATTATTTTACAGTTAACTATTCCCCTTCATGTGCTGGCACATATTTAAATCCAGAAATCATTTATTAACGCATTGAATGACCGCATTAGCCGACACAGTCAAATAGAAAACAAAATTTAACAAAGTCAATGATTATATTCCTGCATTATTGTATATATACTAAAATAAATTGGCACATCGCATTCAAAGGGAATCGTTCTTCTCAAGGGAGAATGGCCTGCAGTATTAAATAATATATATGTCAAACAATTGAATTAATTGTCGTAATTAATTCATAATCGAAAAAGCATCCATCCACCAAAGGATATACCAACTTGACCAATTGCAAACTGACCTAATTTCTCTAACACAGAGTGAAAATTGTAGTGTGGCTGGTAAAATAAACCACTAGCTATACAATAGAAGTGAGGCATATGTAGCCAGTGTGGTTTTACGTTGCCATCTCCAACGAACCAGCATTCATGTCATACGCTTGAAGGGTAGATATATAATTATTAATTTCATGAAATATCACATATATTTTACATAGAAAAGAAACAATAAATTAACTAATTTAATTTCAAATAATCAATTTGTTGGCATGGAATTACGACCTTTACTAGCTAGAATGAGCGAGGCAACACACATACGACCATAGAAGGAAAAATCAGAATCGGAATCAGCAATGGAATCGGTCACTTGAACGGTGAATCGGTAGAAATCGGCTAAATCATATCAGAAACTCGGATGTTTTTGCCAGAAGTTGTTTGTACTAAAAAAATGGAAACAATGAATTGTCAAAAATTTATGTCTAGATAAGTGATAGATTACACTTAAATAATCCTCTCAGACAATATAATACAACAAACGATTTATTTTACGAAACATTCAGATGTATTTGTTCCGATAAAATAGATAGCACTTAACAAACAAATATTGTTTTTCTAGACAAATGAGCAAAAAAATTTAGTTAATTTAAAATTAAACATGATAAACAAACTATTTGAATATATAGCTAATTATTTGAAAATAAACTACGTATGTAATAGTTATAAATAAATATTGAAAGTTGGAATTTATACGAGATAATTAAGCATAGTAGAAAAATTATGTTTGATAACATTTAAATCTTTTTTAATTATTATTGGGACTGATTTATAATATCTTAAAATTTAAAGGTTATAATTGTAAAACAGAAAGTTGTACTAATGCAGGTGGGACACTTCTTCCTTCTTTCTTCTCCCACCACTTCGCCTTCTCATGTTTTTCTATTTTTTTTTCTGGTTCTCCCTAAAACTACGGCTGTGGTTTGCGAAATCTGCTCCAAACGCTAAAGAATCTATCCACAACAGAAGAATTGGCGAAAAATCACTCGATTTGGCCGATTTGAACTCGGTCCAAATTAGATCACCGACTGAAAGTGACAGAGGTTTTAAGGCTTTAAAAAAACTAAAAATTGTAGACAGATGTCTAAATACTTGATCATACTATAAAAGGTTGTAACAGACAACAAAAATATAACTCGAAAGTTATTATTCATGGATCGTATTTGAATGAGAAAATTGAGTAGGATACATTTGTATTGTTAAATTTGAAATTTTCATCACAGAACATTGGGAAAATGGATTAGAGTCATAAGTAGAATACCCAGATTTTGGAATTTAACGCTTGTAGATAGGGGTTTAAAGAGTTGCGAATGACAATTTATAAGTCTGTAAACAGAGCTTTAAATGCTTGAATTTGGATGGGTGCCGACATTCACAAATGATAGAATGGATTTTCTTTAAAATACAAACAATTTGGGTTTTAGTTGGAAAAGCTAAATAGAAATATTTATGAAAAAAGGTTAGGGATTAGTAAAGAAATAATTATGGTGCTCAAATTAAACTAATGAACAAGCTTTAATATCCTTAAAATCTTTGGAACGCATCCAAGAATTCAGGGACCTCTCTGTAACTGAACTTCAAAATTTAATATGCATAAAACATAATAGATGATATATATTCAGAACAAAAAAAAAACATATAGGAAAACTAGATCTAAACACAAATTGAAGTGGTTGGTAGATGGCCGGCGATATGAATAATTTGATGATTACTTGTTACTAAAGATCCAGATAAGATTGAAAATTACATTGTATATGAATTACTACCATCAAATATTGGGCATTCCAGGAATCAAATATGCACACTTAGATAAAGTTTTCTGGACTCAAGATGAATTAATCAGATCAAAAGAAAATTTGCTATTGATGAAACATTTAGTGAGGAAGAGATTAGAATATCTATATATAGTTCTGAATCTAAAAAAGCCCTTGGTCTTCATGTAAATCTGCATATTGTTTATTATGCAGTTAATTAATTATTTGCCTTAATGTGCTGGCACGTATAATAATTCTGGAATCATTTACATAGTATTGTTGAATGCTCAACACCAGCAAGTTTAATGGAGACCTTCTTGGAACAACCCCAATCTACCAAGCTCCACCTGATATGTCATGTTTTAAAATGTACCTCTAGTGTAGGTATCATATGATAGTGTAACATATTTACCCATTATCAAATTTGGTGCATATATTATACCATATTTTATAAAGTATCCCAACTGGTCCTATTGGAAAGCACACATAAAAGTGCTCCCCTATACTTTTCATTAGACTATAGATTCTTTTACTTTCCACGTCTTATCCTGTAATCTAGAAAATAAAGGATAATGGAGGGGAGGGAAGAAGAGGCGAGTAAAATGTTAACTCGTCTGCACTCTTATTTGGATGTTAAAAAAATTGAATAGTTTGTATATAGAGTTCATATCCTCTCTCTATCTCAAAATTAAACTTTCTGAAGCAAGTAAACATGGCCTGATCAGATCCGGTCACCCCTCCCCGTCTCTGTACCCTTATAAAATGCGGGCGAACATAATGGCCTCCAATATTATGGAAATTAATTAATTAATAAACTTTTAAGATTTGTATTGAAGGAGTTATAATGTGGAATTTGAAAGAAAACAGAGATTAATATTAAACACATGGCATGGATAGGGTCTTCCATTTGTTTGGAGGAAAATATTCAAGAAACTGTTATAACCTTTTTTTATTATGTCCTTAAGTCATAGAACTGGTTTCTTTGTGCTTCTTCTTATTTATAATGTCATTAGTTTTGGGACATATTTTGATGCAAAAAGCTTTGAAAAGTTATAATAATTCCGCTCAAATGGAATTATTTTCATTATCAACTAATTAGTACTACAAAGCGCGGACCTAATCAAATATTGATTCTCTAATATATTCCAATATCCAAATGAGTTAGAACGTGTCTAGTTAATTAATTATTGACCCAATCGAGTCAAGTTTTTTTTTGTTTTGTATATCATTAACTTGTACAATTAAGAAATGTCTTTTATCTCCGGGCGGTTGGTATGTATCATAAATAATGTATAAACTAATCAATCACAAACAACAAAAATAATTAATCATTATATTTACAGTAATAAAAGTTCACTAAAATAGTAACTGTTTTGTCAAAATACTAGAGTAATAAAGTTTCCTATATACTTTTACTAACGTGAATTAATTAAATTGCATAAGTTATGTTTAACATATTAAATATAAATAAATTCCCAACGCATGTCTATATATATGTATATTTAGGCTGAGTAGCTAAAGGCAATGGGATGCTAATTAGCCATTAAGAAGATTAAGAAAACTTGTTTTAATTAGCATAGCATTGATCTACTCAAGATGAAGTTCGACGATGATGACGAGATTCCTCCTCCTGAAGGTTTGCTCCCGGTTTTCTCACCATAATTTATTTTAAGCTTTGTTTATCCAAATTAGCTATCTTTTGCTAATTGCTATCACTAGCTGAATTTGTGTTAATATGCTAATTGCTATCACTGCAGGGCCAGAACCAATCGGGCCAGGAAGAGTAGAGCTGGATATTCGAAGCAACGAAAACGTACCACCTCAAGGTATCAACCAAAAGGTGTTGTTGAAGCTCACCGGTGAAGATAAAAGTACATCGGGGTTGGACCTTGTGGCGGTCTTAGATGTTAGTGGCAGTATGGACGGATATAAGATAGAAAGTATGATAAAGGCTACGATATTGGTGACGCAAAAACTCAGCCCTATGGACCGTTTATCAATTGTCAAGTACTCCGATACAGCAGAACGGGTATGCAAATTGACCCTGATGACTGATGATTCGAAAACACAACTCGAAAATCTGATTAATAATTTGGAAGCTGGTGGTTGCACAAACATCAGCGATGGCCTTCAGATGGGCCTGGATGTTCTCAACAGCCGTCAATTTAAAGATGGACGCTTTGGCGTCATCATCCTTATGACGGATGGTCAGCAAAGTACGGGTGATGCCGCAAGTGTTCCGCTAGGCGAAGTTCCTGTCCACACATTTGGTTTTGGTACAGATCAGGATACCGAGGTACAGTTCGGACTTGAAAATTACCCCTTATTATTTGACAATTTCAATTAAAAATTTGCTTGTGCTGCATGACTACTAATTAACTTCTTCATGTTATTAATAGGTGCTGTCGGCTATCGCCAAAAATAACCCACTGGGAGGAACCTACAATGATGTTGACCTCAAAAACTTGAACTTAGCCTTTTCCCAGTGCTTAGGTGGGCTTCTCAGTGTTGTTGCTCATGACGTGACGGTAACCGTCACTCCATTCAAAAAAGTGTCAAAAATGAATATGGTATCTTCCGGGAGTTATCCCCAATTCCCAGACCGTGAGACTGATTCTGTAACTATAAAATTTGGCGTTCTTTACATCCAAGAGGTCCGCTCAGTGTTAGTCGACCTTCAAATCCTACCTATAGATACAGAACCGGACCCAACAGTTCTTAAAGTCAGTTACACATACAGGTATATCAAATACCAGTATATTGCAAACAATTTATTAATTATGTATAAGCATATAACCTATCACCATTTTGATGATTGTTATCAAACTAATTATAATACTCGTCTGGAACTCTGGATGCAGATTTAATGGAAAAAAGATTCCCGGCAATCCTTTAACTCTTAATGTAACCCGCAAGTCCGGGTTGAAACCTGAAGAACTGAAAGCACCACCAGAGGTGAGAGCTGAAGAGGTCCGTTTGCTTATGGCTGATGTGGTCAAAGAAGCGACCCACCATGCTGAAAATGATAATTTAGAAAAAGCTCGGGAAAAGATTTCTGATGGTCTGAAAACATTGGAGAATGCAGATATAGTGCAGTTGAAGGCCGAGCTGAGTGCCGAGCTAAAGGAGCTGAGAAAATTGATGGCAACACCAGAAATCTATGAAGAGAAAGGTCGTTCTTTTGCAAATTCCTTGCTGATTTCCCTTGCCACACAACGTCAAGCGGCAAGAGGTGAAGATATGAGTCAATTTCAGCTATTCACCACTCCTGCTATGCAACAATTCCTTATGGATGCCAAGAATTTGGAGGATTTACAACGTCATGTGGATGAAGTCGTTAAGGCTCTCGAATCCGTTGAAGAGATTATCAACAGAACCTGATTACTTGGTCGTCTTCAATTTGCTTTGTGATTTTTATAGTTCCATGAATAAGAACACTTGAAATTCCTGCCACTGGCAATCTAAGCGATTTGTTTTTTCTACTGTGATGTTTCCCTTCTTCTGTTTTTCCTTTTTATGATGATCATGTTGATGTGTTGGTTTCAATGTCTTCTACTACTGTATTGATCTATTGCTCATTCATAATTTTGATCATAAATTAATTTCTGCATGCTTAATTTTCTTGTTGAGATAGTTATATATTGCTCTCTTTTTTCTTTATTCTGCACTTAGCACGTCCATCTGTACTTAAGTAAAAAAAATGTTATTTTAGGATAGAAAAATCAGGTGTTAAATTTTCCAAAATTTTGTGGCTCTCCAATTAAGGAAATAAACTTCAAAAAATATCATATAGATAAAAAAGGACTATCTAATAATTATAAAAATCAAATGTGCATGACGACCTACAAAAAACATATAACAAATTAAGCTTCATTTTAGTGGGGTTCTCATGCTGTTACTTCAAAATTTTGTGGAGATCACTTTGCAGCTTTACTAATTACGTTTATGTGGAATGTTGAATATTTCTAATAATAATGTGTTTATGTTGAATGTTAAATTTTTGTTGATTTTTGTGTGTTTATGGTGAATGTTGAAATATTTCAGAACCAACCTTTGGTCTAGTGGCAAAGGCACATGGTCTCTATTTGGGAGGTCATGAGTTCGAAACCCAGATGGAGAAAATCCTTAATTTGTTATAATAACAAGGGTATTAAATAGTTGGGTGGCTTAACCTCCAACTCTACCCAAAAAAAAAAAATGTTGAAATTTTGGAAAAACTTTACCCAAAATTTATGGATATGTACAAATATATGCTGAATTATTATTTATTTTTGCTTGTGTACATGTATTTAGAACAACTTTTAAATTTTGGAATTGTTTGTTGAATGGTGATTATTTATTGTATTCCGTATTAAATAAAATATATATTGTACATTTAACAAAACATGTGTACCTATATCGGTGTATATATTCTAGGACTTCACTGTCTTTAATTTTCACAGCCTCGAATTGAATGTTGTAATCCATATAAGATATGTTTATTCTATCTGTGGTTGTTTGCAACCTATATAATATAAATTATTTTCGCGTGACTTCCACTTCTTTGATTCTCACATACTCTCATATCTAATCAAATCAATATCTCCCTTTTTTCATAAAAAAAAAAACAATTCCTCCCTCTGTTAGGGTTTAGTAGCATTATCAACTTCCTTTAAGTTTCTTGTTCTATTTGTTTGGATGTTGTGTAATCGATATAAGATATGCTTATTCTATCGGTGGTTGTTTGTAATTGATATAATGTAGATAATTGTCTAATCAAATAAAGTTTTTTTTTTTAAAATCCAGTGATAATTAATTAATCTCACGCAAAATGTTGTCACTACTACAATAACACTAATTATACAAGGAAAATCATACACAGATTTGAGAAATATCGAACAAAACAGTGTGAGGAGGTGCGATTGAAATAATAAGCTCTAACATACTACCAGGTACTCACACGGTAAATTAGAAGAGAAACCGTGTTGAAAAGGGACCAAAATTTGTACAGTTTCTTACTCTTAACCCTTTTAATTTTTTTTTTTTTTTGGATCTGGGAAATTTGGTGAACTACATATATGACAGAAAACAAATTAGAAAACATCTTGCTAGGTCAACGTTTGTGACGGTAAGATTACATGCCCTGAATTATTTTTTTGTTATCATTATCATTTTGATGAACACATAACATGGCAAGCTAGGTCAATGTGTCAGATAGAGATTCTGACTAGATGTGAAAACTCGCAATTGAACCAATAGTTTGATTACTTGAACGAGATTTCTCAATTCGAGCTCAGTTTGTGTAACAATGGTGAAAATAGAGATGGAGGTGAAACAGTATCAATTCATATTTCATTTCATAATCCAAAACCGTACAAGGTAAGGCCTTATATAGGCGATGCTATAACAGAAAGTAAAATGCAGTAAGATACAGTGGATTGCGCCAATTAACAACGCTTTGCCACGTCAGCCAAACTTACTGACAATTCTAACAAATTTCTCTAACCGCTGCCTTCAGTTCTTCTCCGTTTGGTTCACTCGCTATTTTCTCCAGTTCCACGGATTGGTTCTCCACGTGACATCTGCTCCCTTCCTTAGCCGTTTTCTCCCCTGATCTCTTAATTGGGCCTTTGATCTCTTCCTTTGGGCCGTTCAATTCGCTAGCTGAAGCCCATTTGAACCCTTCCCTTCCAACGGATAGACTGACCAAGTCAAAATTGACATCTCGCACCCCCAATTCAGCTCCATCGCCAATACTCCTCTCTAGCGATCCTGACACAATGTCTGTAACAATATAATACAATATAGGTGTTCTACACAGCTGTTTGATTCCTAAAAATAATTAGTTGTACTTCACGACAAATTAAAAAAAAAAACAATTCTTGATTATTATATATGTGATGTGTAAGATTATATGTTTAATGGTAGCAAATATGGATCCTATCCCATTATATTCTGCAAACAAAAAATAAAACAAATCAAACACGGTTCTTTCAAAGAACCATGTATAAATATATTACCAAACACGCTGACTGAACAAGATCAAGAACCGTGTATGATTTTCTTAAATCATACACGGTTCCTTCGGAGAAACCTTGTATGGTCCTTGCAGTTATAATTCCTATGTGTAGATCTTCTGTTTTAGATTTTTTTTTTAGATCTGAAACGGTTCTCTTATATAGTAAGCGTGTATTTTTTTTTTTTTTCTTGCATTGATATAGTAAGCGTGTATATAATGGGTACATAGACACATTTTACTAACCGTGTATAATTTGTCGTCAATCACATGCACGTCCGTCGCCGAATCATATGTCATTAGTATTTATAACAGGTATAGTCGCCTCTTTTTATGTAATAGTGTCTCTCATGTTACTATGTGTTGATTTTGAAGGGAAAATAGAGTAGAGAAAGAGAAAATGACTTGTGATAAAAATGCATTTTTTTTCTAATATTTTCTATTTGATACATCATCCTATGCTCTATATATATTACAAAGTAATTTACTAGCCGTTTGTTACCGTGGCTAGATTTGGAACGCACAGGTACCGAGGCACATGTTGCCTTCTTTCCTATTTCTAAAATTACACATAAATATTTCCTTTTTGCCCCTTGATCAAATCATAGCCTTTTGATCCTTGATCAAATATGATATATGAATATGAGATCTTGATCTTATTTCTCAACACTCCCTCTCAAGCTAGGATTGTAGATATGGATCAATCATAGCTTGCTTGTGATGTGTTTGAATGGACTGGGGTCCAATCTTTTGGTGAAGATATTGGTAAGTTGCTCCTCACATCGCATATTTTGGCTTGAACATTTTCCATGTTCGGAGGAATTGTCTCGTCTCTAATCCTTGAAGATGATTGCATCACCATTGATATTCCTCGTACCTATTAATTTTTCCTCCCCCTCATTGTTAGCATTATTATTTTCCTTATATAGATAGATAGAGAGAATAATCCATATATGTGTATATATATTGGTTTCAACCTTTATTACCGCAATAGAAAATAAACTTCTAATGGTGTCATCACTATTGTATTTTATTTGTATATTTATTTGCATCTAATGGGTCTTTTATTTTTAGAGAATTGTACAATTACCAACTTATCAATTTTTTTCGTGACCTTTGGTATTGGTATTTCTTCTATTTGGTCATTTGGTATTGGTAACGATATTTTCATTTGGTATTGTACAATTAACAAACTCTTGTACATGCTCTTGTACAATTATTTGAGGTATTACTAACACACCTTTAGTCATTGATATAGGGTCATCCACCCCATATTTTGGTTATTGATCAGCCACCCCTTTCAGAGTTATTACTGATTATTTTGGTTATTGAGTCAGCCACCCCGTTTTTAGAGTTCTTACTGACATCTTTTTGTTTTCTATCAGCCACCCCAATTTTGGAGTTCTTACTGATATTTTTTGGTTTTTTCATCAGCCACCCCGTTTTTGGAGTTCTTACTGACTTTTTTTTTTCCTTTACTAACCAAAGGATGAGGCTCTTTGGCTCTAAGATTCCTCTTGGTTTATTTTTTTTTTTCTTACCAAGGGATGAGGCTCTTTGGCTCTAAGGTTCCTCTTGTTTTTTTTTTTTTGACCGAGGGATAAGGCTCTTTGGCTCTAAGGTTCCTCTCGGTTTGATTGTTTTGTACCGTTGGATTATTTGTACCAATTGTTTCTAGTACATGTATTATCAAGTTTCAAACATCCGCTTTGTTTTTTTTTTTTTTTGGGTATTGGATACCAGTATGATTTTATCGTTGGGTCTATTGGTACCTCTTCTAAATTAAGATATTCTACCCTTGCAATCTTTGTTTTCTAATGGATTGGTAATGGGTATAATAAAACTTGCTCACCTCATTTTTTTAAAGTATAATTTATTTAAGCAAAATATGCATTTTTGAAAAACAGATTTTGTTTATGTAATCGTTAAGTATATGTTTCTTTTTTAACATGTTAAATAATTTCATTTTTTAACTCTATTATTTATCAATTTATCATATAGTAATTTTTATAAAACTAATTTCTTTTAAATTTAATTATGATGCATTTTGGAAATCTAAGTATAATTTAATTATGATATATGTATAACATAAATTTGATATAAATGAATATTAGAATTATGCTTCTTTTGAAGGTAATGTACATAAAGTATAATTTTACTAACGTAGATTTGTAGAAAATAATAAAACATTTTTAACCTATTACAATATATGTTACCATTAATAATTAATTTATACCGTTTGTAACTAAAATATGTTGGTTGTCATTAACAAGTCTAATATAGTAAAGAACTTTTTTTTTTTTATTGTGATGGTGAGCTTTCGTGTAGAAAGGTTTTTGGTTTTTTTTTTTTTTTTTTTTTTTTGTGTTATGGTGGCTCTAGTAGTTCTTTGACTCTAGTAGCTCTTGATGATCTCGATATGAATTGAATACCGACTTTTGTGTTTGGTGGCCTTTCGGCTCTTTATTTTATGGTGGCCTTTGGGCTCTTGGTATTGGTGACCATCATTGATTTTCATGGTAGTTTGTAAAAATTTCAAATTCGGTATCATCTAAATATTTAATTCATGCATTAAATATATTTAATTCATGCATTAAATTAGGGAGAGTATTAATTTTTAATTATGATTTATAAAAATAAATAATTAAAACTTGGATATAATAACTTTATACATCTAAATATTTTATAAATATCATGTAATGTGATTGATTTGTGAAACATAATTATTTTATACAATTGAAAAGAGTTAGGCTTTTAAAAATGCTGAAAATTAGGTTTTTAACTTCTATAATTAAAATGTTGAAATTTATCAAAACATGTGTGTTTGCGTTTTTTTTAATTTGCATTGCAATCAAATTCATATTGTGCTAATTTCTTAACAGAAAGTAAATTTGTTGTAAATGGTTCTTCAAAAATATTTTGAACATTTCTAGAAATATATTCGGAAATATATGATTTTTTTTTGTTATTCAATTAAATTAGATCTAGCGGGAATCTTTTTCATAAAATTAAAGGGTACACCATATGAATTTAAATATTGGTTTTAGAGTACCGTATGGAGAATATCATGAGAATGAGTTGTATTGAATCAATTATGTTGCATTGAATCCCCACTTGACCCGTTTGACCCATCAACCCTCTTCAAGTTATTTTCAGATGCAAACTCATTTGGGCTTATAGTTATTTTATTCGGTTCAAAAATCCATTCGATCGAAAATTAGAATCAAGTATTTAACAGAGCGTTCAAATCTATTTGATTGAAAAAAACTAAATTAACAGAACCTGTTACGGGCCTTCTGGTAGCAGCCCATTTAGTTGGGAAATAATGGAGGTGATTTCGAAGCAGGTCACACTTCTGCTGCTTTCTCCCAACCCATTAGCTGTTGAACCGGCTCCAATTGTTTTTGCTTTGTCCGGTTCAGCGACTCCACTCGGTAAAATAAGGCAAGCACGAGGTGATTTGGTCCGACAAATTGAGCCGCTCCTCTCCCCCTTTCGTTCTGTCTGGAGATCACTCTCCCTCTTGCGATCGCCACCCATGTCAACGCCGCTCCTCTTCTTTTTTGGTTATAGAGATGGATGGAGGAACCAGCACCCTCTTCGCTGGTGCTCTTCCCTTTTACAGTGGGTGCACCGAACGGAGATGGAAGCTCCCCCATCTCCAGTCTAGGGTTAGGGTTTCGGTTTCTTCTTATTTGACATATTTGGCGGATGGATTTGGAGAGAGGTTGGAAGAACTTTTTTTGTGATTTTGGTGCGATTTTGGTGCGATTTTGCTGATTTCAAGAAAAGTATTTTGTAAGAGCCAAGCTAGGTATGTATTTTCTAGTATCTGGTACAAATTTGGGTTTGTTTTTGGTATTTTCTGGTATAAGAATCAGTCTTGTGATACTGATTTGTTTTTTTTTTTTTGTATTTTTCTGGTACGAGTCCAATCTTTGTTTTGTTGGTCTTTTTTTGGGAAAATTAGTTTTTTGCCACTCCAAAACTTCAAAATTAGAAAATTGCCACCCCAAAACTGAAAATTAGTTTTTTGCCACCCTAAAATCATGAAATTAGTGAATTTGCCCTCATTATACATTTATTATACAAATTTGATTAAAATTAGTCTGAAATCTATTGTATAAAAACTGTATTTTCGTATTTCCTAAAATACCCCTCAATTTAACCCTAGAACCAGGACCATTCCTTCTTCTTCTCCTACGCCAAACTTCTTCTCCTGCGCTAAAGCAGTCCTCAAAGAACAGCCAGATCACTTTATAGGTAGCTGCCGTATGAGTCACCGGAAATCATGTACCCCGGCAGCAGAGAATTCAATTATGATGGAGCTCACTCCGTGAGAAGAGACTAATATGTGAAATTTCTTTCCATTTATTTTGGTTTTCGGCGAACGACGGGAATTGAACACGGAAGTCCACTGTTGAAACTTCACTGTGCAGCCTCTTCATTAATTTTCCTTGTCAGTGTTCTTTTTTCTTGGTTCCATCTCTCTTGCTCTTATACCAGTATAAGATTGAAATTTGGTTTTTATCAAATCATTTGAGATTTGGGTGTGCTTCTTGTGTTGATTGAATTTAATCTCACATTTTAACTCAAATTGGTGTTGGTTTGTTCTCATACACAAGTACTGGTACAGATTGTTCTATCTGCTGCATGTAAGGTGTTTGTGAAATAATTTGCTGGTACAAGCAAGGGACCTAAAGACGTATGTGATATTGCCCATGAGACTGACAGTAAGTTTTGATAATGTACAATTGAAAGATTAACCAAAAACTTGCAAAACCTAACATACTGCAGTAATTATGTATCAGGTCTCGGTGGATTTGCAATTACCAATCCAGGAGCAAGATCGATGCGAAGAATGAGTTGAAAGAAAGAATTTTGTAAATTCAGTATCAATTGAATTAATTTCAAACTATTTCGAATCAAATTTTTTATGAATTTTTTCTAATCAAATCACAAACTACATTTTTTTGTGTGTAGCCCTAGTGAACCTTGGTTGATTTATCTAGTTAGTATCAACCGTATGAAACTTTGGTATATTTCAGATATTATTTTTTTATTATTATTAGAAGGTATCATATCATCTCGCAAGCATACATCCAGGATGAAAAAACAGTCACCAACACACAAATGGATGTTTCATACGTCTGCTCTTGAAATTTACAGTATTGTTTGGCAGTAGAGCTCACATTATTTGCAACATAGCAACACAATGTTGTTTTTTTTAAGGCCAACACAATGTTGTTATATAAAATTACAAAAGTTCACAGAAAAAGTACATTACTCGCACCATTTAAAATTAACCAAACATAGCAAAAAAAAAAGAAGTGCATTACTCGTATCATAACAGAAGTGCACAACCTGAACATAACCAAAAAAATCACAATCTAGCATTACTCGTATAACAACATTGAAAAACTAAGATTCCATTACAGTGACATTGTCCCAAAAAAAGAAAATAATAATACATACGCTTCTCTAAGAAAACATACATATGTAATGCAAATAGCATTCATACACTAAAATACAATCTGAAGAATTCTTTATGCACGCATATCTGCACACTGACAAAAGAGATGGAAATTGCAATACAGAGATTACTGGTATAAGAGCAGAGAGATGGAACCAAGAAAAAAGAACACAGACAAGGAAAATTAATGAAGAGGCTGCACAGTGAAGTTTCAACAGCGGACTTCCGGGTTCAATTCCCGTCGTTCGCCCAAAACCAAAATAAATAGAGAGAAATTTCACAGATTAGTCTCTTCTCACGGAGTGAGCTCCATCATAATTGAATTCTCTGCCGGGGTACATGATTTGCGGAGACTCATACGGCAGCTACCTATCTGGCTGTTCTTTGAGGACTGCTTTAGCGCAGGAGAAGAAGTTTGGCGCAGGAGATTTAGTTTGGCGCAGGAGAAGAAGAAGGAATGGACCTGGTTCTAGGGTTGAATTGAGGAGTATTTTAGGAAATACGAAAATACAGTTTTTATACAATAGATTTCAAACTAATTTTAATCAAATTTGTATAATAAATGTATAATGAGGGCAAATTCACCAATTGTATGATTTTAGGGTGGCAAAAAACTAATTTTTTGCTTTGGGGTGGCAATTTTCTAATTTTAAAGTTTTGGAGTGGCAAAAAACTAATTTTTCCTTTTTTTTTTTGTTTATTTGCTTTTTTTCTTTAAGGATTTTTTTCGGTATGGATCTGATGAAAAATGGATCTTGAAATTTGTTGGGTTTTCTCTTGGTCCTGATTAGAACAGGTACCTGTATAGATTGGTTATTGTTTATGGGTTATTGGGTTATCGATATCTGATGAGAACCGATTTTTTTTGTTGAAATTGACTACCAGGTTTGTTGGTAGGAATTGGAAGCTTGAAGCTTTATTAGGTTATAGGGTATTAGGTTTTAGCTCTCGATGCTGTCTTTTCTCCTCTTATGGCCTCTAGCTGGACCCTTGCCCTCTGACAAGTTATTGCTGCCTTGAAGCACAGTATTGGTCAGTTTTGAGGTAGCCTCAGATGAGTGCTGCTTGGTTTGAGCCATTCTTTCCTTTTGTGCTTGTAGTGCTTGATTCTAGAATTCGGAAACCCGCTTTGATACCATGTTGATTTTGAAGGGAAAATAGAGTAGAGAGAGAGAAAATGACTTGTGATAAAAATGCATTTTTTTTCTAATATTTTCTATTTGATACATCATCCTATGCTCTATATATATTACAAAGTAATTTACTAGCAGTTTGTTACCGTTGGTATATTGCTAGATTTGGAACGCACAGGTACCGAGGCACATGTTGCCTTTTTTCCTATTTCTAAAATTACACATAAATATTTCCTTTTTGCCCCTTGATCAAATCATAGCCTTTTGATCCTTGATCAAATATAATATATGAATATGAGATCTTGATCTTATTTCTCAACACTATGTCACCTATATAATTAATTATGTACAGTTAGATCTGCTTGTATTATTTTACAGTTAATTATTCGCCTTCATGTGCTGGCACATATTTAAATCCTGAAACATTAGCCGACTAGCCTCCCCAGTTGTTTTCTGGAAATTTCAGTAGAAGTGAAGCGAACTAGTCTGAGAATGTTCTCGCATTTTATTGTTCCACTCTTTCGGAAAATAATAACTTTTCGTTGCGTTTCATATTTCCAAGTCAAATAGAAAGAAAAATTTAACAATGTGAATGATTATATTCCTTCTTTGTTGGTATATATACAAAAATAAGTTGGCACATCGCATTCAAACATAATCTTTCTTCTCAATGGAGAATGACCTGCAGTATTAAATCATATGTCAATAACTTGAATTTTAATTAATTTATAAGCGAAATAGAATCCATCCACCAAAGCATATACCATTAATGCTTCTATAATGAAATCACCTGGAGTAATTGTTGGAAATAGTTAAGGAAAAAAATGCAAAATAACATAATTTCTCTAACGCAGAGTGGATTGCTGTGTGGCCAGTTAAGTGGTTAACTAAAATTTAGCTTTCCAAGCAAATTTTAATATGAAGAACTTTTATGATATAGTCGGTTTCATGATCACATGCCATTTAATAATTTATTGTATACCAAAACAATATTATGTGCACTATATATGATAAGAAAAACAAATTTATGAAGAACATGAAAGGTCAATGTTTGTTAAAGTATTATGAATATATTATTATCATCATTTTCTTGAACACCTAACATGACAAGCTAGCTCAATCTTCTACACTACTGTCATTCGGATCCGAAAATTAGTTAGGTGTACTTAATTAGAAATTAAAAAAAAATGCAAGGTCTATATATGTAACACCATAATATAATCTCTTGTATATTGTTTGTATCTGAGAAATTAAGGGCACTTCTTGAGAAAATTAAGTGGAAAAATAGAAACAAAAAGGATATCGACCGGCATTTGATTTATGTAATATCTATTACATCATGAAGAAATGATCACAAATATTATAATACGCGTGTAGGCATGGGACTTACGTACTATTCAAGTATTGTGGCCAAAATATTTCACCGACTACGGTCCTTTCTGCAAAAACAAAAGAAAAATATATAAATGCTAGGCCGTAATAAACAAAACCATTCATCCCAGGTGTTAAAGGTTAGACATGAGATACCATTAATATTAAGAGCATCATGCCACATGACAGTGAATGAATTGAATGATATATATATATATATATATATAGAGAGAGAGAGAGAGAGAGAGAGAGAGAGAGATATTGCATGATTTGAGATATCATAATGTTTGAACCATTAATTAAGGAAGCCAAGCACTGTCCTAAGGCATCATGCATTCATTAATTAAGGAATACAAGTTCACATAAATTTAAGTTAATAATTAATATATTGCTAGTTGATCATCTCTCCTTCACGCTCCGCGCTACTTGCGAAAATAAAGAATTGAATTAGTGGATGGCAGGTAATTATTTAATATATTGCTGGCGTACACTTAATAAACAACCAAACCAAAAGAGAAAAATTGTTATTATAATGGGAGAGAACAGAGGTAGCATCACACTACTACAAAAAAACAGATTGTACATGGACAAAAATGGAGGAGCTACATAGATTTCCTACAGTGTACAATGTGAGGATGTAGGAATCGGCAACCATTTACACACGGATAATTATCCATGTACGATTATAACAATCATACATGAATTATTTAATGGAGAGCCGTGTACAAACCTTCCATAGTACATCTCACCACAACCCAGATACATGGATGTTAACTAAATATCCATGTAAGAATATTCTTCCTTATTTTTTCGACCTTATAGACCAAGGAGTTGGGAGGGGTTACCAACGTTTATTTTTTAATTATTAATATATATTTTGGCACACCGCGCCATTCTGAATTTCAAATACTTTGCATAAATAAATCTCACTATTTAATTTGATTGAGTAAACAAAAACAGATACCATTACACAACATACACAACGTTTACATTCAGACGTACAAATGAAAAAAACACTAAACAACTCAATTTGCCAACGGCACAACCAATGGTATAACTTATAGAACAGTAATTAAAATTAAGCAAAAGGCAAATTAATTAAAGGTGACCAAGTAATCAAATGCCATTGTTGATGATGTTTTCGATGGATTGCACCGCCTCAATAGCAGGCTTGATGGCAACCTTTATTTTTTTCTCATCATCTTCATTGATATTTTCTGATTTCAACCATTTCAAGAGGTCTTCTATGGATCTGACCGTTTTAATGGCAGCCTTGATATCCTCCAGGTCATTTTTGTTTATTTCTTGTAGTTTTATCAATTTGAAACGTTCTTTCATGGATTGGAAATCCACAATGGAAGCCTTGATTTCTTTCCTCACCTTCTCCTCAATGGCTGCTGTTGCTTCTTTTGTGATTGTAGAGAAAAAGAGAAGGCCATCAGAGGCCCCCAGCATCTCCAATTCATTCTGGGCTTCGACAAGCTTCTCCAGAGCATTTTTGTGGTGTTTATCAGCCGTTGTTTTTGCGTTTTGTATCATATCAGCTATCATCTCCGGCATGACTGCTTTCCAATCAAAATGGTCCAATTCCCTGCACTGATAGCAAACACAAATGAAGGGTCTTTAAAATAAACAACGATGTTATACATGAATGATGGAAGAGGGGAAATGAACAGGAACTGATGGTATATATGAATGATGTAAGAATCGTAGGTTGAAACTGATTAAATAATCTGTATCTGAAATTAAGAAACAAATGCTTAAAAACTGCTTATTCAAAAATATTGAAATAACGTATTACTAGAGACATGTTCCAATTACATTACATCATCAAGATAATAGAACAATGTAGTCCATGATGGTTGGAAATAGTTCACATTGCTGAGTTCAAAATATTATAAAACTTCTATATTTACCCAACATTTAAAGAAATTACAGAAAATTTACAAATTCGATATTGAAAGTTATTAAAAAAATATATATTACAAATCAGTATTGCTACAGATTAGATCTTGAAAGTTATTAAATATTTGTTAACAGTTAAAATATTACAAACTTGCCTTTTATGCCTTGAACCAATTCACATAGGGTCTATAGGGTCTAAGGGGTGGACCCAGCTTAGGCTGCGGGAAAGGGAGGGTCAACTTCCTTTTATTTGTAATTAAAGTTAAATTTAGATTTCAAATTATGATAAATTTCTTGAATTCTTATTGGTAAGTAGAATTATAAGTGGAGCATGGTGTCTTATGTAATATCTGATTTACTAATGGGTTTGAACCCGATTTATTATTTAAACCCTATTCGCTATTTTCTTACCCCATCTAACGAAAATCCTAGATCTGTCCCTGCATAGGGATTAATGCTTTTCTTCATTTAGAGTAGAAAATGACCAAGCATTTTCATTTAGAAAATCAACAATCAATCTGAACTTCTAGAAATTAATAAGAATGTCAACGAACTACAATCATTTAATATTGGGCTTTTTAATTGCTAATTGTGTAAGTTCTGGTAATGCTGCTGCTGGTGTCTGAAATTGTTATTCAATTACCTTGGATTCGAGCTTCTTTTGCAAGTCATCTTTTGAAGAGTTTAATGCTTGCAATTCCTTCAGATACGCAGTCTCTTTGTGCATGAAACCGGTCTTTTGTAACTTATTTTCCATTTCAAGGTACTGAATCTATCAATAGATAAACCAATACATATGAAGGTTAATTAAGATTGAGCACTAAATTTAAAAAGTATAAAAAATAATACACAATGAGTACCTTGGATTCATGCATCTTTTGCATGTCCAATTGCATCAAATATTTGGCCTCCGTGTGTTGCAATTTCTGTGCCAAAAGGGAGAAAACCCTATATTGAGACTCTCAATAAACAATTCATATAAGAAATATATTCGCGAGAATATGGTGAGAAAAAGTTACCTGCTTGCAATCCTCAAGTACCCTTCCTCCGTCTATATCCTGCGGTGAAGTAAATTGGAGTGAATAATATCAAAATGGACGAAAATACATGGAGATCAACTGAATAACTTTTCTATTAGATAATCCGAGATGACAGTAAACTTGTGGGAGGGGAAAGGGAGCATAATAGGATGTACATATAAATATCTTTGGATGTCCAATTGCATCAAATAGACAATATAAGAAATATATTTGCGATAATATGGTGAGAAAAAAGTACAATTCCTTTGTCTATATCCTGCGGTGAAGTCAATTGGAGTGAATAATATCTAAATGGACGAAAATACTTGAGGTCGAATAAATATCTTTTCTATTAGATAATCCGAGGTGACAGTAAACTCCAAGTGTATTTTATTTGGATAATATGATATATATATATCTTTGGGTCCAAGAAGAATGTTTGATTTATAAATTTGTAAGTGTATTTTATTTAATAGATAAAAAATAAAATATTTGATTGAATGTCCATGCACTGATGCAAGTAACTTAATATTTGTAGCTTTCTATCTGCATCTTTTCATGGAATAATGTTACGATGACCTAATTACCTGTAACTTAATTTCAGATGAATTTACTAAAAAGAAAAAATGGTGAGTTTTTTCATCAGCAATAATAATGTCACACACCTGGACGTAAACTCCAAGTGCGCTAAGATATTCTCCAGAGCGTCCATGGAAACCAATAATTTGACCCGTAATTGCAGGGAGTTCAAAAGAAGTTCCTAGTTCTCTTCCATAAGGTCCAAAACTTTGCAAGTTTGTCTCAAATTTAAGTGATCTGATGTAGGATATATCAACATGTCATTTTACGGAGGTAATGTACTCAGAATCTTGAAGATAAAACTGCAAGACGAATAACAAAAACAAATATCATAACTCCTCTTTTGGTGGCAAGTTTAATGAACATTACTAAAATGGTCCTGGTAATAGTAGGATAACTTGTTATGCATTCCACTTGTCCTTTTGTTATTCTCGTAATTGATCTATGTGCCCATCATTTAACCAACAAATAAAAATTTCAACTTTTCACTCATAAGGTTCAAATCATCGTAATAGAATATTAATGCAAAAAGTGGTACCTCTGTCGAGGTTCCTCCCGATCCCGGTAAGCCCCACTGCTCAGTACTCTCCAGACGGCCATTACGGAGAAAAGTTATGGTAAGAGCTTCAATGTGCATAGAATGGTAAATTTTGACCATAAGAATGTGAGTCACGCCATTGATATTCATATCTTTCACTTCCCCGCCATTCGTTCCACATGGTCCGACCTTCTTTGTGAGAACTTGAGTTGACGTCTTCATTAAATCAACAAGGTCGGCCACACACATAATTTCAGAAGATGATTAATAAAATTAGAGGAAATTCTTGCTAACAAGTTTCAATCACTAATTTTCTTTTTTTTTTTAGAAAAACAATCACTAATTTTCTATAGAACCAAAATTTGACCTCTGTATAATAAAAGTTAGCGCATACCATTTTTTGAAAAGATTGATCAGACTAGCGAGGATGGAAGTATTGCTGGATTTATTGATTGTTTTGGTGTGTAGGCTAGAGTTTCCACGATGAGTATATATATATACTTGAGATGTGGCAACTTTTCAGATTTGCCCATTTGAAACTTACAATTTGCAAGTATCCAAAAAATCATGGCCAAATTTAATTAAAACTTTTAGCAAGTTTGGAAAGTATATCATTGACCATTTATGATGGCATGTGACAACAATAAGAAAAATACTGCATTTCAGTGGTTGACCTGTCAACGTCCACCCTGATATATTTTTGCAAACATAAGCACTGGAAACCCCAAATTGATATTCCACATTCACTAATTATTTTTGCGTTAGGTAAGCCCCTAAAATTTGGATGTGTATATATATATATATTTTTTTTAGGACGGTTAAAATACACCAACAGTTTATACACCAAGGATATCCCATCATCTAAACCGTCCATCTAATTTTAGATTAGCGGTCTAGATATTACCCGCTTTACACCTTTCAACTTTCCAAAAGAGTGCTTTGATCTCTTCCTCTCCTCTCCAGTTTGCTGTCGGTCGCTCCTCTCTTCTTCATTGAAATTAGATCCTCTTTTCCATTAATGAAATTGGCTCCTCTCTTCTTCATTGAAATTAGATCCTCTTTTCCATTAATGAAATTGGCTCCTCTCTCTGCCTCCATCAGTAAAATTATCTTCCATCACTCTTCTCTATCAGCGAAGTTGACTCTTCTCTCTGTCTGTCTCTCCAGCAAACCAGCGAAAACTTCATCACCGACCATTGATGCTAAATTGGAAGCGGTGATTAGCATTTTAAGTATTTTGCTTATTAAGTTTATTGCTGCAATTTCTTACTCAAAAGCTTACTGTAATTGGGTAATTACAAAAATTTGAATTCCTGAATCATGATGTTTGCAAGAAATAGAAGGAAGGTTATATTTGGGTAGTTTGTAAACTGTGAAATTCATAGTTTAGACCTTGAAATTTTCTGAAATACCAATTTATCCATGAAAATTTAGGGAACACCAATTGGTCCGGAGCTTGATTTGAATCTATATATCAGGTTGTACTTTTCTAGTTATTCTCAACATATATGCCAGTGAAAACACTCTAATCTCCTTACACTATAAAAAAAGGTCAAGATATATGTAGTCATTTGAAGTTTGGGCTAGTTCGCTTGAGGGACCGGCAGAGGGTCGAGCCACCCAGTGTTCACTGCTGGGAGGCGAGTGACTTTTGTTCATGGTCGAGAATGAGCAAACTGGGTGGATGGAGAGGAGAAGAAAAGATAACTGCGACAAGAGAAGAGCAAGTTCTGTTGGTGCAGTGTTTTGTTCAGGGATGAAGAGAAGTTCAAGTGACAAGAAATTGGAGAGGAGAGGAAGAGATCGAAGCGCTTTTTTGGGAAGTTGAAAGGTGTAAAGCGGGTAATATCTGGACCGCTGATCTAAAATTAGATGGACGGTTTAGATGATGGGATATCCTTGATGTATAAATTGTTGGTGTATTTTAACCCTCCTCTTTTTTTTTATAGGTTGGACATCATTTTATTGACGAAAATTTAATCTGACAACATATTTGTAACGAGAAAGACCCAACGCCAATGGTCTTGGTATCAAACGATGCCATTTTTTTAATCATAAACATTTTATCTGAATTAGTTAGCCACCGTCTAACATGACTCATAAGATATCTTATATATATGTTCACTTAAAATATTATATGTATAATTTTTCTATTCCTATTCTTTGGTCCTTTCATTATACTGGACTAATTCATTTTTAGTTTATGAATTGACAATCTCAAAATAAATAAATAAACATCAATGCCACTAATTAAACAGCTAATAATTAATCTATACTTCTATATGATAAGGATACTGCTCGTAGATAACATCTTCAGCGTGTCTATTTTTTGTATTGTCCAGTTAGGAGTAGTGAATCAATTAAGAAATATTTTTTTGTCAATAGAAATATTTCTCTCAACCCTCTCCATCTTTCCCTCAAAACTTGGGTGCTTTCCCCTTCTCGTTGGATTGATACCGCATCAATGACAACTCTAGGTTTGCTGAATGGAGTAAATAAAATTACGCACCAAATGAAATGGTCTATGGGATTTCCTCTGTATTTCCACCTAACCTACCGAGACCTTACCCTCGTGTTCCTCTCAACAGTGTACTAGGAGCTACGGACAAAGATGCACCGATTTAGACTAGGAGGAGAGCCTCACTAACTTTTCAACAAGCTTCCATGTTTCCTGATGCAAAGCGGTTCTACTACGATCTTGCCCGTTAAGCTCACGTACCATTAAGTAGTAATAGAGAAGACTATAGAGTCACCAGTAGAACAAACAACAAAACTATAAAACTTTCTATTCAAATTCGTTGTCTTCCACCAACGGAACCGAATCCTCTGCCCCCCAGGGGTCATGAATTTCCTGCCCCTGAGTCACTGACATGTGGACCCACAGAAAACTAAAACTAATTTTTAAATGTTTACTCGTACACATGTGGACCCACGTGTCAGTCGCACTGGGGGCAGGTGATCTCTTTCCTCCAGCAACAACCCGTACATATTTATAGTAAACACGAATTGAAAGTTCTCCTAAAACAAGAAATGCTATTAATTCAAACTTTAGTAAATCAAGAAAATAAGTCTCAACTCCTATCACAAAAACCCGTGCAGTCAAACCATTTAATTGCTTAATTGTCTTGAGTCTGCCCATGCATGCATCCTCCTAGATTAACATTCAATTGAACTATGAAGATTCTTAGTGTCAAGATTGTTGAAGATCGGCCATGCAAATATCCATAATGTCAGCAAAATTTTAATTCAACGAAAGTCTTAATTTTCATAAAAGCCCATGCCATTAAATTATGTGGATCAAATTTCAAGTTATATGCACAACTCCTTGATCGGCTTGGATCTTGTTTGGCCATCGTTTACGTCTGAATTTGAATCGCACATTTTTTTTTTTTGCTTCAAACACGCCCTTAGGCAATTTCCATTCATACCAGAATCCAAGAATTACAGAGATCATGAGATTACATTTTGAATAAAGGATAAGTGAAACCCAAATATGCTAACCTCTCCCTTCTACCTATACCAGCCAAATAATCTGCCAACTCATTGTGACATCTAGATATGTATACACATTTGTAATTCGTGTGAGCTCTGAGTATTTCCCAAATTGTCATAATCTCCTTTGCTACTCTCCAATCAGCTTCTACAGGTGGATTTGTTTGAGATACCACTTCTACTAGGGTGCTACAATCAGTGCAAAAAGAACACTCATCATAACCATCCCCCACAACAAACCTTATCGCCGCAAGCAGGGCTTTAGCTTCTGCCTGAAAAGGAGATGCTGAGGTGCAGTGATTGACCCCATACGCCACTAGTGAGTCCCCTGTCAGTAAAACAAAACCCAAACCCGCTTCCCAATTGTTGACCCATGAAGCCTCAGTAAAGCAACATAGTGTGTTCAGCGGTACCCCTCCTGTACCAGTACCGATACCACTGCCCCCATACCCTTTAACCGTCTGAACCAGTGATGTTTCATGTTTGATTTGTGCATAGAATCTCAAATATTGGTCAAGAGATGGCTGTTCGCCCTGATACACTCTAGAGTTCCTGCACCGCCAAATTGCCCCAATTATATTCGCAAAGATTGACCACTGGTCCGCCGTGGCCCACTCTAGTACCTCAGATACAATGTCAGGTATAGCATGTGGTAGTTGTTATGTTCTTAGAGGCAGCGGAGATAAGACCCAGCATGCTCTCGCAAACGGGCATTTGAAAGCCATGTGTGCCCCATCCTCATCCGCTTGCGTGCATATAACACATAGCGGCGATAGGGTGTCAATTCTACTCGCAATTGTCTTGGCCAGTGGTAGTGCTTTTCTGACCAACTTCCAGATAAACAATCTAAGACGGGGCTGTATACTGCCAAACTTCCAAATTTTTCTCCAAACTCCTTGATTACTCACTGTTGGCTGCCTCCAGGAGTCGTTGAGTTCATGGTACATGTGATTGACTGAGAACTTGCCGTCTGCAGATGGATTGAAGACCATTATATCATTACCATTATCATTACTCGGTTGTGGAATGTTTGACAGTATATGAATTGAGTTCTGATACCCAAATCTCTGCACTAGTTGGTCAACATCCCATCCCCCTTGCTCCAAGTCACCTAAGTCTTTGATAACTAGTCTCCTATCCTCCACAGTGCCCCCTTCAAAATCCATGGCCCCTGGAAACCATGGCTGTCTGTAAACCCGACAGTCCCCCCCATCACCAATTTTCCAGGATAACAGAGGCGTTAGCTTTGGTCTTAGAGCCATCAGGTTTCTCCAAAAGGCCGTGCAATTGTAAGTTCTTTTGGAGGTCCATAATTCCGATCGAGGCAAATACTTTGCTTTGACTATTTTCACCCACAATGACTCCTCTCTTTTAGTCATCTTCCACAGGGCCTTTATTAGCATAGCCTTATTCATCTGATTGAGATCCATAATGCCCAAACCTCCAAGCTCTATTGGGGCAGTTATGGCATCCCATGCAATATACGCTAAGTATCGTTCCCCCACTTCTTTTCCCCAGAAAAAACTCCTTATGATAGAGGTGAGTTTCTGCAGGACTCCTTGAGGTAACTTCACTGTTCCAAAGTAATATAGAGGCACTGACTGTAGGGCTGATTTAATCATGACTAACCTTCCAGCCGGTGATAGTTTCCTACCCTTCCAAGCTTGCAACTTGGACATAAATTTGTCGATTAGGAAATTGAAAGCACCAACTGAGGTGGCAACCGGTGCCCCTAAATATTTACCAGTGACCTGCTCACGTAACACCCCCAAGATTTGTGAGACCTCCTCTCTGACAGGTAATGGAGTGCAACGACTGAACCACACTTCACTTTTCTCAATTCCCACCTTTTGCCCTGACATTTCAGAAAAAGCCCCTATAGCAGCCATTAAAGTAGTTGCCTCCTCTTTTGTTGCCTTTCCAAACAGTAACAGGTCATCGGCATATAACGAGTTGGTAATTGGGGGAGCCGAGTGAGCCAATTTGATGCCTTTTAGCCCACCCAAGTCATCGACAGTAGATCCATACCCAATATGAAAATATAAGGTGATAATGCACATCCTTGGCGTAGTCCCGATTTCGGCTTTAAGAAGCCGTCTCCTCTTCCATTTACAACAATTGAAAATTCAGCTGATTTCACACATAGCATGATCCAGTCACACATCTTCTAAGGGAAGCCATATAGGGGCAGTAAAAACTCAATATACGACCAATTCATCCTATCAAAAGTCTTGGATAAATCCAGTTTCAAACAAAAATCCCAATTTTTGTAACCCGAAGCCTTAAACGAATGCAAAATTTCCCTTAATAAAATGACATTTTCAGAAATTTCCCTCCCCGGCACAAATGCACATTGATTTTCTGAAATACAAGCTGCAATATAAGGCTTGATTCGGGTTGCTAAAATTTTGGAAATTAATTTATATATAACATTGCACACCGAGATAGGTCTGAAATCAGTAACTTTCGTCGGATTCTCACATTTCGGAACTAGGACTAGATTTGACCTTGCTATAGAAGAGGGGAGAAGGTCATCCTGAAAGAAATTGTTTACTTGACCCATTATGGCAGGTCTAAAAACCTCCCATTGCTGCTGAAGGATTCGGGCATTTATGCCGTCCGGCTTCGGTGCCTTATCCGGACCCAGAGACGCTAGCGATCGCATCACTTCCGCTTCTGAAGGTTGTGATAACAGTGATTCATGCGCAAAGACAGGTATTTGAGGCAACTGTGCAAGAACGGGTGCCGGCATGACTTGATTGATCGGCTTGCAGACCGACCCTGCATAGATCTCTCTGAAATGGATGAGGAACAGCTGTCGGATGCCCCTCTCAGAGGATTCCCAATCCCCATCCTCTTTTTGAATTGCCCGAATGAGATTTCGCCTATGTCGGATTACCGCCGCCGTATGAAAGAAATTGGTGTTTCTATCTCCAAATTGTGCCCAGCTCACTCTTGATCTCTGATGCCAAAAGATTTCAAGCATCGTTAGGTACTCATTATGCTTCTTTTTCAACTCCCGTTCTTTTTCAATAGTTTCCTGTGTTTGGGGGAGCGAATTCAGTTCCAACATTTCTGACTCCACTTTGCCTAACAAAACCTGGGGTGATTCCTTTACCGCATCCCACTTCTTAACTCCCTTCTTCAATGCAGATCTTACCTCCTCCCATTCATTATTGCCTTGTTGAGCTTCTTGTTGACATATTGCCTTAAAATCTTCTCTAGCCAACCACCAATTTTCAGTTTTAAAACCTCTTCGATCCCTAATCGGCTTAGGCTCCGTTCTAACTAGTATCGGCATATGGTCACTGTTGAACCTTGGCAGGTGAAATACGGCTGATTTAGGGTGTTTAAGTGACCAAGCGACATTGCTTAGCGCTCTATCTAGTCTTTCAGATACGTTTGCTGCTGCTGGCCTTTTGTTTGTCCATGTAAAACAAGGCCCGTGGTGCCCCAGATCTATTAACTCTGCTCCATTTATCCATTCACTAAACCTTCTATTCTGTGAACTCAATTGAGAACTACCACCTGACTTTTCTTCCAAGTCAACGATGGCATTGAAATCCCCAACAATGCATGTTGGCAGATCCACATCTCCAATATGCGAATCAATTAGGTCCCAAATCGCAGGGTTGTGCTCTCTTGAAGGATCTCCATACACCCCTACCAAAAGAACATCATTCCCTTGATATTTCACTTCTGCTACAATCACATTCTTATCCTTGTATCTCACCAGAACACTCAAATCAGACCCCCAGAGAAGCCAAAGCCCCCCTGATTGTCCTTCAGACTCCACTACATCCGCATTGCACAAAGGCAGAGTTTGAATTCGGTTCCCCGCTACTCTAGACTTACATCGTGTTTCTGCAATAAAAGCAATTTGTGCCTTTGTACAGTGGAGGTAACGGCTTAACGTGGCAACTGTCGTGCCCCCACTACCCCGACAGTTCCACGACAAAATATTCATATATGGGTTGCCGACGCATTATGCCCCGTCGACTTAGGCTTCTTGGTAGGGAGAGAAGAGAAAGAGAGCTCCCCAGTTTCACACACAGTGCCATGTAGATCAGTAGTGTGGGCAATAAGTTGTTGATTCATCTTTCTAGTATAGATTCTTAACTCGTCATCTCTACATCGTTTCAGGCCAGTACTTCCTGGTGGTTGATGTTCCTCGTTACTTCTGCTGCCCTGTCCCTCCACACAGTCAGGTATCATGACTGAGCTAGTTATCCATGATCCTAGAGTTGGTTTGAGGATATCCTTCAGGTCTGACCGATTTTCATATTCCTTCTGATTCTTTATCCTTGCGAGCCTGGTTCTAGCTGCACATCCATTGAGCTCATGACCCATCTCCCCACAAAACATACAAACCCGACCCAACTTCTCATATACCAAATAAACCATGATTTCTCCTAAGACCGGATGAGTCATCTGTATCTTATCTTTAATAGGAGTATTCAGAGACAGTAGCATTTTAATTTTAAAAAATTGTCTACCATTTATGAAGCCTTTGACTGGGTCAGTTAATTGTGTACCAATAGGATTAGTGAGGCACTGCAATCCTTCTTCATTAAGAGAGTCCAGAGGAATATTATGAAACTGAATCCAGAATTCGCCTGTTGTGACCTGATCAAACTGGAGAGGAGTTGTCGCAGTACACTGACTTACAGCAACAAGATCTTCCCTGTATAGCCATGGGCCCTCATTTACAACCCTATTATATTCCTTCTGGCACGACATCTGTACCAAATATAACCCCTTCTCCACCTGGTCAAAAACTGCCATGGGGTTTAAATTCCATACACGCCTCATTTGTTTCTCAAATTGATCAGTGAAGACCAGCCGATCAGTATAGACTCTTACTAACAGACATAGATCCCAGTTCTTTGTTGAGATGGCGGTTTGAGGGATTATTACGGTGTGGGTAGAGTTCGCTTCTCTTGTATGTAAACCAACAAACTTTTGTATCAGCTCCTCATCAGAGATATCCATCCGGATATTGGTTCTGTTAAATGTGGTATGACTGTGATGTAATGAGTTTAGTAGAGAGTGAAGGTTTTTGTTAATTGGTGGGGAGCCAAGAATAGATGGGAGTAGTGATTTATCCTGATAGGATGGGTTTTTATTTATAGAATGGAGTAAGGCAGGTATTGGAATTTTGGGATTATGAAAGGGCTTTGATGAGAAAACGTGTGACCTATGCTCTTTCCTAGATATTTGAGAGGTGAGCTGTATGGAATTCGGATTAGATTCATTTAACTTGGCGTTATTTCCAGATAGTTGAGATGTGTGAACAGTTAACTTTTCTTTATTGCCTTCAAAAACGTTGTGACATTCCTTCATGTAATTAGTGAGCACGGGATTTGAAGAGCCTTTGAACTCTTGAATGGATTTGCAATGATGATTATTAAATGTGTTTTCTGGAATTGGTGGCAATTCATCTGTACCATCTATTCTGCCCCTGCTGGAAAAACTCCTTAGACTCGGCACATGAGATTGGCTTATAGACCGCAGATTAAGAGTGGAGTCTGACTGAGATTGAGAAGAAGTGGATTCCGAGATATAGTCAATAGTATAGCAAGAAGAGAAGACAGACCCAGCAGTGTAGGGGTGTTGAAAGTAGGGGTTGTTGTGTAGTTGTGGAGCACCAGGAAATGGAGAAGGTAATAAAGGTGAATATACCGGGATGTGCCCAGCTATTGCACAAGAAATAATAGGCACAGTGCCCACTCGGACATAGTGAGTAGTGAGATAAATAGGGAGAAGAGAAAAGATAGAGGGAGAAGGAGGTGGTGATGGTGAGAGAGAGTACGGAGAGGAGGAGGAGAAAGAAGGTATCATTTCATTTCCTTTTGTAATCGCACGTTTCTCCAATACCGACCACATCATTTCCCTAGACTCAACAAGATGAATACGGGAAATCACATATATGAGGAGTTCATGAAGTGCATTTACTGGAGAGGGCTTTTGTTAGACAAGTGCGCTGAAAGAATAGAGCATCCAACTCTTCGCTACATCTAGCGTGTCCTCAATCAATGGAAGGGAAATGTTCTTCCTCATCAATTGAAGGTGTCATCTAAGGAGACTGAGGTTCTTCCATCTTAAATTGAGTTGCAATTTATGTTCTCTTTATTTATTTATTTTATTGCCATGACCATGAGAAACTAAACTTCTTATCTCTAGAGTGAGAGTTGTACTTCAATTCTTAATTATGTTTTAATATATGTGGATGTTTTGTTTTGTGTTATAATTTAAATTTCTTTTTCACTTTAATTTTTTTATAATATCATTGCATACCTATTTCTGTCTATTATATGCCAATGATCACTACATACTTAAAAAGTTTTATAGTCGTTGCACCATTGTGTGAGAAGAATAATGGAAGTAAATACTAACACAGAGGCTAACGACGGTTGGAAGTGGTTGTATAGAACGATGTATGAACTTTTGAACTGTTTGACATGTATAGAATGATATATATTGTAAAATTGTTGAAGGTTGGAGGTACAATGTGTTGCAATCTGAAACATTTATTATTTACTGTTTCTACATATTTAATTATTTATTGATTTCTGAAATTTTTGGTGCCAAAGCAAACATTACATCGTTCATTGATTTCTCTTTGAATTGCTGATTATGCATAATTGGTGCTAAGATCTTACTACTACATGATTGATTGAATAATTTGTTCAATTTTAACTTACTATTCCCCTTTTTTTACTTTTAAAATATGCAGGAGTAGTTGCTAGTCGATATTCCAAACAGTCGAACCTTAAAAAATTTAAATGGCCTACAGCTTGAGGACTCTCTCTCTCTCTCTCTCTCTAAGTTTCCCCTGATTTTACTTTTAATTCTATTTTCCTATGTACTTTACCCTTGTTGTGTAATTACTTGAATGTATGGATGCTCTGAAACAGATGGTAATTCTTGATCATGAGAGTGATAAGGATATCGAATGTGGCGTCCCTCCAAGAGTGTATATTTTGTTTTCTCCTTGGTTCATGTATATTTTTTTTAATCACTTTATGTGAAAGGGATTAAACATCAACTCAACTCAAGTATGATTGTTGGGTCGAACAACATACGGACGTTCTATTTTCCATCCATATTTCTAAAGCTCATGACATTCTTGACGTGCCCATGATTATCTTAAAATGACAAGCCTAACCCTAGAGATAAAACAATTTAGTTATTAAATTTTAAGAAATTAAATAGAAAAAAGGAATATGATTATTGAATTATGAATTATAAATTTATGCATGTTAAATTAATGTTGAATATATTAGTTGTTTATGTTTGTTAAATGTTAAATAAATATGATTGATTTTTGTGTGTTGTGATGTGGAATATTTATTAAATTATGGATATGTAATATTAATTTTATCTTTAATGACTAGACAATATTGATGCTAGCCAATTATAAATTGTATAAAGAAACAGGAAATCATACATGGTTCAACCATGTCTATTTACAAAAATAATACAAAAATGCCTTTTAGAAACTGTGTATATAACCCCTTGTTATTGTACATGGTTAATTTGATCATGTAGAAATCTACATATTCAGTGCCTTTTTATTTTATCTGATACAGTTCAAGTCTATTAACCATATATATTAGTACTATATAGACACGGTCCATTAACTGTGTACAATGTAACCTCTTATTCATACATGACGCTCGCTAACACTGTCATGAAACCGTGTGTCATTAGCTTTTCAGACCATGTATAGTCATGTTTTATGTACTAGTGAATTTATATTAAGGTATTTTTTCTCTATGATTTTTTTTTAAAAAACGTAAAATATGTTCTACAAGCACATCTTCATAAAAATTTCCCCAAAATCTTCCGTTCATTAAGAAAATAAAAGGGCATCAATTTAAGAAAATGATTATATTCATAATAATATTCACTATAGTTAGCTGAGAAAACAAGAAAATTGTTTTTTCAATACATAGTCTGTTTCATTATCTTACACGATCACATGCATGCCCTTCTAATATTATTACGATTACTTCTTTTTGGATCCGAGAAATTAGTTGAACTACAGGACAATATATATATTTTTTTTAAATTCTAAGTCAACGTTTGGATAATCATGCCGTCCATTACATTTTTTTTATTCTGATTATCATTTTTGTTGAACTCCTACCATGACAAGCTAGGTCACTGTCTGTAACAATATAATACAATATATGAAAATTGTTTGGATGCAAAAAATAACTAGGTGTGTTCCATGACAAAATTAAATAAAATGCTAGGTCAATATATATATGTAACAGTACTATAATATAATCTGTCGTATGTTGTTTGGATCGGAGAAATTAGGGTAGTTCATGAAAAAAATAAGTGGAACAATAGAAACAAAATAGAAGACAGATCGGCAGTTTATTTATGCAATATCTATTATCTCATCTGGAAATGACAACATATACTATCATTTATTATGCCAAATATATATATATATGTTGTTTTTGCTCGTAACTTTCAAGGAATCGTATTATATTGTGATATATTTGAAGCCTTTTGGGAAAGTAAATCAATTATATATAATTATATCTGTTGTGTGTCCCTCATCTCATCATATATTTTCATCAGACTTGATTTACCAAGATGTCAAAAATATTAGGCTATGTTTGGCAGGCTATGCTAAGAATGAAGAATTTAGTATTTCAGTATAGGGTATTTTAAGACGTGTCATTTATAGGGTTTTCTTGAAACTCTAACAAATTGGTAGTACAGTCATCTCCGTCGGTGGCAGTCGATCATCGATTTTTCAAGGTTCTTTGTTCCACTGTTGTTGAGGGTTTTTAGATTCATCTATGTACTGTTAGAGAAGCAGTCAGGCGCCAGGTGTTTTTCCTCCGCATACTTGTGTTCCACGTAAAGACCAAGCAAGCAGAGGTGTCATTATTTCAAGATGGCAGAATGTACATCCGTTAAGGTCTATATTTCAGACAATACCATATTTCTCAATAACATAGAAAGAATTGATATCAAGGTGGACGATAAAAATGGAAGACAAAAGAAAAAGAACTTAACTTCATCATCGACCTATTCGAGCTCTAAGCACAAGAATGTAATTTACAACTATTGTAGAAAGAAATATCATAATGTAACTTGCAGCAATCAAAATATTAATTGACTAGATACTTTATTTAGATCTGGTACACAGACGCAGTATGTGTGTGATGCCAAGTGCCAACTACTAATTGGTTTTTTTTTTTTTTTTAAATTCACTTATTATTAATTATTGACTAAGTTAAACTTGTATGTGCTTGCATTTCTTAATTAATGGGTGCATGATGCCTTATGACAGTTAGGGGTGAAAACGGAGCGGATTCGGAGCGGATAATGCTGATACCATATCCATATCCACATTTCAGTGAGCGGATACGGATACGGATACGGATAGTAAACGGATGTTAAAATGTAAAACCAAATCCACCTTAAACGGATACGGATACGGAGCGGATACGGATTCGAATACGGAACGAATAATTGTCGGATAAATTAAGTAATATTAATAATCTATTTATATAATATAATATAAGTATTATAATATAATTATGGTTTTAACTACATTCAAATATAAAAATAAATATAATTTTAATTCACATCTTTTTAAATTCCAAATGGATTTTGAATTTCAAATGCCCATTCACGGTAGACTTTTATCAAATCAGGCCCAACAAGAAACGGGCCTTTCATAATTTAAAAGGTCCCTCCACGTAGCAATTCGTGTCACCAGTCCGGTTCCCAATATTGCCGATTCTTTAGTCCCACATGAGAATATTAAAAGGAGTGGTTCGGAAGACAGCCTATAAAATAAGCGGGGTGTAGGATAGAATTTCGCTGCCTGGTCCTCGAAGACTAGCGCTCCGCTATTTAGCGGGTCCGTTTCCAGAGCAGGATGGATCCGGATATATACGGATATCCGCTCCGTTTAGACCTGAATGGAATTATCCGAATCCGTATCCGGGTTATTTCTTTATATTCAGTAATTATCCGGCTCCATATCCGGATTATCCGGATCCGTTTAGATTCGGATTCGAATTAAAGCGTATTCGAAGCGGATATCCACCCGGATAATCCGGCTCCGTTTACACCCCTAATGACAGTGAATGAAATTCATTTGTATTTGGATCCGTGTATTGTACGCCTCCCTATTTATATAATAATAAGTCACTTTTAAAAAACAAAAATTTATCTGCAATTGGTTCAAAATTTTGTGATATCTCAAATCAGTAACTGTCATGTGGCATCATGATCTTATTATTAATGGCACATCAAGTCAAAGGAAAGGAAATAAATTATCAAATCTAAATCGTTCTACAGGTGCCAATAAAGAGGTAGGGATATTTGTGGATTGATGTAAGAGATTTCATCATATGACCCTATCTTCCCTGTATCACTTCAAGATTATCATCTTACACTCCGGACAAAATGCAAATAAAAGCAATAAATAAACAAATTAAGGCCTAACCATGCAATAAAATATGTAAATTAGTGTTTATCAGCTTCTAACCGAAAATGATTTGGAAACTTGAAATTGGAGAAAAATCATTATCTTACACGATCACATGCCCATTTAATTATTTTTGCATGATTACTGATTTTGGATCGGAGAAAGTAAAAAAAATGCTAGGTCAACGTTTCATACAATAAGATTACGTGCTCTGCATTACTTCTTTTTTTATGATTATCATTTTGATCAACACCTAACATGACAAGCTAGGTCATTGTCCATAACAATATAATACAATATAATTGTTTCACACTGCATGCATTATTGAGTGACCCTACTAGCCGATGAAGTCTAAAGGACCGCATTTTAAGGCGTTCAATTTAGTTCGTTGAAAGCTCAGCACCAGCAAGTTTTGCTTGGATCAACCCTAAACTACCAAGCTCCACATGATATCCAATGTTTTAAAATTACAAAAAGAAAAATTTAACGAAGTCAATGATTCCCTAATTAATTTTTATACTAATATAAATTGGCACATAGCGTCCCAAGAGAATCGTTCTTCTCAAACACGCTTGCTGAACCAGAACCGGGGGACCCACATGGAACTAGGGTGAGTAAATTTTGAGCTTTAATGGAGATCTATCGGTCCTGGCCCACTTTGTTATGTTTTGGGAATTGTTTTGTCTCCTTTTGAATTTTTGATTTGTAATTCGGATTATATTTAGTATTAAAATTATAATAATTTTTTAAATTATGATTGGTAATTAGAATTATAAGTTAGCATCATAAATTATAAGTCAAGAGTAATATAAAGTATAAGTTAAAACATTATTTTGTATCGATTGCTCAATTAGTTAATGGGATTAAATGATCTAATTAGCTGTTTTATACACACGGTTATCCTTCCAATGTGTAAACTTCCTGTTTTAGTGTCATTTTTTGGAGATCTGCTACGATTCTCTTATAGTAATTGTGTATATAAAAAGAATATTGACACGTTTTATCAACTGTATAGAATATATCGACACTTTCATGAATAATGCGTTCTACACCGTTGGAGAACCATGTCATTAGTATTTTTAACGGTGCATATTCGCCTTTTTTTTTTGTTAGTGTCTCTCATGTTACTCAGTCACCTATATAATTAATTATGTACAGTTTGATCTGCCTATTGTATTATTCTACATTTTTAAATCCTGAAATCATTGATTAATGCATTGAATGACCGCATTACCGGACGCAGTCAAATGGAAAGCAAAACTTAACATAGTCAATGATTATTCCTGCATTATTTGTATATATACAAAAATAAATTAGCACATCGTATTCAAAGAGAATCGCTCTTCCCAAGGGAAAATGCAAACTAACCTAATTTCTCTAACACAGTGAAAATTGTAGTGTGGCCGGTAAAAATAAACCACTAGCTATAGAATAGAAGTACTGTGCCATAGTAGCCAGTGTTGTTTAGCGTAGTGCCATCTCCAACGTACCAACATGCATCTCATACGCTTGAAGGGTAGAGACATAATTAAACATTTAATTTCATGAAATATCACATATATGTTACATAGAAAATAAACAATGAAATAACTAATTTAATTTCATATAAATTATTTGTTGGCAACGAATTACGACCTTTACCAGCTGGAATGAGGGACACAACACATACGACTGCAGCAGCCAGTACTTTTTTTTCAACAGCTGGAATGAGGGACTCAACACATATGACTACAACACATACGCAACACAACGTCCCCAAGCCCTGGTTGAGATGCATTTTCATACACGGTTTTTACTTTAAAACCATGTTTCAGATGTATTTTCATACTTGGTTTTAATTTAAAAAACCATGGATGAATATTTTCAAAAAAAATGTATTATTTTTGGAGAAATGTACATAGTTCTTAACCGTGTACGTATGAATGTACTGACACTTTGATACACAATGAATTTGTACACGGTTGCAAAACGGTGTGCAAACTCAGTTTCTAACCCTGTATGAACTTATTTCCTATAGGGGTGGATAAAGATTGTATTAATTAAAATATTATCAAATTAATTTGAACAATTTATAGATACTTTCTTGTATTTTATTCGTAATATATTATTATGGATGGCACAATACACGGATCTATACATACAATTGAATTTGGTTGACTTATGCACACATACAAACTTATTCCAAGTGCTTGATCAATCCAAGAGGGATAGAACAATTTTTAGAATGGGAGAGAAAAGAGGTAGCATAGCCTTCTTTACGACCTATAGACCACCAGTTCCTCTAGATATATTCTCATGTCCAGTTGAACCATCATCAGAGAAAGATGAGCTTAAATTGACCGATGGCAAGTCATACAACTACAATTGCCAAGTCATTCCACCGGCTGCTCTTAAGACGATTATCAATCGTCTTAAATTGGCTTCTGAAGCCACAGAAGCCGATGTAGATTCAGGTCGTCTCACCGGCTTAATTTTTGTTTCTGAAAGAGACCACAACCTCGAAACCCTTCACATAGCTCTCTGCCACCGTGGCAAAACGCCTAAAGTCTTCAGTTTGGCCGATGTCTACGGCACCAATTCATTCAGTGGAGTTCGCCTAGAAGACAGTGGCTGCATTGGTGGTGGTTATGAGATGGACAGTCACACAATTGATCATTTCCTCATCTACGTATCCACTAAAGAGCCGGTACAAGATCGTTGTTGCCCCTGGACTGTTGTTTATAAAACCAATCTTACAACAGGGGAAACTGAGCGCCTCACTCCACCAGGTTATTTTTCCCATCCTTCTATTTTTATTTATACCAATAACTTAAATTTGTACTCATGTGCTGGTACATATATACGTATGATGATCGATGGTTTCGAAATCGGTTGAGTCCAAGTTGACTCGGCCGATTCGGACCTGAATTGATCAGGAACAACTCAATTTTTACCCGATTTATACGGCTGGCTATTTTAGCGTCAAATTTCGGTGGAATGAGTTTCACTCGGCGGAATTAGCAGCTGATTTTCACTGGTTTCTACTATTTTCTATTAGTCTGTTATTGAATCCGAAGACTGAAGAAGGAATTTATTATATGGTGTTTGGTTTTTATATTTTAATTTTTGGGGAAAATGCATGTTTTTGGAGAAGAAGAGACGCACTGTTTGGGAAGGATATGGTTGGTAGACTTGTTTCACTATATTATTGGGCCAACACTTTTAAATTTGCTTGATTGCTCAAGGTAGACCAGGTTAAACTACATAAATTGAATACGTTTTTAAACTGATGCTCTTATTAGGTGGTTCCAACATGGCGGGTCAATTTATAAAAACACACCATGTTGACAATAATATAAACTAGTGGATTTTTACATGTCCATTCTAGCTTTCCTTTACCAAAATTCAGTTTGGAATTTAAAATATTTTATGTGTATTACGTTTTATACTATTGGATTAAATAAGTGAAATTATTTTAAATATTTAAACAAATTATTACATTTAATTTTTATTATATTTTTTTACAAGAAAACAAACTATTATTTTTATTTCTACTATGTGTGAGAATCCATAAGATTACAGGTTTAGTTTTATATTTTTATTATACTGCATTATATTAGTGGATTATTTAATTTGTGTGCAATCTTTTATCTTGACATATTTTTTTGACAAATAATTGTTTTACAAACTTTTTCTATTTGATTTAGCCGATTCTTACTAATTCATCATACTCGGATTTCATAATCAACATACTGATTCCCTCTTCTGATTCTGATTTTCTGAACCATGTGTATGATAACACATATAGCAAATTAAATTTGATTTTCTCTTCATTTGATCCACATATATATGTCTACAGGGATTTTCGATTTAAGTCCCTCTGTGTCACCATCTGGAAAGAAGATAGCGGTGGCTTCATTTCAAGGAAAGGCGTGGGATGGCGAGATTGAGGATCTACGGACTGACATTTATGTGATGAATGTAGATGAGTCAGAGGTCGGGTTGCAACGCAAGAGAGTGATAGTAAATGGTGGCTGGCCAACATGGGGAAGTGAGAACATTTTATTCTTCCACAGAAAGGAATATGATGGCACCAAACCCAAAGATCCGACAGCTTGGCGTGTGTTTCGACACAACATTATCACCAATGAAACTATCCCCGTGACTCCAAAAGAATTGGATGCGGTAACTCCTGCAGCCATCAATGAAACCAATGTAGCTGTGGCAACTATTCGTATGAAATCAGAATTCACTGATAAGCGCATAGAAGCACAGTACCGGCATATTGAGATCTTCGATACAACTGCACCGGGACAATCTGAAAAGATCACTCAAAAAATCAGACCGGAAACTGACCATTTCAACCCCTTTGTTATAGATGGTGGCAAGCGTATTGGTTACAATCGTTCCGTCATTAACCCTTGCCAGGTACCAGAACATGTACCTTTAATGAATATTATTAAATTTTATCCAGCAGGTATATATATAACACTTAAGTTGTAAACTTGAAATTGAACCTATGCAGAAAAATGGTGATAGCATGAAGCATTTCAACAAACTCCAATCTCCAGTTGAAGATGCCGGATTGTTTAGAGTGTCGGGTGTGTTCCCAACAATTTCCCAAGATGGTAAGAAGCTAGCATTTGTTGATAATGATTTTAAAGCCCTGTGGTTAGTCGACAGCAAACCATTGCGCTCTGTGCATGAGGTACACATATATACATACAGATCAGAAGAACTTTTAGGTGCTGTTATGGCATATAGCTTGATGATGGCTTTCATTTTTTTGTAGGCAAACCCACAGGAAAATATCTCGGCACCAATTTGGAACCAAAATCCAAAAAAGGATATGTTGTATGTGTGCTTAGGAACACCTTTCAAATCTGATGTACCGATGGAAATCTGTGCCATCCCCAATGTGTCCACTGCTCCTGGGCAACGTAGACAGCTCACAAAGGGAAATTTCAATAATGCCTTCCCATCCACGGATTCGGAGGGTAAGTAACAAGTTTCCTAGCTAATTAATTCTGAAAATAATAAAATTTACTAACTTGAGGCTTAGTCTCAATATATAGTATCTAATACTTGTATCATATGGTTGATAATTGTTATAGGAAAAAGACTTGTTTTTCGATCCACAAGAGATTGGAAAAATAAAAAGCACAAGAATCTATATATAATGGAGGATGCAAAAGTTGGGGAGTATGATACTGGCAAGATAACAAGACTAACAAATGGGCCTTGGACTGACACACATTGCCAATGGTCTCCAAACAGTGACTGGATAGGATTCTCGTCAACCCGTGATAAGCCTAAAGATGCACCAGAGTCTGACAATGGTCTCGATCCAGGATACTTTTCAATTTTTCTAGTGAATGCTAATGATCCAACTGTGGTGGTAAGAGTGATTAAAAGTGGGTATAATCTTGCGGGGCATGTGAACCATCCGGTGTTTAGTCCGGATGGGAAGAGCATTGCTGTAACTGCAGATTTAGCAGCAGTGTCTGCTGACCCAATTTCGTTACCTCTCTTCTTGCACTCTGTTAGGCCTTACGGAGATGTCTTCGCTGTTGATATTGATCCTGATGACATAAATAAGAATAAGGATGTGAAAACCTTTCATCGCATCACGCATAGTAGATATGAGAATGGTACTCCGACTTGGACCAAGTTTGCAACTGACGATCCAAACACGCAATGGAATATTCTCATAGAGAATTCTAATGCACCAGTATGCCCATAACGATTCTATAATGGCAAATGACCAACCACTCCCCAAATTTCATCAAAGAAGTTTCTTGCAGTTGGCTGCCTTGTTTCTTATTTTTACCAGTCCTTGCTTTGCTATTAATTTGTTGCTTTTAATGCTGAGTGATGTGCAATTTGTTTTCTCTTTGTTTTCCCATGTAATGAAAGCAGGAACCGAATGATTCAATAGCTTTTCCTACATCTCATATAATGCAAGCATATCATGGTCCCAGTTGATCTAAATTTTTCTGTCTTTTTCTACTGTAATATACTTTTTATTAATTTGTGGAAAACATTCTTTCCTGGGACATTTCGATAAGAAATGTAATGATGTATTTTCTAGCTTATTTTAATTCAATCTTGCAGCAATTTCTAATGCTTGCTTGGTACATATATTGGTACAGAACGTCTTGTCCCAACTTACCTCTGGTTGCCTGCACTTGGCTTTGATATTTTGTACCAGCTTAACCCAAAAATCCTTTTGAAAAGGGCTCAGGTGGCCAATATAGGAATATATATATTTTTTAAATCAACTTAAATTGACCAAAGGAATCAAATCAATTAGTAGGAACTGGACTAATAGATTCGGAAATTCAGATTTTTTTGAAATATATTGTTTTGTATTAAAATGATAGAAAGGAATGAAACTTGAGAAAAGAACTCAATTGCTACTACGATCACCTTGCTATCACCACCGTCAACTCTCTTAGAAGAGGAAAAGGAAATCATCTTTCCCTGGTGATTTGTGAAAGAGTTGTCGTTATTGCCATCAGATGGGGCCTTACTGGAGTTAATGAGTGAAGAAAGAGGGGATCTGAAATGATGAGAAGACTTTACTGCATGGTTTATCTTGTTAAGAAGATCCGTAACACCGCCCTTTTGGTCCTGTTCAGTTTCCTTTTTAGCTCCATTGAGGAGGACATTTGTTCTAAACGGAATTTTAAGATTCGTGCCAGATTTAAGAGAGATTTGAATCTGAGATAACCTGTATGGAAACACTGAAACAGGGAGTCAAGTTGGTGTTTTAAGTCTTAGCGTGTTATTATTTAATGTGTTGTTCCTTCTCTAGATTGTGGGGTTGGCTGGCGTAAATTTAGCTCATGTTCTTTCAAGTTTCAACATACATAAAGACACAAGAGTGCTTATTGTAATATATCTACTGTTGTTGCCAGTTAGAGAAATAAGATTCCATTTTTTGGTTTATCCACTTGGGAAAGAGAAGTGTTTTTTTGAGAACTGATTTCTAAATGTAGATAAAAAAAAATGAGAGGAAATATGTAGCTTGTTTAAAAAAAATTATATTTTTCTAATTGATCGTTTTCCAATTATATATAACAGTGCATATGTGGGTCCCAAATAAAGAAATAAACCACTTGCCATTACAAGGCTTAATAGAAGACTGAACAATCAGACTGAATCTGTGCAGGCTCTGATCGTGCATTGTTTCCTGCACCCAATTTATGTAGAATTTTATCTATGGCCCTTATAAAGCACACATTTCGTTGAGCATTCTCTTCTTGCACTTTTTTCCACAGGTATTTAGAGCTGGGCTGCCAACCCATGGGCCCTTTATAAGTATCAGAATGTCTGCTAATTCAGGCCCATTTTCTTGCCATGTACATGCAACAAGTAACTTCATAAAAACAATTAAATCTGAGTCGTTGGTTTAACTTTGTTGAATATTGATACAAAATTACTGTCCGGATATTCCAGATTACAAATCTGGATGGAATGTGTTGTAATATATTTTTAGCATGTACCTGAGTTAGTGGGGTACAAAACTAGTTTCCATATTTACGTGTACTGCTGAAATTAGTTTCTATATTTAATTTAGTCATGAGTCATGTGTGTAGTGGGTTTAGTGGATGCCTAAATATGGCAGTATTGTAACAGGAGGATAGGTAGTGGAGTACTAAGTTTAGATAGTCCAAATTTAGTTGTTGTAGGGATATAAATTCAGCATGTTGTAATTGAATTATCAAGAAGAGTAGAATTTTTTGTCAATACTTCTTCCTCTGTTTACTCAATAATCCAACAAAGTGGTATCAGAGCAGGTCGATCAACATTGGGGCGTTTTCATGGCAGAAAACGGCAGCACCATGGTGAATGTGACGCAACCAGCAATTCCGCTGTTCAAAGGCGAGAATTATCAGTTTTGGAGCATCAAGATGACGACCTTGTTCAAGTCACATGGTCTATGGGACTTGATAGCAAATGGAGTTCCTAATCCAGATCCAAATCCGCAAGAAAATCAGAAGAAAGATGCAAGGGCGCTATTCTTCATCCAACAAGCAGTGCATGACACCATCTTCTCGAAAATTGCAGCAGCCACCAACGCAAAGGAGGCATGGACAACCTTGAAAACAACATTTCAAGGAAATTCTCGAGTCATGGCAATCAAACTTCAAGGCCTACGCAGGGACTTTGAAACATTGCAGATGAACAAGGAGGAATCTGTGCAAATTTTCCTCTCAAGAGTACAAGAGGTGGTCAACCAAATTCGAGCATTTGGAGACACCATGGAAGAGCAGACGGTGGTGGCGAAGGTGTTAAGGAGCCTAACACCCAAGTTTGATCATGTAGTTGCAGCAATTGAAGAGTCCAAAGATCTAGCAACCTACACCTTCGATGAACTCATGGGATCACTGCAGACTCATGAAGCAAGGATGTCAAAGGCAGAAGATAAAGGCAACGACAAGGCGTTCTACATGCAGGGGGAGATGTCAAGAAGCAGAGGCAGAGGCAATTTCAGCAGAGGAAGAAGTAACTCCAGCAGAGGAGGAAGAGGAAGAGGAAGAGAAAGAGGAAGCAACAACACTTTTGAAAATAGTCAACCGTATGATGAATCCAAGAAGGACATCCAGTGCTATTATTGTAACAAGTTTGGGCACTATCAATCTGAGTGCTATGAAGCCAAGAAAAGCATCCAATGCTACTACTGCAATAAGTTTGGGCACTACCAATCTAAGTGCTACAAGAAGCAAATGGAGGAGAATCAAGCAAGTTATGCTGTAGAAGAAAATGAGCAACCGTCACTCTTCATGGCATACACCGAAGGCAAGATTGATGCAAGCAGCAAGGGCACAGTAGGAGTGCACATAAAAGAAAATGGTGGCAGCAGTCCAGAAAGTGGCAAAATCATGGTGAGTAGAAATATTTTGTTTGATGAGAAGGCCCTCAAGGTGGAGAATGTAGGGCTCATTCATCAGAGGCCTTTGAAACTGGTGTACAACCATGATATACGGCTGGCTCAGATGCCAGAAAAATGTAGTTTCAAGGTGTTGAGAGATATTGTGATGAATAGGTTTCCTTCATTAAAATCTATGCTGATCAAATACAAGGATTTTGATGGGGATCTGGTTACCATTACTGATACACAAGTGTTGAGGATGGCAAAATCATGTTTTGACCAGCATGTACAGATGGAGGCAGAGAAAGAAGAAAAGGGACTTTCCCTGATGAGACTACATATTGTAGAAGTCAATCTTGAGCAAGAGCCAACAGTCACAGAGGAGGAAACTGAAGCTCCTGGGAGTGAAATTGGCGCCCTAGAATCTGATGAGAAGCATGTGCAGATGGAAACCGAGACCAAGGTGGAGTCTAAGAAGAAAGTAAATAAGACCAATATGTCAGTGCAAGAAATGGTATATGGTGCATTGCCAGCTGAGGTAAAGACAAGAAAGAAGGAGAAAGAAAAGGAGAAGCAATTGAAGAAGATGCTAGAGGGCAAGCTTCTAACTGGGAAACAAAAGGAGCAGCAGAGAAAATTGGAAGCTATGAGACGGCATTTCATTGCATGAAGTGCTGAGGGTTTGGGCAATAAAAGTTCCGGTACAACTAAGGTTAAAGAGAGGACGAAATATGAGACAAAGAACCAAAAGCCCAAGGTGGTTGAAAAGGAGGTCATAGAGGAGGTCATCGAGACTGATAATGATGTGGAAGAATCCACGGTGGATGATGAATCAGCCGAGTCACAATCTCAGGTAGCTTCTATCGAAGAGGCTAAGGAGCAGATAGAAGAGGTGAAACCGACATATGAGGATGATAAATGGGATACGAAGATCTGGAATGATAACTCAGAAGAAGACGATGATGTTGAAACTTGGAGTTGGAAATTTTGTATCAAGGGGGAGTGTTGAATATTGATACAAAATTATTGTCCGGATATTTCAGATTACAAATCTGGATGGAATGTGTTGTAATATATTTTTAGCATGTACCTGAGTTAGTGGGGTACAAAACTAGTTTCCATATTTACGTGTACTGCTGAATTTAGTTTCTATATTTAATTTAGTCATGAGTCATGTGTGTAGTGGGTTTAGTGGATGCCTAAATATGGCAGTATTGTAACAGGAGAATAGGTAGTGGGGTACTAAGTTTAGATAATCCAAATTTAGTTGTTGTAGAGATATAAATTCAGCATGTTGTAATTGAATTATCAAGAAGAGTAGAATTTTTTGTCAATACTTCTTCCTCTGTTTACTCAATAATCCAACAAACTTCATGAATGTTTAAACAGACCCCTATATTTTCCATATGTACCGGGTTGGATTTGATCTGATTGGAATTAAAAACAGACCCCTATTTTTTCTCAGTCAGGTACCTCCCACAAGTTCCCACTCACTGGGAGTGTCATACAGATAATGTCTGAATACGGATGCCGTGTTGACTCCCCATACACATCTCATATGATTCTCGAACTGAGAGTCAAAGATCATCCTTATCCTTAGGCTCTATGAAATGAACTCCCAAGCTGGGTTCGATTTGACTTTTTCTTTCTTTTCTATTTTTAGAAATTCAAGCCCAGTTCCACTGCCTCGGCCTTTCAGATATATTTTCGTGTGTCAGAGGAGGTACATTATGTTTTTTTTTTTTTTTTGTTTTTTTTTTTTGTTTTGAGGGTAGGTGGCAACCAGCCATCCTACATTTTCATTGATAAAAAGTTATGTACAAAAGCTCAAGTGAGCTTGAAATATTAAATATAATTTTACAATCTGTACACTATATACAGCGCTAATTAATTCTAGCCTACTTGCCCTAGCAGTGCTCCTCCCACTGCTTGATCTCCACTTCCGTATCTCTAATTAGGTTTAGTATTGGCCTGGCTCTGTTACTGAAAATTATGTTATTTCTCTCTCCCCAAATCACCCACAGGCTTGCCGCCCACACTATCTCCCATCGCCTCCTGTCCATCGCATCTAATGTCCTTAGGTTCATTTTCCAGATGTGGGCATGTGATCTGGCTCCCGCCGTATTTGCTCTCAACGTTAATCTGTGTATGTAAGCTTCCCATAATTCTTTCGCAAACGGACAATTCCAAAAAAGATGTAGCACCGTCTCTCTATTGTTATTCTCCGTACACATGGCACATTGTACCGGTGTGTTGCATCCCCTTCTGTATAATGCGTCTCTTGTGAGCAATTTGTTTTGTAGTAATACCCACAAGAAGACCTTTACCTTTGCCGGTGCCCTAATCTTCCATAGCCGACTCTGGTTTGAGCAGTTTACGCCCGTGTTATGTAACATTTTGTATGGAGAACTGTCCATCTGATTCCCATCTCCATGTGAAAATTTAAACGAAGTTGATGGAATTTTAATTTGAAGTTGCAAGTCCATAAATAAAGGATGGGCTAATTAAATCCTGTATATGAAAATTTAAACGAAGTTGATGCAAATTATTTTGGGTAATCTTATTCAATTTAAATATTTAATCCTATCTAAATACATTATTTGTTGAAATTCTTTTTTTTGGTATTCTATGTTAAGATTAATATTTGTGGGCTTCAAAGTTAGTGGTTGTAGTCTGCTAGGAATTTTATGGAATTATAAATTTTTATCTAGAAAATAGAGAAATTAAATACGTGTGTTAAATATTATTTAGTGAGAGGAAAGATTGTAGAAGATTCTCATGTGTCTATCTAACATGTAATCATCCCAATGTATGAGAATTGGAAAATATCAATATATTATGAAAAAAATTGTTACCCTTCTTCTCTTTACTATTTCTGTCTTCACTAAATATAAAATATAAAATAATGACAGAAGGCAATGAATAGGTCAACATAAGTGGTATCAAAGCAAGGTTGTGCGAATTTCAAGTGAGGTTTCAATAATAGAAATGTGATATATAAAAAAATATCATGGCAATGCAAGGAGTTGCAAGGGTGTCTCACAGTGCGCAATATGGTTTTGACGGTGAGAATTGCGACTATTGTAGTATAAAGATGTGGACCCTCTTAATCTCACAAGATTTATGGGAGATAATGGAAGATGGTTTTGTAGAGGAGAAAAAAGCAAAAGGAAAAGATAAGGTTGAGGCCTTGGTTGATATAGAGAAAAAGGAGAATAGGAAGAAAGACGCGAAAGCTCTCTATTTGATTCATCAAGTCATCTTTGAAAAAAATTCCAAGATTAATCGGTGCAACAAGTTCGAAAGATGCATGCTTGATTTTGGAAAGGGAGTTTCAAGGTTCTGAAAAAATTTGGAAAGGAAATAAATTAATTTAAAATTCTTAAGGGGCATGATGAAAATCTCCCAAAATTTAACATACAAGTTTGCCGCAGACATAATTTAAAGAATCTTATATATAGCGTTGGAATTATTATCTGCCCTTGTGGTTCTCACTTAGGTATAGTTGAGACCCAAAACTTAACCACTATCCTATATTATATTATGAGATATATGGGTAACTATGATATTTAATTTATACATGATTTAAGCCGAAATTTTTATTAATATGCAAAACAACAAATTAATTTAACAATCTATACAATTTTTACAAAAAATTTAAAAAGTACCCATACCAATGACACTGTCATCGGTTTCAGAAAATCAAATCGATCACAAACTCATCGGTCCCAGAAAATTGAAACCGCTCACACAGTCACCCATTCCAGAATCGATGACAAAGTCATCGGTTCCACCGTCTGAAACTGATGACAAAGCCATCGGTCTCATAGCATATGCGGCAAAACCGATTGATCTAAAAATGGAAATAAATCTGCTGTTATTCTCAGCCATTAAGTTTTGTCAAGATTCGCACATGAAAAAAAAATCTTTGAGTTTCGTGCGTGAAAAACTTTGAATACAGACCGAGTAAAGTTTGGGACCACATAATACATATGAATATGGAAAAAAATCTGTTGTTATTTTCGACCGTTAATTTTTGTTGAGATTCGTACATGAAAAAAAATTTCTTTGACTTTCGTGCATAAAATCTTTGAATGGTTGAGATAGTCACTTACTAACACCATATTTATTTCCCCGCGACCCATGATTGTATAGATCACTACGGCAGAAAAGACCATCAGCGACCGGTGGGCCGGTCGCTGATAGTATGGGGCGCCGGTCGCTGATGTGTGAATTCGTCGCTGATAGTAAATTTTCGTCGCTGATATACCGGTCTCTGAAAGGTTCGTCTCTGATAATTTATTTGGTCGCTGATATGCGTTTCGCCGGTCGCTGATACATAATCAGAGACCACTTGGCATTGGTCTCTGAAAGATTTTGTTGACGTCATGAGTTATTAACATAGACCATTTTTTTGGTCGCTGATAACTACTGTGGTCGCTGATACTCTGATTATCAGAGACCAATTTTTTCGGTCTCTGATAATTTAATCCCCGGTCTCTTATACCTTTTTCCCGGTCGCTGATAATTTTTTTTTTTTAAATTAATTTGTTTCTGGTTTTTTTTTTATTTATTGGTTTTGATTCTATTAATTTTATTTATTGTTGATATTTCATCGTTTCAGAATTGTTATCCGACGTACAATTGCATTGATATTTCGTCGTTTCGGAATTGTTATCAGACGTACAATTGCATCGATTATCAGCAAATAAACAATCAAATAAAAAAAGAATATGCATAAATATCACAAAAACATAAATATACCAACATAAGTATGCTAAATATCCAATCCACATAAGTACGCTAAATATCCAATCCACATAAGTACGCTAAATATCCAATCCACAAGTATGCTACCATAAATATCTAAACTCAAGAAAATCTAAGAAGTACCATCTCTGCCGAGATCCTCGTCGTCATCCTCGCTATCATCGTCGTCATCCTGAGGAGCTGGCATCGAGGCACGGTCCGAGGTCAAACCTCCCTGTCAGTTGTTTAAATAATTAGGATTTCGGATATATGATTGACAATTAGAACGGTCGGATAAATTGAATTTCGTACCTGAGTAGATCTGAAAGTTCTGCTGATCTGGTCGGTGATCGTGTCGGTGAGCCTAGGCATAATCGAGGTCATCACATGAGAAGATATCGCTTCAATATCATCTTGTGTAAAGCGTGAAGCCGGTGGCGCAGAAGAATATGACCCTGAAGAACGTGAAGGAGTACTGCTAGACCCACCAACACGATACATGGCTCTCGTCTGGCCTGGAACATTAAAGATAAGATAGTTAGGTAATATCTTACAAATTTAGAAAAAAATTATAGATTTGAAGAAATGTTTTTTTACCTAGGGCACCGAGACCATAATTGTCGCCATGAGAATTACGATCATCGACAGCCGAAGTGAACCATACATTTATGTCAAATGCAGGCCAGTCATTTTTGTTCTCTCCATGACTCAGCCTCATCGCATTCTCATAATTTTCCTGCAAATTTTATAGATAAAACAATAATATTTTTACCAGCCTAAATTGAATTTTATAAAACAGTTCTTATGTTCTATTATGTACAAATGCCTTTTGAGCCTTGGCGGAAACAAATTGCCCCGTCTTCTTGCTTTTATGGGTCGGCGCGAACAGCTCATCAGACCATCTGGGTTCACGCTGGTTTTCCTTCTCCTGTTAATAGTTTAAAAGACAATTTCAATTACCAAAAAAAAATATAAACGTTAGTTTGATTTGATTCAATTAAAATGAAAATTAATTACCTTAATAAAAAAACAACTTACGAAGCGTTGTTTGTGAACAAGCATGCTCACAGAGCCCGTCGTGGCACCAGACCCTTCTGCAGCTGCCCTATTAGCCTTATTTCGCGCGCTCCGCTTAGCAAAAGCCTCGCTGCACCAATAATCCACGACTCCTGGCCAATTTGCGGACGAGATCCAATCGTGCGGGTGAGGCGCCGAATGCTCCTTCCACTCCTGCATATTATCCCCGTATGCCTTTTTCGCTGCGAGCTGTGCCTTGTGGAGCATGTCTTGCATCCGTTTGTCCGCTACCTTCTTAAAGACGTCCCAGGCATTGTCTTCGCTTTCCTCCGGAGCAAAAATGTAGTATCTCTGTAATAATTATTAGTGGAAAAAGTAATTCCGTTGGTTAGCTTAGAAAAATTTAGCAAGTAATAATTATTAGTGGTTTGATAAAAGTAAATTTTTCGCACCGAAAACTCTGTCTTGCAAAGAAGCTTAGTATCCTCGGGAAAAGCAGAGTAACTGTAAAACGAGCTAGGATAATTGTTGCGTATAGTCTGTGAAACTATTTTGTTGACGTGCTTAGTTTTTTCTGGATCCCCTGCATCAAAAGTTCTGCAAACAGAAATAATTATTACAATCAATACAGTTAATGTATAATTACAACACAAGGAAAAAAATAAGTATTACTTGTGTCCTGTCACCCTAAGAACGAGTCGCAAATCCGGATGTGGTGGCGGCGGAATATATGCATTCTTACCCCGCACATTTCTCTGACTACCGCTACTCTCTTCTCCGGATCCCGCCGTCGCCTTTCCCTTTCCCTTTCTACTTGGCGCCATATCTAGAAAAGAGAGGACAAAAAACAATTAGTTTCACAAATAATTCCAAATCTAAAAGAAGACATTACATAGATAAATTTTCAAACAAATTAAAAATCCAGATCTTTGCTTTAGACCCTCCAGAAATCATCAATTGATAAAGGACCCTCTAAAGCAAGTCATGGAAAAAACACAATGTCAAATCAAGTGTTGCATCATCCATGCAACAGGACTTGTATACAGCCATACAAGCGGCATCTACATTACTTATATTTAAAACATACGTACCAGAGAGGGAGAGAGAGAGTGCTTCTCCTTGCCTTGCCTTGCCTTGCCTTGTCTTGTCTTTCCTTGCCTTGATTAGTTCTAAATTATAATTTTCATCAATAAAATAACATCAATTCAAATATTAACAATTGAGGCTTACATAGGGCCGGTGTACCACCTTATCCCACTCTTTGAATGCTATGTCTCAGTAGTGACGAAATGTATGTGAACCTAGTATTTAAGAAAAATTTGGCAGCATTTCCCCTTAGTTCCCCAAGTACGCGTTAGAAACACATATCTTTCGACATGTAATTCAATACGTACTCGTTAGGAACAATAAGGAGAAATAACACCAAATTTTTCTTAAATACTAGATCCGCATACATTTCGTCACATCCTAAATGAGACAAAGCATTCAAAGAGCAGTCCCAGACCGGGGACTATTCAAAATTAATCCCTATTGGATTAATTTTGAACGGGTATGGACTTAAAAGGCATACTAAATGTTCCGGTATATTTGGATTTTAAAACAATACTACCATTTCTAATTAAACAAGCAAGTTCAAATTACTAAGCTATTCAATAACAATTCAATACCGGTTCAATACTCAAATTCAATAAGCAATTACTAATTTAACAATGACAAGAGGTAAATGTAGCTACTATGATATATTAACAATGACAAGAGGTGCATGCACTTCTCTACCTAAACTATATACCAAGATTTTAATGGGTATTTGAGCAAATAATTACAAAAAAAGAATCTCTTCATGCATGAAATTGTTATCAAATTAAGTTTTAAAAATTAAACTACCAACCTTACTAATAATTATAAATTAGCAAGGATCTGGTACTAGTGTACCATGTGTCAATTAGAGAGAAAATAATACTATCATTTCTAATTAAACAAGTAAGTTTAATTCACACATATATATATTGTATGATTAAATTATGATAAGAAAATATATTTGTCATGTTAAAACGATGTTCATGTCTTTCTATATTTTTTACTCAATAGTTTTCAAATCACATGTCTTTAGTAAAAGTAAAAAAATAATATGTTTGATTAGATTATACTAACATAGTTTAACACACTATGCACAAAGTTAAACTTCACACACTATGCACAAAGTTATTTAACATAGATGTATGAACTATATTCCTTATAATTTCATTCAACTTATTTACATAAAATATCATTAAGCTAATTACTTATAAAACTTTAAGACTTCAATTTATACAGTCAACTACCTATACTTTTACATTTCTAAATCAGAACCATATATTGGGGTTTGCGATTAACGCTTCAGCAAATTTAGGGAACCTTCTATTTCCAACAGAAAATAAAAAATAAAAAAATGCTACCTTTTATGCTTTGGAGCACCTTCTTCACCTTCCTAGATCTTGCAACCTTCAAAGTGAATTGACACCTTCAAAGCCGTGGCCTAAGAAAAAAAAAAAAAAACAATATTATAAATAATCCACTGATCCAATTTCATACACTGGCATCTCTATCAAAATTGCATATACTATCAAAATTGAATTTACATTTAGGGCCGAAACCATCTGACAGGAATAAATTGCACATTTAGGGCCGAAACCTTCTAAACTAATTTAATTTACACTTAGGACCCTCATATAAAAATCATAACCTTATTTTTATCAAGTATTAACAAAAACAGAAAAATGAAAACTGGAAACGAAAACAGAAAAGGAAAAAGGGGGGAAAGAAGCAAAAAAAAAAAAAAAAAAAGACAGAAAAACGCAAACAGAAAACAGAAAAGGAAAAAAAAAATAAAACAAAAAAACGAAAAAAATGAAAAACGAACTGCAAAAAAACGTAACAAAACAAAAAAGGAAAAAACAAAATACAAAAACCGAAAATAGAAAATAGAAAACAGAAAAAAAGGGGGAAAAGAAACACACAAAAAATCATATTGTCTACTTAGGATAGAAATTTACCTGAAAGAGGAGCAAATCCCAGGAAGGCAGAGGCGATAGAGAGATCAATGGCAACCACAAATCACCAAAACCTATTGAAAACAGAAAATAACGGTGAAAAGGAGAATTTCTCTCAATACATGACCAGATTCAAGAACCAACGACCAACCGAGAGAGAAAAATAGAGATATACCCGGAAAAGGCGACAGCCGTCGCGTGGATCGGCGAAGCAGCGGAGCAAACACCTAAAATCCGAATAAAACGCGCGCCTCTGTCAAAAAGAAGGGTTTCGCGCGGAGTTTTTCAGGGATTAAGTATCAGAGACCTGTGGTTGGTCGCAGATACTATGGGGCACCGGTCTCAGATAATTCATTTCGCCGAAATTATTTAATTTTTTTTCAAAAATTGATTTTCAGAGTCTGGCGACACACCCGGTCTCTGATGCTGGTTTTCACCGGTCTCTAAAACGTTGTGGTCGCCTCTTTTTTTTAAATTTGATTTTTTTTTTTGAGGAAATATAGCATCAGAGACCGGTGATGGCGTCGGTCTCTGATACCGGTCTCTGATGCTCAATCCTGCTGTAGTGGATATATATATATATATATATATCCCATGTGACATGGCAGCTTTTTGACAAAAGTTTGACCAATCATCCAAATTGAAATGTGAATATATCCATAGTCTGGGACTGATGATATTGTCATCGGTTCCAGACAGTGGAACCGATGATTTTGTCATCGGTTTCAGACAGTGGAACCGATGATTTTGTCATCGGTTCTGGAATGGGTGACTGTGTGAGCGGTTTTAATTTTTTGCGACCGATGAGTTTGTTATCGGTTTGATTTTCTGAAACCGATGTCATCAGTATGGATACTTTTTAAATTATTTGTAAAAATTGTATAGATTGTTAAATTAATTTATTGTTTTGTATATTAATAAAAATTTCGGTGATTTAAGACTTTAGTTTTGTGCAAGTTTGCTTTAAGTTAAGATTATGACTAATCTAAATTCATAATTAAAATAATAAAAATAATATGTATAATAGGTGTTTATTTGTATTCTAGATTTTCCAAATTAACATATCGCTGTATTTGTGTTGTATAGATATGATACCCGTACTCATATCCATATATACGACATTGTTATTATTTTGTAATATATTTAAACGTACTACTATAATCTGTTTTATGGAAATAAATTTCGAGTCACTAATGCAAAGTAATATTGAAAAATGTAGTACCCAAATCAATTTCTATATAAAAAGAGAAGTGAAGGGACCCAGGATCCACATTTTGCGCTCTCATATATGATGTGAAATTTCTCGGAGAACGGGAAAGTCTTCTTCCAGTTTTGTTATTCTGCCCATGAAGAAATGTCAATTAACAATTTTATATTATCAACTACACTTTAAGAAAGATGAGTATCATGCATGGAAGTAGAAATTTGTATTAAATATTCTGATTTCTAGCTAGGTGTACAATGCGGCTTCACAATCTCTCTTGACTTAAAATTCAATTTACCATGAATGATGTGTTTAGATAGGATATATTTTTTATAATCCAAATTATATTCTCTTGGCATCACCTACAATTTTTTTATACAAACTAGATGTGTTCGTGACTTGTACAAATGATATAATTGTCAGAAATAAATATGAGTAGAACTAGGTTGTTCTTAAGTTCACCAAGCCTCTTGGTGAACTCAACTGTAAAATCTATTAAATTGGCTTCAAATGATGAATCTGAACTACTAAAATCCATCCACCTTTAATAGGTTTAGAGATTTTGAGAAGATAGAATGAATCTGTTTGTATTATCATTTGTTGTTACAAAATGAGTCCCTGTATATATAGACATCATCCTATACAGTCCCTGTAAATATTTTTTTATCAATATATTTCTTAGTGGAATTTCCACTAACCATAAAAAAAAATCATGTAACTAACTAATTCTACTCCAGTTTACTTATTCTGTTACAATGCTATGCTCTAATAACCTTATAAGTGTGTCTACATGCAAAATAATTTAATTTTTGAATTAATTTTGCATAGACAAGTGATAGAAAAACATTCAAACAATGAATGTATTCAAATTAATTTTTAAACAGTATAATTTTGACCACTTGACTTTATACTAAATTAATTCTAATTAGACGTGACTCGAAGGTAGAGGCATTTCAATGGTTCGGATTCATCATTTGAAACCAATCTGATAGATTTTAGAATTGAGATCACAAAGAGGCTTCATGAACATAAGAACACCCTAGTTCTACTCAATAAATAATATAGGGGAAGGCACGAATCTCGCAAAATCCGTAAGTGATTGCGAGTGAGAAAATAAAAAAAGAATTGCATGTCGAATTGAAATTATAGTTTGTTGGTCACTCATCACTAAATTTGTGATCTTCATTCCAACAATTTTTTCAATAAATCGATTACAAAAATACTAATAGAAGAAGGTGATCATTAAGTAGTTATATTTTCATCTGCAGATCAATAGATACACTTTAACATTCTTAAATATATATGTAAGAGAGCAACACGCCCACAATTCGATATGTTTTGGATGTGATATTATTTATTTTGGAGTTGTTAGCTTGCAATTTGAATCGAATTGATAAGTTACATATAGTAAGACGGACAGGCATCTCTATCTCCCTCTCCAATTATCATAAGATGGACTTTAAACCGACTGTGAGGATATTCTGCCAATTAAACGAGGACTACTCCCTCTCTATTTGCAATGGAAAGGTTGTGCTTGCTCTTGCAAATCCCCAAGACCCCTTCCAGGTAAACTGTATTTTCCTTTATAATCCCTAAACACAATACAAACTGTTTGTTTGAAGTGGAATTTAATTTTTGTTTTTAAACAATTAAGCACTGGATCAAGGAGGAAGTTGACGGTGGTGGCTTCACTCTGTTCAACAAAGGTACTGCTCAAGCTATGAAGCGCTCCCCCAATATCTCACCTGTCAATAACCAAGTTATTGAGGTCAGTTTAAAATTTTTCGGCACTGGAGGCTAAATATATTTATAGAAAATTTTAACCTCTGAGAGAGGGAGCATTTAATTGTTATGTGTTTTTCATTCTTACCCTCAATCAGGTTCTTCTGATTTCAATGCATTTTGGCTCTAATCCTGACTCTGATGCTGTGTGGACCGAGTCGAATGAAGGGGAAAATACTTTCGGCACTGTTTTTGGCAAACATGGTGATAGACAAGGGTTCAGATTACAGCCCCACTCCCGGCTGGATTACGATGGCAACACTGTTCTTCTGACGAACCAAGGTGTAGGCCCCTATCAAAAATGGAAGTTTGTGCCTTACTTTGAGAATAGGGTAGTGTGTCCCAAAACAATCAAGATCTACTGCAGAAACAACAGGGACTACAATCTAACAATTCGTAATGATACTGTTGTGTTTGCTCAAGGTGATCGGGCAGATCCATATCAGGTAATTTTTTCTTTGAGGTACCACTTTTTATATTTATTTACATTTACTATTATTTTTGTTTTGAATTTTAGCATTTGTTGGGTTTTATCGACTGTTCTCTTACAAGTTCAATTAATGATTAGCACTGGAGGAAGGAATTTGCATACTGTCAACATCTCAAGGACGAACAAGGTTTTCGGGCCTTTGCAATCGTTAATGTAGCTACCGGAAAAGCTATCCAGCACGGGATCAGCCGTGGTTATGGGTACCCTGTATGTAACATATCATAGATCCTCTCTTCTATTTACCTCCCCTTCTCATCTCCTCTTCGATTTATCTGTTTTATCAAAACTATACTAATTCAGAAATACAAACACAATTTGACAATTAATATATAAGGCTACCTTTACCACTGATCATTTATTTATTTATATTTTTGTTGGAATTTTATTAGGTTTCCCTTCTTCCGTTCAATCCAAAGCAGTTGGATGAGTCACTTTTGTGGACTGAGAGTGAAGATCATGGTTCCGGCTTCAAGAAAATCAAATTACGGAAGAATATTGGAGTTGGGCTTGATGCTTTGTTTGACAAGGAATGGATGCAAGCGGGCTTACAAGAGGGGATGCGTTTGGGGGTATGGGCGGATGGTTCCGCCCAAACTCACGAATGGAAGATGGAGGAGTTCTTTTAAGAACATACTTCATCCTTGGTTTATCATTTATTTGGTTTTTTGTTACCTTCATTTTGTTAGCTGTACTTCTATAGAAATGATTCAATGAATCTTCTTTGGCATCCATTACATTATCAGAAGCTCAAAACTAAAGACAGTACAAGGGTTACAAAAACTGAAAGAAAAAAAAGAACTGGTTATATCCCTCCTATAAAGCAAGCTCAAGTCTAGTATTCTACGAGTTGATAAAAGTGGAATCAAAGCCCACCGATTTCACTAGAAATAAAAAATTCTCACAGGAGGCTGGTACTAAAATGGTACCAGAACCCTGTCAGGAGTTTAGAAAAATAACTTAACAACTAGAAAATACCAGTAAAGAAAAATCATCACAGTTTACAGAACAACACAACACCTACTACATTCAGTACTACAATTTTTTTTTTTTTTTCAATCAAGAGAGAAAGAATCTAATCAACTAAGACATAGCTCTCGACCAAGCTCCTCTTCCTCCTTTTCTTTCTCCTGTACCTCTTACTGTATACCATTGGAAGTGTTTTCCAACTAACGTCCACAACCGATGGAAGTGTTTTCCAGCTTAGTTACTAACATGCCACAAGACCTTTAGTTTATCGGTTTCAGAATTACATCAGTTTAAACCGGTAGAAAATGGATGTTAGTAGAGGCTATTTCTGTTGTAGTTAATATTTCTCAACTTAGACATTATAAAAAATTTCACACTTTGCAATAGACTGTGAGATTAAATTTAAATAGTGATGCTCAACATCGAATGTATGTCTATTTACTTGTTCCAGTTGGAGTATTCGTTGCAAATATTTTAAAGGAAGAGTCTTAAATTAACTCTAATTTATCTAAAAAAAATATATGTTGCTGCAAATTAAGTTTTTTATTCAGATGATGTCATTCCACGGTAAGAACTTGAAGTACACTGTGTCATCTAATGCCCATGATTTAGAACTTGATCAATACCCTTGTTATCTCAGACAATCCAAATCCATTGTAAAATTCAATGTCTCGGATGGGACGATTAAAGTTGATCCAAAATTAACTTTCCTTATTTAGAATTCTGTTGTAGTTGTTTTTAGAAGCAAAAACGTGTGTTAGTGGGATTTGTGGTTTTCTAAATATAGTCGTATGTAGTGGGATTAGTGGGTTTCCATATTTAGAGTTATGTCGAGTTAGTGGGTTCTATAATTAGTCATGTAGGTAATTCTTGTAGTAGAAGTATAGGTAGTGGAGTAGATTTTGTATTAGCTATATAAATTTTGTATGCAGTAGATGAAGTTTTGTAGCAGCAGAAATATAGAAGATGAATAAGATAGTTTCTGTTTTTGAACAGTACAGAAAAACAACTATTTTCTTTGTATGAAATAGAGAGCTTTGTGAGAAACAGAGAGAAGTAAGGCTGCTGCAGTCAGCCACATTTTTTCCAACATTAAAGATATTTCTCTTACTCAGTGTCTGACCTCTAAAATATAGTAAGACGGAAGTGATATTATTATTTTGGAGTTGTATATTAAAGAACACTAGCTTAATTGCAATTTGAATCCTATTAGTAAGACCGACAGGCATCTCTATCTCCCTCTCCAATTATCATAAGATGGACTTTAAACCGACTGTGAGGATATTCTGCCAATTAAACGAGGACTACTCCCTCTCTATTCGCAATGGAAAGGTCGTGCTCGCTCTTGCAAATCCTGAAGACCCCTTCCAGGTAAACTGCTTTTTCCCTTTATAATCCCTACACACAATACAAGCTGTTTGTTCAAGTTGGACTTTATTTTATTTTTTATTTTGAACAATTTAGCACTGGATCAAGGAGGAAGTTGATGGTGGTGGCTTCACTCTGTTCAACAAAGGTACTGCTCAAGCTATGAAGCGCTCACCCAGTATCTCACCTGTCAATCAACAAATTATTGAGGTGAGTTTTTTAAGTTTACAACACTGTGGCCTATATATAAAGTTAATTTTAACCTCATATTTTATTATATATGTTTTTAATTATATTCTTTCTTTCCATTAGCTTCTTTTGATTTCAATGCCGTTTGGCTCCGATCCTGATCCTGATGCTGTGTGGATAGAGTCAAAGGAGGGTGAAAACAATTTCGTCACTGTCTCGGGCAAACAGGGTGATCGACATGGGTTCAGATCACAGCCACATACTTGGCTGGCCTATGATGGCAACACTGTTTTGCTATCGAGCCAAGGCGTAGGCCCCTATCAAAAATGGAAGTTCGTTCCTTACTATGAGGATGGGGTAATGTGTCCAAAAACAGTCCAGATCTGCTGCAAACAGAATCAGAACTACAATCTGACAATTCGTGACGACACTGTTGTGTTCGCTCAACGTGATCGTGCAGACCCGTATCAGGTAATTAATTCATTATGTAAGATATTTTTTCTTATATTTATTTGAATTTGGTATTGAACATCTTTTTTAGTTTTGAATTTGCAGCATTTGTTTGTTTTTATCAACAATTATCTCTTAGATATTGTTCAATTAATGATGCAGCACTGGAGGAAAGAAATAGCACATTGTCAACATCTCAAGGATGCACATGGCTTTCAGGCCTTTGCAATCGTGAATGTTGCCACCGGCAAAGCAATCCAGCACAGGATCAGCCAAGCTCATGGTTACCCAGTATGTAACCCACCCCTCATATATCTCTCTTCTATTTAATTACCTGCCCTTAACATCTCATATTTTATTTATACGTTTTATCACACACTAATTCAAAAATAAAAACGCAATTGGACAATCAAAACTTTAAGGATACCTTTTCTTCTCATGTTGAATTTTGAGAGAAAAAAATATAATTTTATTGATTTCTTATTCTATTACAATAGCAATTGCTCTATTTATAATTGTATTTTGTGTACTAGACGTTACACTAGAGCTGCAAACGAATCGAACCGAATCGAACTTACTCCAGTTTGAGTTTGGTTTTACTTAATTTCAAACTAAGTTTGGTTTGAATTAATTCAAATCGATTTTATTTACAAACTCAATTTCAAATATTTTACGAACTTTATTACAACAAGGAAGAATGATTGTAGTCACCGAGAGCGAGAGGTGAAAGTCCTCATTCACGGCTTTACACCTTGGAATTTTTAAGGTTCTTCTTCCTTAGAGTGAGAGCTTAGGATAAACAATTTATATTAATAGGATCATAACCTTTATATTCTTTTTGTGTTGAATATCCAAAAAAACAGCCTTAGTTTATATAATATCGAATTTATTTTTCCTTTATTTGTCAAAAAAAAAAACAACAACCAAAATCTCTTAAGTGATCGATATTAATTTTTTTGGAAAATAATTCTAATGGACTTATATTTTCAAAAATAATACTAGGAAGTCTAGTTATTAAATGTGTGACAGTGAGTATTGCATCCGAACAATATCTTAAGGAACATTTGTTTGAAACACCATTTTTTTAGGTGTATTTGTAAACATTGTTTGATGCAAAATGCCTTTATTTTTAAGATAAATTGCAAATGTATTATTTACAAATTAAATACCATTATCGGATCTAACTATTTATTTATTTTAATTAAATTGAGTTCCTATTAAATTAACTTATTCTTGAAATGAATGAAATACTTGTGTTCTGATTTAAATATAACCAAGTAGCTTGTGAAGAATTATCAATATATATGACAAAATATTAAATCCATTTATGATATAATAGGGGTCAGACACCAAAGATAGGAATGAATTAAATCAAAGGATGCATTACTTTTGCTAATTGTCAAAGAAAAATGAAGTTTTGATTGTTTTGCAAATTTGCAAACATCACAATGAATATAGTTTGTTATAGGAAAATTAAAAATAAATAATTTTAAACTTTATTTGAAGGATGTCCAAGTATTTTTTTGTCATATTTTGCTCATATATTTTGTTGCACAAAAAAATATTTGTGTGGTTCCCAAACACGAAGTCCGTTTTCTAAAAAAATATTAACAAATTATTTTTCTAGTTTCCTGGTTTTGAAATGTCACCTTATTTGGAAAAAAGATTGCGTTGCAATTTGTTGTAAAGGAATCTACATACAAAATATTATTAATTTCTTAAAAAAAAGTCTGCAATTACCTCTACCATTGATTGGTACCATTATTCCATTGGATATAGACAGTTTGGTAAAATAAATTATGTCTAGGTTATCAAATAATTTTTTGTTTCCAAACTTATACTCTGTATCACCACTATCGATTATTAATTTATCAGATAAAGAAATTGTAATTGAATTTAAAGCAATACCACATGATGTTAGTGATTTTGTTAGTCAACAACGCAATTAGTTGCTGAAGAAGTTGCATCATTTGATCTTGATTTCCTGGGAAGAACTACATTCCTGTTTTCACTTAATTTGTGTTGTTCTAGTTGATTGCTGGTTTGCATGGCTACAGACTTGTTGCTTGTCTTTTTCTGTGTTGAACCCTTCTGCTATTGTGGCACCTTGTGGTGGCCTTACGGCTCTTGTGGTGGCTTTGTGTTGCTCGAGATATCTCTATGGCATTGCTATTACAGGTCTATAAACCTTACGATTGTATTTTGTTTGTTTGTGGTGGGATTTCAAGTTGTCTCTTATATCATGTTTAAATTTGACAGAATTAATCCATTGAATCTGATTGTTATTTCAAGCCTTAATTAATAAAATACCTATATATAGGCTATAAGCCTAAATAGCCGTTGGATTGTTTCCTAATATTACATTCTTAGCTCTATACTAATTATCTAATTCAACTTATTACAATCGATACAACCAATCAAATATTCTGAGGAGGAAGGTAGAATTGATACACTAGACATTCCCACACTTTTCATGTTAAGCACTCCTCAAGTTGGGATCATATAGATTGATAGAGCCCAACTTGCATATAATTTTTCTTTACTGATTTTTTCTAAAGCTAACTAGCGTATACACAATTTACCGCTAAGGTAGCCTTCTTTGATTCTTTATTCAAACTAGAACGTGTTTCTTTTGACTCACCCTTAAGATTTCAATATATAATTGCTTGAATTGTTATATTTTAGCTGACCCTTCTTCTTTTTTCATTTTTTTTATTTCTTTTATTAATTCTCCAGTAGAGCCTCAACCTCAGTTTTTTTTTCTTCTCCTTTGGAGCTTCATGGGTCGAATCCTACTATGATTCCATGTTGAATTTTGAGAGGAAAAAAAATAAACTAAGTTTTTTGGTTTCTTATTCTATTACAATAGCAATTGCTCTATTTATAATTTATATTGTATACTAGCCGTTACACAGCTTTCATTTATTACCATTCTCTATTAATGAGCCCGAACTGTTCCATAATTAAAGCTCAATTCCAAATTACTAAAATTGACAAAATCTCTGCCCTTGATAGTGATCTATGATTAGATTCTGAGATCATTACTATTATCAACACGCAACAGCTCATCATTTATTTACTTATATTTTTCTTGGAATTTTGTTAGGTTTCTCTGTTGCCATTCAATCCAATGCAGTTGGAGGAATCACTTTTGTGGACCGAGAGTAATGACGATGAGGGTTTGGGATTCAAGAATATTAAAGTACGGAAGAATATTGGAGTTGGCCTTGATGCTTTGTTTGACAAGGAATGGATGTCCGCGGGCTTACAGGACGGGATGCGTCTGGGGGTATGGAGGGATGTTTCCGCCTATAGTCACTTTTGGAGGATGAAGAACTTCTTTTAAAATGATATTCCATGCCTGTTGCATTTTTTACTGAGTTTTATGTGCCCTTTTTTTATTAGTTTTGTTGTTTTTTTTCAAAATTAATAATCTTTGGGTTCGATCACCTTTCAGATGCTCAAAAGTAAAAACATCACACGAGTTACAAAAACTGAAGGCAAAATAGAAAACTTGTAACATCCCTCCTTCTAAGAAAGCTAAATTCTAAATATTCCTGGATTTACAGTAAAATATACACAAGATGAATCCAAAAACTTTTCACTCTACGCAAAGTTTTCTTTTGTCAGATCCTCTCAACTTGACAGACAACCTGCCGTTCTTATCAGTGCAAGGTGATTGCATTCTTATACACAACATATATTTACATATATCATCAATGGAAAAATAAATAAGCCAGAATATAAGAAGTAATTTTCTTTTGTCTTTTCTATTACATGTATCAAAACAATTGGACTAAATATGTAACAGTTTAATTAAGTACAATCAGAGTACCATGATAGTTTTACTTCATAACAAATATAAACAAAACAATTCTGTTTGTGACAAACTTCATTGAGTAACATTTGTGTAAGTTCATACCAAGAACGAATATGTATGGAGATAATGTACGGTCCTGTCGGAGTTCCTGCTCCGGCTTGAAGAACCTGTCACCTTCCCTAAGGGTTGTAGACAGAGGTTTAAAATGTTTGTCATAAGTATTTTAAAGAGTTGCAGACAAAGATTTAAAGTCTTGTTAAACCAAAAAAAAAAAAAATGATAAGTTAAAGGTTGTACACAGAGGTTTAAAAGCTTCACACGAGGACTTTGAAGGCTTCTCAAGTTAACACTTAAAGACAGAGGTTTAAAGGCTTCTGAAGCGCAGAAAAAAAAACTGAAAGTTGTAAACAAGAGTTTAAAGGCTTCTCAAGCACAGAAAAAAAAAAATGAAAGTTGTAAACACAAGTTTCAAGGCTTTTGAAGTGCAAAAAAAAATTGAAAGTTGTAGACGATTTTAAAGGCTTGATCATATCTAAAATATTGTAGATCGAGATTTAAATTCTTGAGCTTTTAAAGTGGTAAAAAACAACAATAACATAGATATAACTCAAAAGTTATTCTTCAGTATTCTCATTGAGAGAGAAAATTGAGTTGAAAACATTTGTATTTTTAGATTCGTAAAGTTCGTCAGAGATCATCGGAAAATAGTTTTCCATAATCAAAGAAAATAAACAAAGTCGTTAATAGTTTAACTACCTAAATTTTGGGAAATAAGATTTGCAAACAAAGATTTAAAGAGTTGCGAGTAACATTTAAATGAGTTGTCAGAGCAATTCTTTGGCTCCAATGAAATATTACTGTTTGGTGGGCGAAATTAGACTAGAGAAAAGACGGTGCACAGCTGATTAAATCGGTGCAAGAAAATTGATTTTTTTTTTTAATTAGTAGATTAGGACAAGATGGAATTTTGAAGGTAAAATTATTGGATAAATTTCAGAAATTGATATCTCATAAAAAATTGTGTACAATAAATGTTTAAGATTAAAAAATTTAATCCTATCTAAACACATAATTTATGTATAAGTTAGACTCAATTGGATAATAATTTATTGTTAGATCTCGAGAGATGTGGTGCAACCCCATGTTACTTTCTGAAGTGATGCATGTTAATCAAGACAGTAAAATACGTAATACTGATTTCAAGATAGATGCATGATACCCGGGGTTCACTCCCCAGTACATAATGTACACAAATTCTGAGGTGTTGCATATGACTTCCTCATTTATATTTATCTAAGAAAAGACTGATTTCGAGGTGAATGCATAATACACGGCGATCTAATGTATTATACAAAAATGGCACCCATCTTAAGATGTTGTTCAGATTAGAAAATTATTAATTGACATTTTAGCAAGGGGTATATACCCTTTCCCCACATGGGAAGCACGGGTTAGAGAGAGAGAGAGAATTAATTATTAATCCCCCTTATCTTTCTTCGGTCTTGAATTGGCCCCAACAATTCTGACTATTGCCCGCCCATCTATCAGCATCTCTCTTCCTTAATTAATTATTCATTCCAGGACAAAAACTGACAGTTCCGGCCATCGTCCTTTTGCCCTTTATGTTCTCGTAGTTGACCAAGTCAAATCCTGAGCCAATGTTATCATAATATGGATTCGGTTCTCAGCCAAACTAATTTCAAATCCTCATAGTTGCCCTTTATGTTCTCATAGTTGACCAAGTCAAATCCTCATGCAGAGTTAATTGCCATGACACCATAATGTTACCCGCTCCATTTGTCATATATTGACCACATTGCATGTTTAACAAAAATTCAATCCTTTATACATACATCTTTGTGTACAATTTTGATGAGTATGCCTGCAGGCCAAGCTCTATTAGGCCTCGTGATAATGGCCGGGTTTTTGTGTACATATATATTGCCCTGTGTGAGCTCACGGCTTCTATGCTCTTTCCATGTTTTTTATTACTTTGCATAATTTATCATAGGCTAGGTTCAGTTAGTCGGTTAAGCGCCCACATTAGAAATATAGGTTTTTCGTTATCTTTTCTACTCAAACAATAAATATTAAAAATCTAAAGTGTGAATAAAATAAATATAAGAATTAAAAGACACTTGACACAAGATATATTTACAGGGTTCGGCTTAAATTAATATGTCTACATCTCCGGAGCTTCGTGACCGTCTTGAAGACACGTCTTTCTTTATCCAATAAGAAAGAAGTACAAGGTGAAAACTGTGAGTTCTTACCAACTACACGAAGTCACAGGACCCTAGATGTCAACACTTAAGCTTCAGTGTTCAAATAAACAAATATCTCACACAAATAATCGCTCTAATCTTAGTCTAGATTGATCATAGAGTAGGATTGAGGTTGTTATAAAGTTGTTGAAGGTCAAAGCACAAACAACAATGGTGGAGTCCAGATCTGACTGGAATTTGAGATTTTGAAATTAAAGATGGTCAAGAATGATTATGATGAAAACATAATTTTTGGGATCATATAGATTGATAGAGCCCAACTTGAATTGTTATATTTTAGCTGACTCTTCTTCTTTTTTCATTTTTTTTATTTCTTTTATTAATTCTTCAGTAGAGCCTCAACCTCAGTTTTTTCTTCTTCTCCTTTCGAGCTTCATGGGTCGAATCCTACTATGATTCCATGTTGAATTTTGAGCGGAAAAAAAAATAAACTAAGTTTTTTGGTTTCTTATTCTATTACAATAGCAATCGCTCTATTTATAATTTATATTGTATACTAGCCGTTACACAGCTTTCATTTATTACCATTCTCTATTAATGCGCCCGAACTGTTCCATAATTAAAGCTCAATTCCTAATTACTAAAATTGACAAAATCTCTGCCCTTGATAGTGATCTATGATTAGATTCTGAGATCATTACTATTATCAACACTCAATAGCTCATCATTTATTTACTAATTATACTTTTGTTGGAATTTTGTTAGGTTTCTCTGTTGCCATTCAATCCAATGCAGTTGGAGGAATCACTTTTGTGGACCGAGAGTAATGACGATGAGGGTTTGGGATTCAAGAATATTAAAGTACGGAAGAATATTGGAGTTGGCCTTGATGCTTTGTTTGACAAGGAATGGATGTCCACGGGCTTACAGGACGGGATGCGTCTGGAGGTATGGAGGGATGTTTCCGCCTATAGTCACTTTTGGAGGATGAAGAACTTCTTTTAAAATGATATTTCATGCCTGTTGCATTTTTTATTGAGTTTTATGTGCCCTTTTTTTATTGGTTTTGTTGTTTTTTTCAAAATTAATCATCTTTGGGTTCGATCACCTTTCAGATGCTCACAAGTAAAAACATCACACGAGTTACAAAAACTGAAGGTAAAAAAGAAAACTTGTAACATCCCTCCTTCTAAGAAAGCTAAATTCTAAATATTCCTGGATTTGAACAGTAAAATATACACAAGATGAATCCAAAAACTTTTCACTCTACGCAAAGTTTTCTTTTGTCAGATCCTCTCAACATGACAGACAACCTGCCGTGCTTATCAGTGCAAGGTGATTGCATTCTTATACACAACATATATATACATATATCATCAATGGAAAAATAAATAAGCCAGAATATAAGAAGTAATTTTTTATTTTAGGAATATTTTTCTGAATAGAAACAACACTTTATTTCCTTTCTCCCTTACTCAGCAGTATTTATAATAGTAAAACATTCCTAAAATAAGTACCACAAGTTTGCTAAATTAAGACCTCACTACACAACATGCTGAAAAATAACTAACCACTATGCTTAAAATAACTAATGCCCAACATAAACCATGCAGTTTTTATGCTGGTAAAAACTGATATGAACATGCTCTATCAATTTAAATTAATTTTCGACAATATTACTGTTTGGTGGGCGAAATTTAACTAGAGAAAAGATGGTGCACAGCTGATTAAATAGGTGCTAGAAAATTGATTTTTTTTTTTAATTAGTAGATTAGGACAAGATGGAATTTTGAAGGTAAAATTATTGGATAAATTTCAGAAATTGATATCTCATAAAAAAATGTGTACAATAAATGTTTAAGATTAAAAAAATTTAATCCTATCTAAACACATAATTTATGTATAAGTTAGACTCAATTGGATAATAATTTATTGTTAGATCTCGAGAGATGTGGTGCAACCCCATGTTACTTTCTGAAGTGATGCATGTTAATCAAGACAGTAAAATACGTAATACTGATTTCAAGATAGATGCATGATACCCGGGGTTCACTCCCCAGTACATAATGTACACAAATTCTGAGGTGTTGCATATGACTTCCTCATTTATATTTATCTAAGAAAAGACTGATTTCGAGGTGAATGCATAATACACGGCGATCTAATGTATTATACAAAAATGGCACCCATCTTAAGATGTTGTTCAGATTAGAAAATTATTAATTGACATTTTAGCAAGGGGTATATACCCTTTCCCCACATGGGAAGCACGGGTTAGAGAGAGAGAGAGAGAGAGAGGAAAAAGATTAATTTCTCTTTGTTTCTCAACGCTGTTATTGACTGCAGATTTTTTATTATATCTCCATTCTTATATAATACACGTAGTTGTCCTGATCTGCCAATGGCTGAGATTGAAGAATACATTTTTGAATTTAATATTAGCCCTCCAATCACATAATCTGTCATGTTTTGATTAAATGCATCTATTTTATGTGTAGAAGTCTATCTTTAGTTAAAAACATATTCACCACACATACTGCTATATAGTATTAATGACTCATTAAGTATATTACTATAAATAAATATCTCATTAAGTATTAATGACTCAACAAGGGCATCGCAATTATCAGAGAATTAATTATTAATCCCCTTTATCTTTCTTCTGTCTTGAATTGGCCCCAACAATTCTGACTATTGCCCGCCCATCTATCAGCATCTCTCTTCCTTAATTAATTATTCATTCCAGGCCCAAAACTGACAGTTCCGGCCATCGTCCTTTTGCCTTTTATGTTCTCGTAGTTGACCAAGTCAAATCCTGAGCCAATGTTATCATAATATGGATTCGGTTCTCAGCCAAACTAATTTCAAATCCTCATAGTTGCCCTTTATGTTCTCATAGTTGACCAAGTCAAATCCTCATGCAGAGTTTGCCATGACGCCATAATGTTACCCGCTCCATTGGTCATATATTGACCACATTACATGTTAAACAAAAATTCAATCCTTTATACATACCTCTGTTGAAAATTAATTCAAATTGATAGAGCATGTTCATATCAATTTTTACCAGCATAAAAACTGCATGGTTTATTTTGGGCATCAGTTATTTTAAGCATAGTTATTTTAGGCGTAGTGGTTAGTTATTTTTCAGCATGTTATGTAGTGGGGTCTTAATTTAGCAAAGTTGTGGTACTTATTTTAGGAATGTTGTACTGTTATAAATACTGCAGAATTCTATGTAATTGAGTAAGAGAGAAAGGAAATAAAGCGCTATTTCTGTTCAGGAAAATATTACTCTCTTCAATCTTTAGCATACTAGCACAAAGCAGTGCAGTATTGCTGAATTTATCCCAACAAAATGGTATCAGAGCCAATGGTATGGTGGGGCAAGCAATTGATAACAGAGTCAATTCGCAATTGATGGTAGAGTCAATTGGTGCGCAACCTTAAAGAACTGCAGCAGCAACAACTGCTAAAGAAGAGGCTACAACTTTGAAGACGGCATTTCAGGGAAGTTCTCAAGTTGTGGCTATAAAACAGCAAAGCCTACACAGAGATTTTGAGACAATGAATATTAAAATAGAAGAATCAATGCAGATTTTTCTGTCAAGAATCACATTCGTTGTCAACCAAATTCGAGCATATGGAGACAACATCTCAGAGCATACCATGGTGGCAAAGGTGCTGAGAAGCGTAGCACCAAAATTTGATCACGTGGTGGTAGAAATTGAAGAATCAAAGGATCTTTCAACATATTCCATTGATGAACTGATGGGATCACTGCAAACACATGAAATGAAGTCCAGATTAGAGGAGAAAAGCGAGGAAAGTGCGTTCTACAGAAAGGAGGAGTCCTCTCAAGGCAGAGGTGGACCTGGCCATTGTAGATTTGGAGAGTTTCAATTTCAGCACGACATAAAAGATGTCAAGTACTCAAGTGCTTCCACCACAAAAGATGTGGGTGTGTGCAAGCTGATTGCTTCAGAAAACAGAGGGAAGAAGAGCAAGCATGCTATGCAGAAGAAAAGAAAGAGAAACCCACATTTTTTGTAAGGTATACAAATAGTGGAAGGCAAAGATCCACAATCATTGAAAAAGCAACAGAAAATGAAAAATAGCATCAAGCATTGCAAGAAGAATTGTTGGTAGCAAGAAGAATTGCAAGAATGTAATATGCCGAAAATTTGAATCATTAATATTTATACTTATAAAACTTTTTCATAATATAATAAAGATTATAAATTTTTGGTAACATTTCCTAAAAAAATATAAATATGATATATAAATTATTTAAAAATAGATTCAATCCAACTAGGACATTTAAATATCGTTTTGTAATATTCTGTAGAAGTAAATACTAATATGACAATTATAATATCTATTAAGCTATTGTTCCAACAAATTTCTTTTTATATAACTGTTCGTTAAAGGAAAAATTAATTAAAGAGGTGCAAACCTCTGAGTCATTCTACATATTACGATAACAATTTTTATTTAATAACTATCTTAAATCTACAGTTCGCAGAAGTTATTATCTAGATGTCGTTTCAACTCCAGATAAAATGCACATACCCATTTGGACACCGTTTCGATTTACCCTTTCGTTATATATACACATTGAAATGTAGCAGTTGCCTTTTCTCTCATTATTTTATATAGACACATCTCTCTGCCTCTCTCCGCTTTCTTCTCAGAAGAGAAGAAAAATAAAAGAGACCTCCACATATTTTATTCACTTTTCCTTCGTAACTCCCATAGGAAACTCAAGTCCAGCCGTTCAAATTAAGGTATTACAATCTTATATTTAATTAGAGTTTAGTAAGTAGATTAGATAATTTCTTATATATATAATTAGTTGATAAATATATCTGAAAGTTTTATAGTTTCTGAAAAATTATTTATTTAATAAGATTCCTTATATTTAGTTAATTGTTAATATAGTTTCTAAAAAAAAATTATTGATAAGATTCCTTATATTTATTTATTTATTTGATAAAATCTCTAGATTATGTAATCGGTGGAAATTAAGAATGATTTTGATTGTTAGAAATATTATAGAATTTCATACTTATGTGTATTAAATGATAATCAAATATTTCTTATAGTTGTATTTTGTCTATTTTTATTTCTTTTGGAATCAGCAAAAGAAAGAATATACCCTTTTAAAAAAATGTTTCAGTTTTTCCTTGTTATCTATTGTTTATATATAGATCTTCATTTATACAAATATTGAATTGCTTTAATTAATTTGATTCATAATGTAAAGTTTAATAATGAATATTATTAACCGATTACTTTAATTAATTTGCATTTATAACACAGTTGATAGGAGATATGATTAACCAATTAATACTTATGTATGCTATTGAGTAACTTCAATTTGTATGAGTTGCCACCAAAATTCTGGAAGTGCATCCGTTGGTTTATTAAACAGTCAATGTCCACCGAAGATCCTGGAAAATATTCACCGATGACTCCGAAGTTACTTATAAATATAACTTGTTTAATGAGCCATGTATATAAAATTAATTTAGAAATCATGTTTCGTAGTCTAGATCCGAGTAGCAAAGTAAGGAGAGACATGGAGTCAACAATGATGAACTTCCCAACGACAACAGGTGCGGGTTTCTTGGACTTTGTAAAATTATTACTTATCGTTTTATGTGCATTTATTTTTATATAGTTCAATTATGCATGTTGAATTTGAACAACCGTTTGACTTTGTTAGAAAATATTAGGATATGAGTATTTGTTTGATCAACGGATTTATAGGATGTGTTGTGTTGTGTTGTGTTTAGTTAATATACGTGATGTGAACGGATAAGAAAAGTGAACAGGGGCTGATATGTTCGCTTATCGGGATGTATACATTGGATCCGGTGTTCGACTGGACTCCTCGTTAATGTGGTGTTGGTTGGACTTTCCGTCACGGGTCAAGACCTAGCATAGGATGGACTCCCCGTCTAGTGAGACAACCTCTCACTATTGGTTGGACTTCCTAGTGAGTTGGCGGCCTCCCATTGTTGGTTGGACTTCCCAATGGGTTGGCGGCCTTCCAATATTGGTTGGACTTCCCATTGGAATGGCAAGATAAATGGAATAACGGAAAACTTGAAAGAAATCAAAGTGTTTATGATCATAGGATTACATGGCATTAGAAACACATGAGAATTTATTATTTATTTCATTTTCATGCTTTTGAGAATTAAGTTAATTTTACAAAATCCGGGGCTGAAACTGAATCCCGCACTGAGAGAATGTTCGAATCTGTCACCCGTTTCACTGATATGTGGGTTCCAGGTAATGAGGAAGAGGCGTCAGAACAAGGTCATGACTAAAAGCAAGCGGAAGGATCCATATTTATGATTAAATGTCACTTATGTTTATTTTGTTTTGTTTGTTTAATTTTCTCTAAATTGGTACACTTGAACATGCATGGTTGTTACCGTATTTTTAACCATGTATGTCATGACCGCTGTTGAACCACTTTCATTATTGTTGTAAGACTATTGTTTGTTATATTTAATGTGGCATTATTGGATGTTATTGATAATGTATGTGATGTGTATATGCCTTACGTATAAATACGTGGCGGGTTGTCTCCGGGTGTGACAAAGAAGAAGGCTGACATTCTGATAAAGGCAGTGGCAAGAGAAAATTTTGAAGAATTCAGAATCAAACATGGCATAATCAATTTTGAATTAAGGGGGAGTGTTGAAAATTAATTCAAATTGATAAAGCATGTTCATATCAATTTTTACCAGCATAAAAACTGCATGGTTTATTTTGGGCATTAGTTATTTTAAGCATAGTTATTTTAGGCGTAGTGGTTAGTTATTTTTCAGCATGTTGTGTAGTGGGGTCTTAATTTAGCAAAGTTGTGGTACTTATTTTAGGAATGTTGTCCTATTATAAATACTGCACAATTCTATGTAATTGAGTAAGAGAGAAATGAAATAAAGCGCGTTGTTTCTGTTCAGAAAAATATTATTCTCTCTTCAATCTTTAGTATACTAGCACAAAGCAGTGCAGTATTGCTGAATTTATCCCAACAACCTTTTGTGTACAATTTTGATGAGTATGCCTGTAGACCAAGCTCTATTAGGCCTCGTGATAACGGCCAGGTTTTTGTGTACATATATATTGCCCTGTGTGCGCTCACGGGTTCTATGCTCTTTCTATGGTTTTTATTACTACGCATAATTTATCATAGGCTAGGCTCGGTTAGTTGGTTAAGTGCCAACATTAGAAAATTAGGTTTTTCGTGATCTTTTCTACACAAACGATAAATATTAAAAATCTAAAGTGTGAATAAAATAAATATAAGAGTTAAGAGACACTTGACACAAGATATGTTTACAGGGTTCGGCTTAAATTAATATGTCGACATCTCCAGAGCTTCGTGACCTTCTTGATGACACGTCTTTTTTTATCCAACAAGAAAGAATTACAAGGTGGAACCTGTGAGTTCTTACCAACTACACAAAGTCACAGGACCCTAAATGTCAACACTTGAGCTTCAGTGTTCAAATAAACAAATATCTCACACAAATAATCGCTCTAATCTTAGTCTAGATTGATCATAAGGTAGGATTGAGGTTGTTATAAAGTTGTTGAAGTTCAAAGCACAAACAACAATCGTGGAGTCCAGATCCGACTGGAATTTGAGATTTAAGTTAAAGATGGCCAATCTATGGACTATGTAAAAGTGCCTACAATATTCTGGGATTACACCACTCCTCAGGTCTATTTTTTTTTTATATATAAATAAGAAATAGTAAACACGAAAACAGAAACAATAGTTTTTTTTTGTACCTCTTTATTTTATTTTATTTACATTTTTATGATTACAGAAAGAATCTTTTTATGGGTTAATTTGATGTAGTTATAATCCAAATGTCTGGTTCAAAATTGTTGTTTTGACCCTTAAAATTATTCTAATTTTGATTGGTTCAGGTTTTGACAATGGAATATGTCCCAGGAATAAAAATAAACTGGATAAAGCAGCTGGATCAATTAGGCTTAGATCGTAAAAGGTAAAGCCACTTAATACTTGCCACTGTGCCATTGCATAATTGTATTGTCACATATTTGGTATGGTTGGTATGATACTGGTATATGTTACATTCTCATTTGACATTAACTCTTTTCTACAGGTTGGGTCGGTATGCAGTCGAGTCTTATCTTGAGCAAATTTTGTCTCATGGCTTTTTCCATGCTGACCCGGTATGATTAATCTCTTAGACATTTTTACTTGGTATACCTAATTTTAGTATCATCCTAGGAATTTGTAATAGAGAATTTAACCAATATAAAATAGAGAATTTAGAACTATGAATGAAATCAGAAGATTTATTTGAATGGTGCCTGCTTCAATAATCAGGTAGTGCTATGTACTGTCACTTGGGTGAGTTTAATCCAGGGGTAAAGATATTGGCAGATCAGTTTTTACCTCATGCAGTGTACAAGTCATATACAACACTGTTTTGATTTTATTGTCTGTGTTCTGTAGGAAGCAAAAAACTTTAGTGTTAATATCTTTACCCTAATACTGGGCTTCTCAAATTTGGCGAGTAAGTACAAACATTTACAAACTTTTAATTTAATTCCATTGCAGCATCCTGGTAATATTACAGTAGATGATGTGAATGGAGGGAGGCTTATATTCTATGACTTTGGCATGATGGGAAGGTTATTTCTGACTTAATTTTTCTTATTTACATGTGAACCGGTGAAAAGCAAGTCTTTGTACAACCTTTTTTTTCTTGTACAAGAGGGACCAATACATCAATTTCTCTAGAAATAATGTTTAATTTAGCTTAATAAGATCACCTCTGGCTAGTTTTCCTATGACAGAATTGTGTAATTATATATCTGTCTATTTCTCTTGTGGAGCGAGTCTATGGTATATAGCGCACACTGGTCCATACTATGGATCAATATCTCCATTTTCGATGTTCAAATGTTCAATCTGAACTGTTCAACATAGTATCCATATGAAAATGTACTTATAGATCAAAATTTATGTTTTTTATAATTTTTTTACTATTTCTTTAGATTGGTAGAAAGTCACTTAATTTGAACGGCTCAGATTGACTATTTGGACTTTAAAAACAAAGATATTGATTCATAGTACGGACCAATCTGCACTATGCATGGTAGTATAGCCTCACTCTATTTCTTATGTGGTTATTTACTTGTTTTGGCTGAAGCTTTCCTTTTTCTTGTTAAATGCAGTATAAGTCCGAATATCAGGGAAGGACTCCTTGAAGTTTTCTATGGGGTTTATGAGAAAGAAAATTTGTTGATACTTGAAATGTTTGTAGTATTAAGTCAGAAAGGGTATTCAAGATATGTCATCATTAGTTGGTATTGTATCATAGTATTCTATTATTTGCTGATACTTTATTTGAGAAAAAATTTCAAATTTTTTTTTTGAAATAACTATGGTTTGTTGATACTTGAACAGGTAAAAAATGAGGGGTATTATTGACAACAATAGATTTAAATGAGTCATTAACTATGGATAATTATTTTTGTGGATATATAAGAAAGAAAAGAGAAAGTTGAGGGATATATTAGATGTTAAGAAGAGTACAGGGGTAAATAAGAAATTGAACCACTCTGTAAAGATGCATGAGAAATTAATCCTTAATTATTCGCATTAACGTGCTAGCAGGTACAAAAATAATCCTGAAATAATGTTCAACGCATTACTGAATGCTCAAGAACAGCAAGTTTCACGGAGACCTTGGAACAACCGCAATCTACCAAGCTCCACGTGATATGTGATGCTTTAAAATGTACCTCAAGTATCGGTATCATATGATAGTATAATATATTTACCCATTATCATATTTGGTGCATATATTATAACATATTAGATAAGTATCCCAACAGGTCCTATTGGAAAGCACACATAGAGTGCGCCCCCATACTCTTCATTGACTTCCCACGTCTTATCCTGTACTCTAGAAAGGAGAGGAAAATGGAGGAGAGGGAACAAGATCCGTGTAAAATGTTAACCTTGTCTGCACTATGATTTGGAGCTTACAAAATTTGAATAGTTTGTAATGGAGTTGACATTCTCTCCCTCTCAAAATTAAATTTATGAAGCAAGTAAATGACCCGATCAGGTCCGATCACAGGCCCCCCCCCCCCCCCCCCCCCCACACACACACAACCCTTAGAAAATGCGGCCAAACAGAATGGCCTCCAATATGGAAATGAATTAATTTATTTATTTTTAAGATTTGCATTGAAGGAGTTTTAATGAGGAAATTGAAAGAAAGTAGGGATTAATATTAAACAAATGGCATGGATAAGGTCTTCCATTTGTTTGGAGGAAAATATTCAAGAAAATATTATTACCTTTTTTTTATTATGTTCTTAAGTCGTAGAACTTGTTTCTTTGTGCTTCTTCTTATTTCTAATTCTCATTATTTTTTGGACATATTTTGATGCAAAAAGCGTTATAATAATTGTGCTCAAATGAAATTATTTCTATATATATTTTTTTTTTTGAGAAGACTGACAGTGGCAAATGAAATTATTTCTCATTATCGACTAATTAGTACTACAGAGTGTGGACCTAATCAAATATTCATTCTCTAATATATTCCGGTATCCAAATAAGTTAGAACGTGTCCAGTTAATTAATATTGACCCTGTCGAGTCGAGGTTTTTTTTTTTTATATCATCAGCTTGTACAATTGATAAATGTCTTTTATCTTCTTTTATCTCTGGTTGGTACATACGTATCATAATGTATAAACTAATAAATCATATATTTCCAGTAAAAATGTTCATTGAAATAGTTACTTTTTTGTCAAAAATACTATTAGTCAAAGAGTAATACAGTTTCCTCCATAATTTTATTAACGGGAATTAATTAAATGGCATACGTTATGTTTAACATATTAGATATAAATAAATTCCCAACGGATGTCTATATATATGTATATTTGAGATGAGTAGCTAGAGGCAATGGGATGCTAATTATCCATTCAGAATACTAGCAAATTCTGTTTTAATTAGCATAGCATTGATCTAGTCAAGATGAGTTTCACAGATGATGACGAAATTGTTCCTCCTCCAGGTTTGATCCCAGTTTTCTCACCGTTACAATAATTAATATTTGGTTAACAAATAATTTATTTTAAGCTTTGTTTATCCCAATTAGCCATCTTTTGCTAATTGCTATCCCTAGCTGAATTTGTGTTAATATGCTAATTGCTATCACTGCAGGGCCAGAACCAATCGGGCCAGGGAGAGTAGAGCTGGATATTCGAAGCAACGAAAACGTACCACTTCAAGGTATCAACCAAAAGGTGTTGTTGAAGCTCACCGGTGAATATAAAAGTACATCGTGGTTGGACCTTGTGGTGGTCTTAGATGTTAGTGGCAGTATGTATGGATATAAGATAGAAAGTATGATAAAGGCTATGATATTGGTGACGCAGAAACTCAGCCCTATGGACCGTTTGTCAATTGTCAAGTACTCCAATACAGCAGAACGGGTATGCAAATTAACCCAGATGACTGATGATTCTATACAGCAACTCAAAAATCTGATCAATAATTTGAAAGCTGGTGGTGGCACAAACATCAGCGATGGCCTTCAGATGGGCCTGGATGTTCTTCACAGCCGTAAATTTAAAGATGGACGCTTTGGCGTCATCATGCTTATGACGGATGGTCAGGAAAGTAAGGGTGATGCAGCAACTGTTCCACTAGGCGAAGTTCCTGTGCACACATTTGGTTTTGGTACAGATCAGGATACAGAGGTACAGTTGAGACTTGAAAATAACCCATTATTTTATTACAATTTCAAGTAAAAATTTGCTTGTGCTGCATGACTACTAATTAACTTCTTCATGTTCTTAATAGGTGCTGGCGGCTATCGCAAAAAATAACCCTCTGGGAGGAACCTACAATGATGTTGACATCAAAAACTTGAACTTCGCCTTTGTCCAGTGCTTAGGTGGGCTTCTCAGTGTGGTTGCTCACGACGTGACGGTGACCATCACTCCATTCAAAAAAGTGTCAAAAATAAATACGCTATCTGCCGGGAGTTATCCCCAATTCCCAGACACTGAGACTGGTTCTGTAACTATAAAATTTGGTGTTCTTTACATCGAAGAGGTCCGCTCAGTGTTGGTCGACCTTCAAATCCTACCTATAGATGCAGAACTGGACCCAACAGTTCTTAAAGTCACTTACACATACAGGTATATCAAATACCAGTATCTTGCAAACAAATTATTAATTATGTATACGCATATAATATAACCTATTACCATTTTGATGATTGTTATCAATCTAATTGTAATACTTGTCCGGACACAGTTTTAATGGACTACCTATTGGCGGCAATCCTATAACTATTAATGTAACCCGCAAGTCAGGGTTGACACCTGAAGAACTGAAAGCACCACCAGAGGTGAGAGCTGAAGAGGTCTATTTGCTTATGGCTGATGTGGTCAAAGAAGCAACCAACCATGCTGATAATGATAATTTAAAAAAGTCTCGGGAAAAGATTTCCGATGGTCTTAAAACATTGGAGAATACAGATATAGTGCAGTTGAAGGCCGAGCTGAGTGCCGAGCTAAAGGAGCTGAGAAAATTGATGGCAACATCAGAAATCTATAAGGATAAAGGTCGTTCTTTTGCATATTCCTTGCTGATTTCCCTTGCCACACAACGTCAGGCGGCAAGAGGTGAAGATATGAGTCAATTTCAGCTATTCACCACTCCTACTATGCAAGAGTTCCTTAAGGATGCCAAGAAGTTCTCCAATTATCAGGAGATGGACTTGAAACCGACAGTGAGAATATTCTGCCAATTAAACGAGGACTACTCCCTCTCTATTCACAATGGAAAGGTCGTGCTCGCTCTTGCAAATCCCCAAGACCCCTTCCAGGTAAACTGTTTTTTCCCTTTATAATCCCTACACACAATACAAGCTGTTTGTTCAAGTTGGACTTTATTTTATTTTTTATTTTGAACAATTTAGCACTGGATCAAGGAGGAAGTTGACGGTGGTGGCTTCACTCTGTTCAACAAAGTTACTGCTCAAGCTATGAAGCGTTCCCCCAATATCTCATCTGTCAATAACCAAGTTATTGAGGTCAGTTTAAAAAATTTCAGCAATGGAGGCTAAATATATTAATAGAAAGTTTAAACCTTGAGAGATGGAGCATTTAATTGTTATGTTTTTTTCATTCTTACTCTCAATCAGGTTCTTCTGGTTTCAATGCCTTTTGGCTCTAATAATGACTCTGATGCTGTGTGGACCGAGTCAAATGAAGGGGGAAACACTTTCGGCACTGTTTTTGGCAAACATGGTGATAGACAAGGGTTCAGATTACAGCCGCATTCCAGGCTGGATTACGATGGCAACACTGTTCTTCTGACGAACCAAGGTGTAGGCCCCTATCAAAAATGGAAGTTTGTGCCTTACTTTGAGAATAGGGTAGTGTGTCCCAAAACAATCAAAATCTACTGCAGAAACAAGACGGACTACAATCTAACAATTTGTGATGATACTGTTGTGTTTGCACAAGGTGACCAGGCCGATCCATATCAGGTAATTTTTCTTTAAGGTACCACTTTTTATATTTATTTACATTTCGTATTTGTTTTATTTTTTAATTTTAGCATATGTTGGGCTTTATCGACTGTTCTGTTAAAACTTAAAAGTTCAATTAATGATGCAGCACTGGAGTAAAGAATTTGCATACTGTCAACATCTCAAGGACGAACAAGGTTTTCAGGCCTTTGCAATCGTTAACGTTGCTACCGGAAAAGCTATCCAGCATGGGATCAGCCAAGGTTATGGTTACCCTGTATGTAACACATCATAATCCCCTCTTCTATTTACCTCTCATTCACATCTCCTCTTCGATTTATATGTTTTATCAAAACTATACTAATTCACAAATACAAACAAAATTTGACAATTAATCTACAAGGCTACCTTTTCTGCTCATCATTTATTTATATTTTTGTTGGAATTTTGTTAGGTTTCCCTTCTTCCCTTCAATCCAATGCAGTTGGATGAGTCACTTTTGTGGACTGAGAGTGAAGCTCATCGTTTTGGCTTCAAGAAAATCAAAATACGGAAGAATATTGGAGTTGGGCTTGATATTTTTTTTAACAAGGAATGCATGCAAGAAGGCTTACAGGAGGGGATGTGTTTGGGGGTATGGGTGAATAGTTCCGCCCAAACTCACGAATGGAAGATGGAGGAGTTCTTTTAAGAATATACTTCATGCTTGTTTAATCTTTTATTTGGTTTTTTGTTCCCTTCATTTAGTTAGCTGTACTTCTATAGAAATTAATCTTCTTTGGCGTCCATTACCTTTGAGAAGCTCAAAACTGAGCACAGTACAAGTTTAACAAAAACTGAAAGGAAGCAAGAGAACTTGTAATATCCCTCCTATAAAGCAAGCTCAAGTAGGGGCGCAAACGGATCGGATAATATCCGACAGTATCCGGAGCCGTATTAAAAAATTTGATATGGATAGCCAATATCCGAATATCCGTGCGGATACGGATACGGATACAGATATGGTTTTGAATTTTAATTATCTATACACTACTACAGAATGGCGCTTCCTACACTGTGGTTGTACACGGATTTTCTTGGTTTTATGTAAAACCGTGTACCAAATAGAATTTTTCCAATGATCAATGATATCTCTAAGAATCCCACACAGATATTTCATTGAAAAACAGTGTTTCAAAAAAGCCGTTTGAAGTTTACATTTCCTACACGTATATTTAGTTAAATATCCGTGTAGGAATTGTGAGAGAGCTACACGGATATTTATTTAAATATCCGTGTTAGGAAAGTTATTTGTACACAAATTTTTATTTAAACAGCTGTGTATATATGTCGATAGAGTTACACGGATTAATAGCTAAATATCCGTGTAGGAAAGGTCATCTAGGATTTCAGCTGAAATAAAAAGCTTCTCTTCCAGCGCCGTTTTGATCACTCTCTCTACGAGGCACATATGAGTTTAGAAAAGATCACTCTCTCTACACGGATTAAGGAGATATAGGATTCAAAGTTTCTCCTCCATTGATTTTACTCTGAGATGGAGGATTCAAAGTCTTTCCTCCCTATTGGAGGTGGAGGAAATGATACTGAATCCTCCATCTCAGAGTAAAATCAACAGAGGAAAAATTCAGCTGAAATTCAAAGTTTATCTTCCAGCGCCGTTTTGATCACTCTCTCTACGAGGCACATATGAGTTTAGGTCCTTCTGTAGCAGTATGCGCTTGCATTTGTGGGTATGTAGGAGAAAGACTCGCGGCTTCCTAAACCCACAGGTGCAACCGCACACTGCTACACGAGGACCTGCCAATCAACCAAATCAACCAAGTGAGAGAGATGTGGGCAAGATGGTTTATTTCGGAATTTTGTAAAGAACAATATGGATTTGTATAAATTAATTAGTGTAATTATCAATTTTAATTGTTATATTATGTTTTGGGGGATCTGTTTTTGGGCAAAGAAAAAATTCTGATTTATATATAATTTGATGGAAATAGCCAAAAACAAAAAAAATTACCAAAAAAAAAGGATTCTTATTTAAATATTTTATTATATTCAATATGATTTGAAAGTAAATATCTGTGTAGTTCAAAAATTTCAGATTATTTTTTTCAATTTCATATTTTGTTATTATTTTTATATTTGAAGATAACTTTTAAATATAGCATAAACTCTAAACCCTAATATTAACTGAGATTCATTACGGATTTTGAAGCAGAAATCCGTGTAGAAAAGTGAATCCTACACGGATATTCAGTTAAATATCCGTGTAGGATACAATTTGTACACGAATAGTTAGTAAAAATCCGTGTAGGAATGCTGTAAATCAGATATTATCTGAAAATTTATCAAAGTACCATAACTTCTCTGAATATATATGTTGATATTTTATTATATTAAATATGATTTGAAAGTTAATATCTGTGTAGTTCAAAAATTTCAAATTATTTTTTTCAATTTCATATTTTGTTATTATTTTTATATTTAAAGATAACGTTAGTTAGATTATTCAAAAATATAAATATAAACATAAATTTAAATATAAAACCATACATCACAGAAAAAGAAAACATTAAAATAACATTAGTAAGAAACTGGTTCGGTGTTACACCATACATCACAGAAAAAAAAAAAAAAAACTAGCTAGATATCACAGAAAAAAATAAACCATCTAGATATATAACTGAAATGAAAACACAAAATATAAAACCAACAAAATACAAAACATTTCGCACTAATTGCCGCGCCTTTTTTCTTAGGGAAGCAGTTGATTCTCTTGCCTCCATTTTTGTTTACATTTTCCCAAATTCTCTTGCTTCTTCTCAAAGATAACCAAACATCCTCATCATCCATAGGACCTTCTGGACCGTAAGGCTCATCATCAGAGAACTGGTAGTGATCAGATTCATTGGGGGATGATATTAATTCAATTACGAGGGGCGGGGCTAAATGACTCCACTCAACTATGTCTTGATGTGAATCAGAGAACTGGAAGGTTTCAGATGGACCAACGAGAGGAGGGTAACCAGCGGGAAAAGGAAGCGGTGGAGGAATTATGGGAGCCCAGTTGGGATCATCTTGGGGGTCTTCTGCCGTAGGATTTTCTGCGGGGTTTTCAGATGATGGAGGATTTTCAGATGGAGTAGGATTCACGCTAGAGGTATTTTCTGCAGGATTTTGCACTGTGGGTAAATTTTGGTTAACACTAGGGGGACTCTCCATTTCATTTTTTTTACTGATTTGTACTGTGTAGTGTGATTTTTCACTAAAATCAGCGGTGATTAAATAGAATTAAGGGAGAAGAGAGCGTTTGGAGAAGAGAGCGTTTGAACTCCCGCACGATGTTTGGACTACCCTAAACCCTAAACCCTTCAGATTCATAACGGATTTTGAGCAGAAATCCGTGTAGAAAAGTTAATCCTACACAGATAATAAGTTAAATATCCGTGTAGCTCTATTTATCATCCTACACGGATATATAATTAAATAACCGTGTATGAATGTCAGAGAGCTACACGGATATTTAATTAAATATCCGTGTAGGAAGGGTAATTCTCACATGGTTTTTTATTTAAATAGCCGTGTATATATGTTGGGAGAGCTAAACGGATTTATCGCTAATTATCTGTGTAGAAAAGGTCATCTAGGGTTCAGCTGACTTAAAACTTCTCTTCCAGCGCCATTTTGACCACTCTCTCTCCTCTGGATTGGCTGGAATCTGATTTTTGCGCAGCAGGCATCTGAGATTGCTGATTTAGTTGTGATTTGCTCCTCTTTTTCTTGTTAAGGTTAGTAATACTTCTCTTTTCTTTCAATAATTTTCTGTTAATTACTTTTTATTGCTTATTTAGGGTTTAGGGTTTGATTAATGCATGCATGGTTGTAAAATAATTACTGTATTGTTGTCCAATAACCGACCTATTAATATGCTTGTAGGTCCATGCCCGTTCAAAATTAATCCAATAGGGATTAATTTTGGATAGTCTCCGGTTTGGGACTGCTCTTTGAATATTGTGTCTCATTTAGGATGTGAACACATGTTAGCGGGTTTAATTAGTATTTGAGAAAAATTCGACAGTATTTCTCCTTATTGCTCCTACGAGTATGTGGTCTGTACACATACTTGGGGAGTTAAGCAGAAATGCTGCCGAATTTTTCTCACATACTAATTAAATCACGCTAACATGTGTTCACATATGAGGCACAATATTCAAAGAGTGGGTTAGGATTGTAAACCGACCCTTTGTAAGCCAAGAATTCGGTAGGTTATACATATGTCGACCATCCACCACGCCTGATTAATTGAAATCATTTTTTTGAATTTAATTTACAGATGGATCGAAGTTGGATGTATAAAATGCGGCATGACAGTGAAGAATATTTGGTCCGAGAGTTACAGAGTTTTGCAAAAGGAGGCTGACATTTTGTGTCCATATAGGGATTGTAAAAATTGTATAGGATTTGAGGACTTGGAAGAAATTAGAACTCATTTAATTTGTCGGGGATTTAAGAAGAGATATACATGTTGGTTCATGCATGGTGAGAAAATTAGAGAAAGTAGTGGTACCTGTAAATTTTGTGATGACATAAATGAGAATGCACAAATTTCTGATAATTTTGAATTTGATTGCAACGATAATTATGAGAATTTCAAAAATCTTAATAATGTTGAAGTCGAATGCTGCGACGATGATGAGATGCCAATGAATATTGATGAAAACGTAGAACACGAGTTTACTGAAAACCTAGAGGACATGTTACGTGATGTGGAAGATGAAATTGGTGGTGAAAATTATGATAAATTTCAGTATTTGTCTGATGAATCCAAAAAGCTGTTGTATCCCGGGTGTACCACATTTACCAAACTGTCAGCTGTGTTGAAATTATTGAACTTAAAAGCAGACAGTGGTTGGAGCGATAAGAGTTTCACGGCCTTACTACAACTTTTACGAGAAATGCTCCCGAATAACAACGAGTTACCGTGTACAATATATCAGGCAAAGAAGTTGATCTGTCCAGTGGGATTGAAGATTGAAAGAATACATGTATGTCCGAATGACTATGTATTGTACCATAAAGAGTACGAGTCCATGCATGTATGTCCTAAATGCGGCGTTTCACGCGATAAGCTTAAGGGCAAGGAAACTGACGATTGTAACGATGAAGAAAAAAAGGACCGGCCTCCTGCTAAGATGCTGTGGTATCTACCGATAATACCGAGGTTTAAACGGTTATTTGCAAATTCCAAAGATGCGAAATTATTGCACTGGCATGAAGAAGAGCAGAAAAAGGACGGAAAACTAAGACACCCGACTGATTCTCCTCAATGGAGAAATATTGATAGACAATTCAAAGAATTTGGTTCTGACCCGAGAAACCTTAGGATTGTGGTGAGCACAGATGGAATGAGTCCCTTCGGAAGTATGAGCAGTCGACACAGTACTTGGCCAGTTCTTTTATCCATCTACAATCTTCCTTCTTGGTTGTGCATGAAACACAAGTACATAATGATGTCATTACTGATCCAAGGACCCAGACAACCCGGAAATGACATAGATGTATATCTCGCACCATTAATCGAGGACCTCCAAAAATTATGGAAGACTGGTGTCTGGGTATGGGATGCGTATAGCAAATAGGACTTCAAATTGCGGGCCATGGTATTTTGCACAGTAAATGATTTTCCCACATACAGAAATTCGTCGGGTTACAGTACGAAAGGAGCAAAAGCGTGCCCTATCTGTGAAGAGGACACGCAAGTGCTGAGGTTGAAATATTGTAGGAAGAATGTTTTTATGGGGCATCGTAGGTTTCTCCCCATTAATCACCCGTACCGTAGGAGAAAGAAGACATTCAATGAGAAAAATGAGCTCGGAGTGGCACGTCATCCATTGGATGGAAAGGGTGTCTTCAAGCGGGTTAAAAACCTTGATGTTGTTTTCGGAAAATGCGCCAAAGTACCACCTAAAAAATATTTGGAAAAAGAAGTTCATATTTTGGGATCTACCGTACTGGTAATATTTAGAGGTGCGACACTGCCTAGATGTCATGCATGTTGAAAAAATGTATTAAAGTCCCGCAATGTGCACCATGTCGAAGGAGGAGAAAGCAAGCTTTTGTAAATGCCTTCACAGTATTAAAGTTCCGTCAGGGTATTCTTCGAATATTAAGAAGCTGGTGTCCTTGAAAGAAATGAAATTGATTAGTATGAAATCTCATGACTGTCATGGTTTAATGACACAGATGATTCCTGTCTCAATTCGGGAAATTTTACCAAAGGCCGTTCGGCAGACCATTACGAAGCTTTATTTTTTCTTCAATGCAATTAATTCCAAGGTGATAGACCCGCTCAAATTGGACGCTTTGCAAGCGGAGGTCGTCATTACTCTTTGCCATCTTGAGATGTATTTTTCTCCCTCTTTTTTCGATGTTATGGTTCACCTTGTTGTCCAACTCGTGAGGAAAATTAAGATTTGTGGTCCTGTATTCCTGCGGTATATGTATCCATTCGAGAGATACATGGGTATTTTGAAAAAATACGTAAGGAACCGACATCGGCCCGAAGGTAGCATTGTAGAAGGGTATTCAACAGAAGAGGCGGTTGAGTTTTGAACCAACTACCTAATCGGTGTGTCTCCTATCGGTGGTCCAAAATCCCGATACGAAGGAAGACTCCAAGGAGTAGGGACAATTGGTTTGAAAGCCGTATTTGCTGACAAACTACAAAAGGCACATTTTATTGTACTACAGCACATGGCAGACATTGCTCCCTATGTGGATGAGCACATGACAATCCTTCGACAACAGAACTACACGAGAAGTCAGAAGTGGCTGAATAACGAGCATAATCGTTCTTTTACAGGATGACTAAAAGAAAGAGTGAAGGAACACCCCAAAAGGTCGCCCGTAGATGAAATTGTCAGGCTACTAGGCGAAGGACCCCAAATTGTTGTTAGAACAATCCAAGGATATGAGATTAATGGATATACATTTTACACTAAATTACAAAGTGATAAGAGTGCGACGCAAAATAGTGGGGTGACGTTGGTGACGGCCTCCGAAGAATTCAGTAGATCCGGGGATGCCCGGGCTGTAATAGCATCAAAGTCATATTACGGTGTTATTGAAGAAATTTGGGAGCTCATTTACAGTCCTTGCCTCAACATTCCCTTGTTTTGGTGTCAATGGGTCGAAGACCGGGGTGTGAAGGTTGATAAAAATGGGTTCACACTCGTTGATTTCAACAAAGTCGGGTATGTCGATGATCCGTTCATACTAGCCAAGCAAGCCACACAGGTCTTTTATGTCACTGACCTGAGTGATGATAGGTGGAGCATCGTCCTATCGGGAAAAAGAAGGATTCTAGGGGTTGAAAATGTCGTGGACGAAGAAGAGTACGACCAGTTCGACGAGATACCTCCATTTTGCACCGACGTGCCAATCGAGGTACCAATAAGTAAAGAAGAAGCGAACTACATGAGATCTGATCACAAGGAAGGATTATGGGCCGATGTACAAAAAGTGCAAAAAAAGAGAAAAAGAAAGAAAAAAGCCACTGTGTAATATTTTTATGTAATATTTTGATTATGTAAAATTTTTTAATTATGTAACAATGTTATTTTGCATTTTCCATTATGATTTTATAACAAAAATATACATCTTAGATATAAGTTACATTATATTTTCTATATGATATGATTATTAAATGAGGAGGGATCCAATTATATAGGTTAATTTTACATTTTTTTTTATTTTTTAACTATTTATTAAGAGGGTTACAAAATCGCTGTTTTTCGATGGTCCGAAAACAACGATTTTGTATTTTCTTAGATTTAAGTTACATTTATATAACAAAAATATGATAATTGAATATCATATTTTCTATATGTCTATATGATATGAAAATGTTTTTGATATAATATAAACGGATAATTAATTAATAATCCATGTATGAAAGTTTGTACACGTATTTTTGTCTAAATATCCGTGTAGCTCTATTAAGCTTCCTACACAAACTATCATCAAAATATCCGTGTAGAATTCCCTACGGATTTGAAATTTTATTAAATATGGTATAATATAAATATTTATTATATTATTCATCTTCCTACACGGATATTAATTTAAAATCCGTGTATGATACGCTGTGAAATTTATACAACAAATATTTTATTTTATTAATTCATTTAGATATGAACTTTGTAAATATTAATTTCTTTAGATATGAACTTTGTAAATATTAATTTCTTTTTATAATTTATGTATTCATTCTTGTTCACTATTTTACAAATGAAAATATTCATCACTGTATTAGAAATATTAAATATTAACAAATTTATAATTGTACAACTAATACAGAAAAATAAATAGAGAAAAACAGAAATGTAAACAAGTAAACTTTGATATATTACTGGTAAATAACTTCACAAAAGTTACCAAAAATCTCTAAACAACAGATTACCAAAAAACTGATATAATAGAACCCAAAAAAAAAGAAACTCATACAATAAACAAAAAAAAAGAAACTCTAAACAACAGGTTCATTCTTTGTCCTACATTCGTAGGGCTTCGGTGGCGGATGGCCCCTGAGGCTGCGACGTGGGCGAGTTGGTAGTGTTCGCGGCCATGGCGAACTTCTGGGATAACCTGGTGGTGGTTGTTCGTAACCGGGTGGGATTGATGGCACTACAAGAGGTGGGATTTCAAGCGGGAGCTCAAGAGGTTCTTCTTTGACTTGAGCCATTTTTTTTACTAAGAAGGATATATAGGTTCAGTGAATATTTTGAGGTTATATAGGGTTTAAGGCGACTCTTCGTTTTTCTGTATTTATTTTCTAATTCATAGTGATGAATTAATGAAATTAGCTGGCGCGCATGCTTTGAACTCCCGCTACAAATTTGGTCTTCACCAACAGATATTTAAATAAAAAGCCATGTATGAAAGTGTTTAGAGCTACACGGATATATAATTTAATGTCCGTGTGTGAAGTGTATCCTACACGGATATTTAATTAAAAATCCGTGTCGCTCTTCTCTTTTCCTACACGGATTTTTAATTAAATATCCGTGTAGGATACCCTTCGCACACGGACATTTAATTATATATCCGTGTAGGAAAGTTCCCCTCTTTCTATACTATAATTTTTGTAAATATTTCTAAGTACCCGACTCTAACTTCCCTCAACTTCTCTGATTTTGAAAAACATGGACTGATTCGCCACTGCTCCTCCCTCTGCGCCGCCTCTCCCTCTACGCCGCCTCCCTCGTCGGCCTCTCTTGGTAATAAAAACAATCTCTATTCTCTCTCTATTTCCTCCTTATTTGGGCATTTCTGATTTGAACCACCGTTAATTGTTGATTGTTTTGTCGAGTTCTCCCGGGTGCTCGTCGGCCTTCTTTGGGATCCTCCCTTGTTGCCTTGCTGCCTCCCTTGCTGCCTCCATTGCAAAGGTATTGGTTTGGACCAAAATGAGTTCTTATTCATATTGTAAATTTAATTTGTACCAAAATTGTAAATTAGAGACCTTACATGTGAAAATTTTGTATTATACAAAATGAAAAATTCACCAAAATTAGTTGGTTCATTTCTGTCTGTCTAATTTGAACACATTGCTATTATTTTTGGTAGAATCATGTCACATTTGGGTGAGCATTTTGGGAACCCCGAAGACGAAGTAGAGCAAGGTGCAGCCCAGTCGGAATCACAAAGAAGGACGAGAGGTCCGACGACGTGCAAAACCATGTTAGAAAAAAAAGCAATTTCAAATCGAGTTCAAGAAGAACGGGTGTGCGACAGGGGAAAACAGGGTGCATTACTCAAATTGGTGCAGCCATTTCGCGAAGAGGAAGGCCGACATCAGAAAAGCCTCTTGCAAGGCCTTCAGCAAGGAGACAAAACAAGAATGGTGGGAGATGGTGAAGGTAATATCACCATTTCAATATTTCTTTTGATTGCTGTACATGCATGAACTTAAAATGACATTTGTTTTGTGTCAATCAGGCTCAATAGAACATCACAAATGATATCGGAAAAAAAAACTCTAAAGATAATGAACGATGGGTGGAAGCAATACAAGAGCACACTCGTGACCGAATGGATGAACAAAGGAAAGAATCCGGTCGGACGCTATCGATGGGTGGAAGCAATACAAGAGCACTTCGTAGCAATGAAGCAAACCCCCGAGTTCCAGGTAACTAAATTTATAAAATTGTAACTCTGTTTTTTGTCGATTGATCCTTTTTCTGCCTTACACTAATTGATTGGCTTTGATTAATGAAGGCTGCAAGTGAAAGAGGCAGGAGAACTGTTGCCAAGAACAAGTACCCGCACCATTTAGGGTCAGGCGGGTACGAGGGTAAGTCTGCCGAATTTAAGAAGATACTGGAATCAAACATCGATTCTGACTCACCGGTTGTCAAGATCACCAACCCTAGGGGGACGGGTTGGTTCATGGCAAGATCTGAGATAACAGCCGACATAAGGATTCGACTGCCTGAAGAATTGCGGCCCTTGGCTCAGAAAATGGTACTTAATTCTTGTTATAACTTGCGTCATTCAAACAAAATTATAACTGCCTCCATTTAATTAGTCTTGTGTTTTATTCAATTTTTTTAACAGTTGGAGGTGGAGGAGGAGGTCAATTCGGGTGCCCGTACAGTCTTGAGGCAGCATGATGCATTGTCTCAAACGCTGGAGAATCCGGAACACCTGGGTCGGGTTAGGGGTGTGGGGGTCCACGTGGGCTTCAAGGATGTCTTCGGCAAATCAAAATCTCGAGGAAAGCGTGAAAAGTAGGATGTCAAGATGGAGCGACTCCGTCAGCAAATGCAACAGGATTACGACGCAAAGCTGATGGAGATGGAATCAAGAATCCTCGAACGCTTATCCTCTCAGTTTAGGCAGCCATCCGAGCACCCACCTCCCATTTCGCCGGGATTTCAGTGCAGCAGTCAAAGGTGAGCCCTCTGTAATTATTAAAGACGGAGGACAACAAGCCGAATCAGAAGATATAAAGAATAAGATGAATTGTGGGTGGTTAAAGGTGAGCCCTCTATAATTATTTTATTTCATGTCATATGCAAAAAATTATTGTCATTCTAACATATATAGGCCGATCAATGTAAATTTTCATTGCCCGCGACAGACGGAGAGTTGGGAGTGCGGTTATTACATGATGTCTTACATGCTTCTATGGATCGAAACAATACAATTCAAATTTCCAAAACTGGTATGTGTTGTACCCTAAAATAGCTGAGTCATGCTTGATTGACAAAATATGCTTTGAAATTATAAAATAGGTCTGCTGCAGAGGGTCGGGCACATGTTAACCTGGCCTGATGACATGAAATGGAAATACAAATCCTTGAAACTAAAATTCATGATTAAATAGCATTTTAAAAATGATGAATTTTCATATGTGGCATGAATTATAACTCCAAGTGGTTGAGGAGTTATGAATTTTGAAAAATAATGCATTCTGATTGGTGCCAAGTGGCTCTGGGTACCCCTAGCAATTGATTTAAGTCACTGGGTACACATTTTGGGGGTTCATAAACCTAACCCTGCAACACGGGCCCACCAGTCAGCCTCTTAAGGTGTTTTTCGCTGAGATCCCAAGATGGGTGGACTCGGCACATGATAAGGCAACAATATGCACCGGGCGTCAGAGATATGGCTCATCATGCGCCAGGTGCACGCAAAGGAAAATAAAAGTCGCTGGGTTTTAAATATTCAACGCAATGACCCCTTCATTCCCCGTGCGCTCGGCTCTCATGAGCCATGTTATAACCTGTACACGGTTCACCTAAAACCGAGTTCAGGCAAGGAGCGGGTAAAATGAAAATAGCCGATTGGCTCCGGTTTTGTGAAGCCGACAATGGGTCTCACATGTCAGGGCTCTCTCCCTCTCTTCTGCTTCCTCTCTCGCGATTTTGAAACCGAAATCAAGAATCCAAGCTCATAACTTCATAATACGGCATGGTTTAAGCTTTTACCTGAGTTTAACCAAGTCGGATGCACCCTCCCTTTGTCAAGTCCGGGTATATAATTGCCCTTCGAGACACTGACTTCAATCAAAGACAAAGGGAAATGAAGAAGATGCAGAACTCGGATTATGATCAAAATTGAATGCTGAGCCTTGGAAGAGAGCTTAAGAGTGTTTAATCGATGCTCTCTGGCAATTCAATCGAAAGAAATGAAAACCAATTTCATGTGCACTATGAACCCGGTTGTATTCGGGTATGGACCAAATTAAAAATGGTAATAGCAGTATTGTTTATTCAGGCACTTGAATCATGTCACTTGGATCGTGTGAAGCTATCACAAAGTTTAAAATAGTATGTCTTTAACGGGGTTGCCCAAAGATGGAAGCTGGCACTTGATCGGTACCAGAAGGATGATACATGCGATCCAAAATGGAAAATTGACAGAGCAAACGGTATAATGCCTCGCTATGTATGTTAATGGTATGCTATACCCGCACCCTGGCGTTCCCTCATGATCTGAATGCAAATCAAACGGCTCCATGCGTTATTAGCCGATTTGGCCTGAGGGACAGTATACCCGGTGCCTGTGCCAAGCTAACCGAATTGATGAGCTGTCCCTGACACCTGCGAATGATGACAAAATAGGAGAATATTTGCTCCTGGGCAATGGGAAAAGCATGACCCCTTGATAGCCGAAATGCATGAAATCCACACCATTCAACTTTTGAAATCAAGGGCTATAGATGCCCTATGCTATGGATTGCCAACCTGGCATGTTTTGATTGGTTCAAACTCCTCAAATGATGCAGGACTGTAATCTGAACCATTGATATGAAGATGAAAATATGAAAGGAGATGGTGATGCCATGTCAGCTAAGCCTACCCTAGCCTTGAGGCTATATAAAGACCCCATGCTATGAAGAAAATACATATCAAGCAACAGATAGCATACACTCTGAGAAATTGATTAGATAGCATAGTTTAGTTAGAAAGCTCAAAGTTTTTCTTCTTCTTCTCCACTGTCAAACACAAAGAATAGGTATAGCACAATTTCTGATGCAATGTAGATGCTCAATGAGCTTAGTTTCATGTATATACACCATGGATGAATGCAATGCAAGCTTACTTGGAGCTTGTTTACTTTGAAATGCTTGTTTCTTCCTTTTTTCCATTTTCTTCTTCTTTTTCCTTTTCTTTCTGATCTGACCTGATCTGCTGCATCTCTCTTTCCTTCTTTCTTTTCTTCTTTTCTTTACTGTCACAAGCACCTAGATTCAAATCCATGAGTTGAAGGTGTTAATCAAGCAATAAAAGGCCTTTTGTAGCAATTAATGTTATATTTATGTTTTAAATCGATTTAATAATTTGATGAGGCATAAGAACAGTTCTTATAACTGATATGGAGCCTATGATTCAATAAAAATGCATTCTTTAGTTTTCTTTTTCTTTCTTTTTTCTTTTCTGCCTTGATCCCTCTTTTTCTTATTTTCTGTCAAGCACAGCACAGCACACACACACATGCATACAAAATATAATATCAAGATTTAAAAGTGATAATCTCATGCAATTAGAGTATAATAAGAAATAATTATGGAAGTTGATGTTTGACTACATCCTTTCATTGATTAGTATCTTGTTATACAAGCTTTTTTGCATGAGATTTTAATAAAATGTATATATGGACTTGTTTGATCTGGATTCATGTGAAGGCAGAGGAGAAAGGTGCTAGGAATTGATGTTTAACTACATCTTCCTATGCACTTTGTCTTTCTTTGTTACTTCTTCTCAAATATGTTGATCTTTAAGGACTTGAGTGCATAAAAGTAAAGGCTGAGAGCAAAGGACATAGAACTATGCATGTTCAGTGATTAGATGCTTGATGAATGCCTTGACACATGAAAATATGCAAAACTCAAGGACTTGCATGCATATTTTGCACTGCTGGTACCTAGAACCCCATGTTACAGTGTCAAATGTGTATATACCTTGATTAAACCTGATCCTAAGCATGCTTATAAGCTAATGAAGCCAAGCCACTACCTGTACCAGTCCCAGGTTGAAAGGAATAGCAATGAATGCTATACTGGTATCAAAATGCCCATATATGACATGCTGTCACAGATCAGTCAGTGCATACTGATCTGTCACCCAAAAAAAAAAAATCTAAAAACACAGATAGGTAGAGGGTTCCAAAACAACCAGTCTAGCCTCAAATTTTTCATTTTTCTGATTTTTCTACTATTTTCTATGAATTTTTGAAGTTGGATTTCTGAGATTTCAGTTTCTGCACTGTGCATGTATATAGTACTGTCAGGCCGCATTGGCCATTTCATGCTTTTCCAGGGACCTGACAGCAAAATAAATACTTTTATCATGTAGAGCATTCAAAAGCAATCAAAATGGACTTTTAGTTTGCATCATTTGGATCTATATAGCATGAGTTACAAAAATCCAAAGTTAATTCATATATTTTGACAGCTTCTGACAATAATGCCCCTGCACCTTTCAGAAATTCAGAAAAATAGAAATAAAATCTTAAAAATGATAAAAACTTGCATACATACTCATGACATATAGCATTTGTTGTACCCTAAAATGTTGCTATAATTTAAAATGGCAATATTTTAATGCTTGGAAAATACCAAGGGTGTTGGAAATTCTTTAAAATGGATCAAGAGCAATGCAATGGAATTCACATAATGATTCCTCATAAAATAACATGAATTTTGATATGTTATGTGATTTATAACTCAAAATGGTTGAAGAGTTATGAATTTTATAAAGAATTGCTGATGTGGCATGGTATGATTGGGGCCACGTAGGCACAGAAGGCCTACAAGTCAGCAAAGGCTTCTCTGGGTGCAAATTCGGGTGTATAAATCAAATCTTACACCTAGGGCACACTATTTAGCGAGATATATGAAATTTCGCTGCATACATAAAATAGGTGAACATGGCATATGGTACTCAAACTCTGTGCACCAAACTGTCAGTGGATAGGTCTACTGTAAACCGGACTCACCTAAACTTCGCCTAAGGTCGCTGAGTTTAAAACTTGGCGCCTCTGCACCCTTCGTTTCAAATGGACTCGGAGCACATGGGCCACACTTAAGCCGGTTCACGGCTCACACCACACCGGATTCATCCAGTGTATAAACCAATCAGATTCAAGACAAAAAATGAAATGGGTAACGGGTCATCACCTTCCTTCTTCCCTCTTCGTTCTGAATGAAAACCGGAGCTCCAAAATGCACTATAATGGTTCAGGGATTGGAGGAATGCATGAATGAATATGAATTGGCACTCTCTCCTTTGTCAATCCTTGCCTTCTCTTAAACTCGAGCACTTCCCTTCCGTTCCAATTGCTCTCAGAGATGAATCGAAGGAGAAGAATGAATTGGCCGAAATAGTTGAAATTAGGCCTCAATGGCTTTGAAATATGTTCTCAAGCATAAGGCGACACTAATGGACTTGCCAATTTGATAAATGAACAAGCAATTAAGTCGGCCCGTGAATGGAGCATGCACTCGGGCACGATGATGTTTGAAAAGGACGCATACGTCATCAATAGGGTAAATTGAACCCTGGAACATGATAAGGGATGTTTTGCGATGCTGGCTGTCATACTCATGGGCCCCTAGATGCAATGTTCAGAGTGGTCACACGTTAAGTGCCGCCGTGCTCGAGCATATCGCATCATATGGTTATAGCTGTTATTAGGGACAGTCGTCCCCTGGGACACGTGTTGGCTACTTCATGGATGATGCCAAATAAGGAAGCTTCCTTCCCAGAGGTGCATAGTCACGCATACCATGCTGGCGCCCGATTCAACCGGCTTTCAAGGGCTAAGATGGAGCCCAGTGCATTGGAGCCCGATTTAAGGGCTGAGATGAATTCATATGATTAAAATATCTGATATGCAGTGATTAAAGCATGATCTCTTGCCAGGTGGCACTTGAATGAACATGGAATAGCTTGAACCAGTGATCAAACAGCTGTGGTGCATGGTGAAACAAGCCCAGCAATGCATGATTCAAATCCTTGACCCCTGCCTATATAAGGGCACCCATACTACATGAGAAATAGACAGAATATAGAGATAGAATACACATATACATTGAGATATTGTGAGAGAGCTCTTTAGGCTAGTTTCTTTCTCAAGTTCATAGTGAAAAGCTTGTTGCTTTCTTCTCCCTTCTGCAATTTGATAGGTATAGCATAGTTTTGAGAGTCTTTTAGACAATCTTATGTAACAATTCTAGGGGTGAATGAATTTATTTGGAAATTCTTGCATTTCTTGTTGATTTTTGTGCTATTTCTTGTTATTCTTGATCTCTTCTTTCTTGATCTCTTTTCTCTGCTCAATATTAGCTGTTTTGAAGCTTAAAGGAGAGAGCTTTGTGCTTAAGCACAGAGCTTGATGATCAAACTCTCTCTTTTCCTTTTCTTCTTCACTGTTTTCAAAAAAGAATTGTATATATAGTAGCTTATAATAAAGCATAGCATAGGATCTGCATTTTAAAGCTTAAATATGATATATTTGATGTTTTATTTCAGTTTTATACAAAAATACACATAGTTAGTGCATATATGCATGTATACCTTTGATTCTATGCATTTTTCTTCATCTTTTCCTTTTTTACCTCCCTTGAAAGCTTGATCTAAGCAAATATAGGTTAAGATGTGAGTAGTTGAGCCAGCTGGCATCCTTGCACATCAGATCCTTTAGAATGCTTTGATTAATCTTTCATTTAAGGGAATAAAGTGACTTAATAAAAAATTAATACACAAGGGCTGTTAAAGTTGAGCCAGCTGGCATCCTTTGCAGTTCCTCAACCCAATGATCACTTGATAGGCCTAATGGCAATGAAAAGATTCAAGAAATACAAGGGATTATGCTGCCAAAATGCTAACTCACACTTTCTTGAGGACTTAATTGTCATTAGTGAGAAACTGAGGTTTAAAATGCAAATAGACAAGGTGTTATGCTGCCAAAATGTCATTTGCACTTTTAAATCTATGAAGTTTTGATGATTTGCCTATTTTAATCAAGTGTGAGGACACAAAAATGAGATTTTCATAAAACCAGGGGCCTCCCTATGATTTTCCATGTTCATAGCATTTTAAAATACTCAAATCTTGATTGATATTGCTTTCATAGAGCTTTGATCTCATATTTTTGTTGTTTCATACCAAAACAGTGGCTATATGCCCTTGAAAACCTGTTCTGATGTGAACCAGACCTTTGACTATGTCCAAATCATGTTTAATATACTCTTGGTACTGTATTGAACCCAAACTCAGCAGCCAAGCACAGAGCCATGCCCACTGGTACAATGTTATGCCTTGAAATACACTGATTTGACCTCTGCTGGCAAATCAGCAAGTCTGGACCAAACCAGGGACCAAACTGAAAATATAAAAACACAGTTTGATAGAGGACTCAAAAACAAACACTCTCCTCATAAATTTTCCATTTATTGGATTTTTCTGCTATTTTTAATAATTTCCCAAAGTTCAGATTTCTGAAAATTATAAACTGCATAGTGCAGTATACTGGAATTTTGATACCAGTTCACTGTTTTGAACTTTTCATACATCAAATGATCTCTAAATATTCAATAAAAAATATATTTGAAATCTACACTCTCTGTACATGAATTTAGACATAAAGTTTGTTGAAATCCAAGTTGTATAGTACCCAGAAATAATTCATCAATTAAATACAAAATTCTGTCACTGTTTGGACGATTATGCCCCTGATAGCTTTGAACAAAGCTTAAATATACAAATGAAATCTTAAAAATGATAAACTCTTTCCTGGATGTTCATGATGCATCAAATTATATGTCTTTAATCTTATCCAATGCATTTCTTCATAGAAATTCAAATCAAATAGTTAAAAACCCGATGTCTTTGGATATTAAGTCATAAGGTCACATGCATAATCGGCTTTCAAACCAAATCCAATGCTTATACACTGTCTAATATGCTTAAATGTGATTTCTAATGATGAATTCAACACTCAATTCTGACCTATGCTTCCTGTACCGTGCACTGATACCGAACCGGTACTGTATCGGACTTATCGAGACTCAAAGTATGTCATCCAATGTTTAAACCTCAAAATTGATGTTTCTCAAAGTCCTTAAGAGCTCAAATGGTGTAAAACAACAAGTCAATTGAATCAGTTTTCGTGAAAATCGATTTAAATTCTCAAACTGTACCGACATCATCGAGCTCAGCCGAGGATGACATCTCCGTTGATCCACCGTCGCTGACAACACCTCCAATGAACTCAGAGGATCAAGGCGACTCAGACTGCAGCCATTCGGGGCTTGAGATGGCTGGAGCATGGTCGGAGATAGAAACCCTAGTCGGGACTGGACTGCTCCAGTGCGATTAAGTTCACATGAACTCGCACGGATCTTGACGCAGTTATGGCCGATTGATGAAGGCGCTAAATCAAATTCAAATTAGAAGCACACATCTTGATGCAACGTTATAATCTAACGGTTCAGAACAATGTCAAGAGCTGTGACAGGGGGACCCCACTCGTCATGTTTAATGAAATCCCATTCAACCGAATCTCAAAGCCCAGTTCAAATCTTGGAAGGCCCATAAGCCCAAATCCATCCTCTATGCACATCTCAAAGTCTAAGCGCACATCTCAAAGTCTAAGCATATCTCAAAGCCCAGATCTTAAATCCAAAGGCCCAGATTTAATCTCAAATTAAATAAAATCAAACAAATAAAACTCTTTTACAAATCAGTCCTTCTGACAAATTTTATTCACAGCGCAGTCCTTAAAAACTTACAAATAAGTCCCTGCCTGTATAAAATTCTTTCAAATAGGTCCCTGGAAGCCCAAATTTCATTCCAAACCTCATCAAAAGATTCGGATATTAGATTTGAATTGTATTTGGCGCCCTCATCTAATGCAGCATATCACATCAAGATTCGTGCAGACTGCATAGGACTCCTTCTCAGTCGAGGGAACTGGACGACTCCAGTCCCGAGAGAGGGTTTCTCCTCCGGTGTGATTCCGGCCATGGCTGGTCTTGAGCCGGTGCAGTTTGGATCGTCTCTTCAAGGGGAGCGCATTGGTAATCTTATTGGTCACCGACGATCATCGGAGCGGCCGTATAGGTCTGACATGTCTCATATCGGTACCGATTGGGTTTCAAATTCGATTTTTAAGCAATTTCAAGGTGTTTTCTTTGATCAATTGGTCATGTGTCATTAAATAGGAGCATAGAAGCTTAAGGAAGTATCAATTCAAAGTTTATTTGCTCATTAAGCATGGTTTGACTTCTTTGAACTCGGTACAGTACCGATTTGATACTGATCATGTATTGCAGAGAGCAGGAATTGGGATTGAACACTGAAATCTTTGTTTAGAAGCATACTGGAGTATATCAAAAGGTTTAAGAGCATTGGATTTGGTTTGAAGCTCATTTGTGCATGATATATACATGTGGTGCATATGATTCAATATATTTACAAAACCTAAAATCCTACTTAAATTCAGATTTTAGTGAAGAGACATGTTGAAAATATGACATGTCAAGAGTATTCAGGAACAATTTTATAATTTTTGGAAATTTATTTGCATTTTTAAAGAATTATTCAAAGCTGCCAAGGGCATTCGTGTCCATCAGTGACAAAAGTTTTGTATTTAATTCAAGATTTTATTTTGAGAGCTATACAACTTGGATTTGAGCAAACTTTGAGTCTAAATTCATTGGCATGGAGTGTAGATTTCAAATATATTTTTTGTTTAATATTTACAGATCATTTGAGACATGAAAAAGTCAATGCGGCCAGAACAGGTCAAATTCCAGTATAACAGTATATATACAGTTTTGAATTTCTGAAATATGAACTTTGAAAAATTATTAAAAATAGCAGAAAAATCCAATAAATGGAAAATTTGTCATGAACATATTTGTTTTTGAGTTCTTTATTTGACTGTGTTTGTAGATTTTCGATTTGGTCCCTGTACTATAGCAGTGGGCTTTGAACCATGCTTAGCTACTGAGTTCAGACTTGGCCATGTACCAGGAAGTGCTTAGTAGAGTTTAAAACATAACATGAGGTTTGGTTCAAGGTTTCAACACCTTTAAAGGGCATTATAGCCACTGATTTGGTACCAGTCAAGGAGAAACAAGATCAAACAAAGCTCCAAGCACTCAAATCATCAAATTAACATGCATGAAGACTGTCAGGTGCTGCACATTTGCAGAAAAGCCCCTGAGGTCTTAAAAAACATATTTTTCATGATCTTCTCACTTGAACATTGGACAAATCCTTGAGATATCATCATGTATGGATTATAGGTGACTCAACACAGTACATACTGCTGTCTACCTGTATCTTGGCATTCCTTCTCTCACTATATGCATATTAATGCACTTTCTATACCTTGCAACATGCAATCAAGTGCATATAGCTTGTCCTTAGCCTTGCATCAACATTCAAGTGCATTGATATGCATATAGGTCCAGTTATTTTAAGGAAACAAAGAGGAAATCATCAGACTTGACCTCAATGCCCCTGATTTTATTATTTGACATTTTAAGTTGATTTCTTCAATTCTTTATATTAAATAACTTCTATAAATTGGATATTAGGAGAAATCATCAGACTTGACCCCCATATCCTTATCACATCCATTATTTAATCAAGAATTAAAGAATTTGATTAAAGAAAAGGAAAGAAGAGGAGACAGAAAAGGGAAAAGAAAAAGAAAAAGAATGAAAAGGAGAAAAGAAGAAAAGAAGAAAGAAAAGGTAAGAAATACATAAAAGTGTTGTTTTATTTCCATTTTACAGATCTAAACTGAATGTCAATATGTTTTTTATTTTTTTTCACATTATATTCCTTTTATTCATCAAAAATAGTGCAAAAAAAGGAAAAGAAGAGAGCTTTGATCATCAAGCTCTGTGACAATGCATAGAGCTCTCTCTAATGTGCTTCAAACCAGCAATCTAAGAACTCAGATCAAAAGAAGAGGAAGGAATCAAGAGAAAGAAGCTCCAAAGCAATGAAAAATTGACAAAATATAGAACTTTCAAATGGAATTGCATTCACCACTGGAATTATTACATCATACAGCTCAGAGAGCACTTCTAAACTATGCTATACCTATCAATTTGCAGGAAAGTAGAACAAGCTTCAAGCTGTGCTATGATTTGGAGAAGAAATAAAGAGAGAGAGTATAGTGCAAGTGCTTCTCAGTGTAATTGAGAGTGTATTGTATGTCTACTGTGTCTTTAACATGGGTATAGGTGCCTTTATATAGGGCAAGGAGCAAGGGGTAGGGTCCTTCATCATTTGACATGTGTCCATAGGTGTTTGATCAATGGCCGAGATCAGCTTGAGCATATTCATTCATTCCAGAAGCTTCCACAGCTTAGGATCACGTGTTCATGCATATACATCATCACTGGAATCATATCATCCTTTGGATTTGCTTTAAATGACATGTGGTGCATCTTGGCCTTCAATCGGCTGGTTATGCATGGCTTAATACAAAAGGCGTGACCCTAGCGCTTTTGAATAGAATCTTCCTTCTTTCATCATCATCCAGAGATGGAAGACACGTGTACATGGGGACCATTGAGCTGCTAACAGCTGGAATAGAATGGTGCACTGTGCTCGAGCCCGGCAGTGCTTAACATGAGCCGGCTCTAACCAATGCACCCCAGAGCACGAGGGATCACCACATAGCATCGCGAACATCATATTAACATGCATCGAGGCTTAATTTACCATTTCTGACAGCTAGGCATGCATCTCGCCTCTGCCTCGGATCCCATGTGAAGCCGAGTCATGATGCATATGTAATTGATCATCATTCTTTCAAATTGACATCTCAGAGATTATAGTGTAATCATATAATGACTACATGCCAAGCTACATAGCTTAATTCGGCTTCTAAGTATCAATTTCAAGTGCCAAGTAGGCTCCTTTCTCGACCGTATTCAAGGCTTGTGAGAATACAATTGCTTGAAGGGTTCTGACTTGAGAAGAGCATTCATACACCTATGACAATCCCCAATATTGGTTCAGGTAGAGCTCAATCCCTTTCTCTGAATTTCATTCCTTCGATTTCAACAGCACAGCGAAGGGAAGAAGAAGAACAAGAGAGAAGAGAACTGACAGGCGGGACCCCACTGTCAGCCTCTCAAAATCCCTACCAATCGGGTCATTTCATTTACCCATTATTTTATTTAAACCCGGTGTTAGATGAACCGTGTATTGAGTATAGAATGGTCCACGAGATCCGGGCGCATGGGCGCTGAAGGGGTCATTGCGCCGGATTTTAAATCCCAGCGACTTGAGTCGCGTTTTGGGTAGGTCTGGTGCACCGTGAACCAAGTCACTGACAGTCCGGTGTACAGAGTTGTAATACCATAGACCATGTCTGTCTATTTCTCAAATCCAGCGAAAATGAACTTGTGCCTATGACAAGTGGCCCCAAGGATAGGTAATAGCTATGTTGCTCCCAAAAATGCACCCATATGATTTGAGATGAGCTTTTAAGCTGTCTGTGCATACGTGGCACCAATCAGAGGCTGCCACCTCAGCAATTTTCATAAAAATTCATAACTCTTCAACCATTTTGAGTTATAAATCGCATAATATATCAAAATTCATAATATTTCATAAGGAATCTTTATTTAAACTCCAATGCATTGCTCTTGATCCAATTTAAAGAGTTTTCAAGTACCCTTGGTATTTCCCAAGCATTAAAACACTGCCAATTCAAATTTAGCAATATTTTAGGGTACAACAAATACCCCCCACCTGGGTGGGGTGTGAAGACTGTGGGGATTGAACAGCTCAGCCAGGTGCCCCCAGTGTACTTCATACACTTATGGAATTTCATCTTAGCCAAGTTACTTGCTCTGTTGCAAGTAGTTGGAGTTCAGGTCAGGCGTTGACGGTTTCAAAAGCTGACTTGATCATCATTCTTCAGCTATGACAGGGCATAGAGGTATGTTTTACTTAAACCTCATTTACAATTGTGCTTGCACGGGGGTTATGGGATGTGGATGGATGGTCTTCAGGCTTATCCGGGGCAAAAAACATACAGGATGTGGAACCTAGGGTTTGTCTTCCAATCATTCAATCCAGGAATTCAATCCGATCACAGGGGTATAGGAATAGTATTGCGTATCAGCCAACCTAAGTGGCAATGAAGGATAGGCGTCCCTAATTTCCCTTAGATCATGCATCTGAAACATTACTCTAGTCGTATAGGCTTGAGCATGTCACGTATCAGCCAACAATGGCACTTCAGGATAGGCGTCCTTAGCTGGGGCTGACGTTGAGTAATGGAAAATCACGTATTGTTCTAGTAACCATGCGAGCATTCGTATATTTGAAGTTTTAGGTAGGCCATACCATATATCATATCATAACCTGGAATTTTCTTCAAGTTTTCATTGTTGCATTTGCTTCTGGGTTGGGGGGTATTGGCAGCTATTCATAATGCTGACCTTTCATGTCTGGATGACCCGGGCACATTCATAGCCCAAGTTCTGTTTACACATGCATTGTATTCATCTTCATGGCATTCATTCAAATCATCTTCGCATTTGGATCATAGCACATCTTGGCATATCATTTCATTGGAGTTATAAATTCATCTGTTTATGCAAGGGTTCTGTTCAGTCGGCATGATCCCTTGCCCATAGGTCATTTCCAGATCAAAGGGAGGCATTCGAGCGATCCCGTGGATTGGACTCCCGACACCACCTTGCAGGTAGGCGTCAACTATCAGAGAGGAGCCGTGCTTCATCAGAGTCATATTCATTCTATCTCAGGTACCAGTCTTCACCCGGTTTCACCTGTTTGTTCTGCCCATTCTTTACATTTATTGGGGCTGAGTATGCTGGATATTGAGGCACTTCCATGGTCCCCACATCATTTTCCTCTGGGTACTTTATATGCGGAGGCTGGGTTGGTTAACTGGGTTAGAGTCACATTACAGAGGGAGAGGGTAGCTCTCGAGAGAGTAGGCATCTACCAGGAAGTATTTCTCTCCATGTTCAGGTATACATGGGATCTGTCTTTCTTTCAGGCCCTGGCAGAGAGGTGGAGGTATACTTCCAACACGGTCGTCTTAAATGACCGGGAGTTGACCATTTCACCTATAGAGTTTCACAGACTCTTAGGTCTGCCTATATTCGGGGACCCCTATGACGAGTATGTCCCGAGTGAGGCTGCTCTGGGGCAGAGGCATGTGAGCGGCGCTACCATTTATAGGATTTTCCTTCGCCTCTTGTTTGACATTCACTGCACTCTTTCACTTAGAGGCGACGTGACATTTGCCGTCTGGATTGGCTATTTTATAGATAGGATTAGGCAGCCATGCATATCATTTGCCCGTCCTATCGATCCCTTCGACATAGAGGAGACATCCATTTGTCATCCTGGTCCCGCGGCTTCAGCATGCCATTCCCGTTACAAAGAAGCGGGGCGAGAGGTTCTTTTGACAGCATTCATAGCATGGTGGCTGTGCTATTTCGACATTCCCAGCCAGCCTGCTGGTATCATCAGACCAGACACGTTCGTCATGGCAAACAAGTTGGCGTGGTGTGAGCTTGTCTCGCTGACTATACCCGTATTGGCCAACCTCTTCAAGAGCATGAGAGTGATTTCGACATCACGGGATCCCTCTTTTTGTGAGGAGGTGATACCGTATCATTATCTGATGGGCTGGGCCTACACATACTGATCAGGGTTATATGTTCCCACTATGGACGGTGATATGCTCCGTCGTCTGCCCACGTTAGCTCACATTGCAGGTGCCAGGGCTAGTGGAGTGCCATCATGGAGAGCGTGCAATTATCTTCGCCAGGGAGAGAGCTTTCTCAGATTATGTGGCGGTTGGCGCTTTGCCTGTCCTGCTGATCAGGTGCAGGCGGAGGATTTGATCATGTTTGATAGAGGACCTGGGGGAGAGGGTTAGAGACCATTGACATTGGGGTCACCCGAGGCAGATTTTCTAGTCAGCCTTAGACATGGGCTGCTTCCTCTACGCTTGGGCGACTTAGTGGTCTTAGAGCCATACATGCCACATCGGTGCGCTCATCAGTTCGGTCTGGATCAGTGCATTCCAGCCGATACTCCATCATGCATAGACATCCGCGCTAATTTAGTCGGTGCGGTTAGATGTTGGGAGACCCTCCTGCATGTCGAGACACAGGCGCGGTTCATGATCCCTCATACTTATAGGTCTGCCACCTTCACGGTCCCATACAGGAGGTGGTTCAGAGACATGGTGCATACATGTGAGATCCAGCAGCTACCTAACTGGATGAAGTGGGTCCTGCCTCAGCCTCGGGATCATGTGGGCTTGAGATCAGTCCCTCCATTAGAGATAGTCCCAGACATGCAATGTAGAGACAGCAGGCTCATACGCCATCGAGTTGCAGTATCTCGTCTCTCTATGACAGGTATGATTTCATTTATTTTGCCTTTACATTCACCATACGGCCATTTTTAACATGTGCATTCATGAAACAGCTTGTCGCGTGGCAACATGAAAGGTACTGTCTTCGCTAGGGGTTCCGAGTAGGACCCTTGAGCGTTCAGGTTCTTCTTCAAGTAAGAGCAACACGGCTACGAGGGTTCCCGCATCGGGAACTCCTTCTAAGAAGAGAGCATCATCTGAGGCATGCCCCGTAGGGTCAGGTATATTACCTCTATATTTCAACATTTCAATATATTATATATCATCATTCTGACCGCTTTTATCACATTTACAGGTGCAGATCAGGTAGAGGTGGGCAAACATGGTGCGGAGGGTAATGAGGCTCCGGATTGCCCCCAGGAGGTTCATGAGGCTCCTGGTGTTTGCATGGCTATTGTCCCTTATGTGCCACATCATCATTAGGACTATTTCATTTTATCACATCGTGGGGTTTATGCCATCGAACTAACCCTTGTATCTGGTTAATGCATGATCACGGTTTATACATTTGCATTGGTTTTCTATATTATGGTTTATGTTTTTTTTTAGCTTTCTGAGTTTCTTTCGCCGGGTTCTAAACGACAAAATTAGCTCTGGTTAACTCAAACCATATCCAAGTCTTCTGAGCTTTCTCTCACCGAGTTCTAAACAGCAAGATAACTCTCAAGCTGACTCAGATTCACATATCATAGGTGTATTGGATCCCGACTCGAGGCCTCAGGAATCCATCATCAGATCTCACCGGAACCCGTCCAACGACTTTAAAGGTTTCAGCATTATCTGGCATCGTATTCTCGGCAACGACTAGCGTACGGCGTATTGAGGTCGTGCGAACGAAAACGGAGATCGGGCACCCCACTTGGAAGAGGAGAACCCGCCTTCAGACTCGGTTACAGGCCGAGTCCGGCATCACGCACTTAGCATCGATCCGGCCTAATTGACTTTGATGGATCTTACATCGAATGTGGAAAACTCATTCTAGTCCCGGGGCTTGCGGAATTTGTCTTCAGGTATCAGCAGAACACGCGCATATGCCATACAGCTCTGATAGTACCTGGCATCGCAATCATGGTGACAACCAGCATATAACGCATTAATAGGGTTTCATAGATGAAGCGGAGATCGAACACCCCACTTGGGATAGGGATGCCCGCCTTCAGACTCGGCTACATACCGGGTCCGGCATCACGCACTTAGCATCGATCCGGCCTAATTGACTTTGATGGATCTTACGTCGAATGTGGAAAACTCCTTCCAAGCCCGGGGCTTGCGGAATTCGTTCGCAGGTATCAGCAGAACACGCGCATATGCCATACAGTTCTGATAGTACATGGCATCGCAATAATGGTGACAACCAGCGTACGGCGCATTTATAAGGTTTCACAGATAGAGTGGAATATAACAGAAGCCTAACTATGGGTCTTCTGAAAATCATTGTGGGCCCCCATGGGAGCAATAACTTCTAGAGCGTCTGGCATATATTCAATATCGGTGGGACAGGTTTTAAAAGGGAGCTAGCTCAAACATACGGGCTCGGTTCAAATCATTCATCGGAGGGTCTCTCCGGGCACAGGCGAGAGGGGACACCTCAATTACCTTCATCATTCATTGAGGGGACACCTCGGGCATTTTCATATTATCATTGAGGGGACACCTCGGCATTCATGGGGTTTACATACTGAAGGGACACTTCAGGGCTTTATAAGCATAGGCATAGGGTTATATACCCGAGGGGTCACCTCAGGTGGCTGAAGGGACACTCCAGGTTATCATAAACATAGGGTTATATACCCGAGGGGTCACATCAGGTGTTTCCATCATTCATCGAGGTGGCACCTCGGCATTTCATCATTCATCGGGGTGGCGCCCCGGCATTTCATCGCTCATCGGGGTGGCGCCCCGGCATTTCATCGCTCATTGGGGTGGCGACCCGGCATTTCATCATTCATCGGGGTGGTGCCCCGGCATTTCATCATTCATCGGGGTGGCACCGTGATATTTCATCATTCATCGGGGTGGCGCCCCGGCATTTCATCATTCATCGGGGTGGCGGCCCGGCATTTCATCATTCATCGGGGTGGCGCCGCGATATTTCATCATTCATCGGGGTGGCGCCCCGGCATTTCATCATTCATCGGGGTGGCGGCCCGGCATTTCATCATTCATCGGGGTGGCGGCCCGGCATTTCATCATTCATCGGGGTGGCGGCCCGGCATTTCATCATTCATCGGGGTGGCAGCCCGGCATTTCATCATTCATCAGGGTGGCGCCCCGGTATTTCATCATTCATCGGGGTGGCGCCCCGACATTTCATCATCATAAGCCTTAAACGGCATTTCTTTTCATCCAGCCCAGGTGGGACTTTGAGGTATTGGCCCGAATGGGGCTGTGGTCATGGGTAGACATAATGGCGAAGAGCCGTATTCATGGTATAACATAGGTCTGGAGAGCCTCCTACGGGCAACATACCTCATCATGAGCCTATGGCGGCATTTCTATGCATTATCAAAGCATGGTATTTATATATGTGGTCACGGTGGTACTTTGTGTATATTGTCGCAGTGGGACCTTTCATGTGTAGCCTTGGTGGGGTTTATTTTGGTTAAGGCTACGGCAGAGCGCTTTGTTCATTGGCCGCAGCGGGATTTAAATTTGCATATCATATATGAGGGGGTATCATCCATCTGCGTCCCCTCTACTATCTGGGTTGGCGGGATTAAATCCATTACATGGGCCAGGTTTTGGAAAAAGCCTTTTATTGGCATTGGGTTTCATGCAGCCCGGGCAGGGGTTGGTATCTATGATCATGCATCGGAGGGTCTAAGCCTCATTTGGGTATAGGATGGGGTCTTTGATAATTGTTTTAGAGCCCTTCCGGCATTAGGCACAAACATCAAGGCCTTAATTTGTCCAGCACAAATTATAAAGCTTGCTCGTCTTTTAAATGACTGGCTAGACGAGTGTACCAGTGACAATTATTTTAAGGGCACAAGCTTGACAAAGCCCATTTTGTGCATGAGGCTTTACATGTGGGCCTCTTATCTCTCCACTCATATCCATGGGGTGGGACTATGTATTTAATGTATATTCATGTGTATATATATAGGGTGGGATCTTACATCACTCCTCTTATTGTCTCTGAGGGCTGTGATAATTGTTTGATAGCCTACCTGGCATAAGGCACAATATCAAGGCCTCAATTTGTCCAGCACAAATTGTAAAGCTTGCTCGTCTTTTAAATGACTGGCTAGACGAGCGTACCAGTGACAATTGTTTAAAGGGCATAAGCTTGACAAAGCCCATTTTGTGCGTGAGGCTTTACATGTGGGCCACTCATCTCTCCACTCATGTCTATAAGGTGGGACTTTATATCATGTGCACGTGTGTGTATACATGTGTAGGGTAGAATCATACTTCACTCCTCTCATTGCCTTCCTTGACGACCTATGCGGTGTCAATCCTTAGGCGGTGGCTTAGCGGGAAATGCATCACCAATTTTATTTATTTAAAAGAAGGAGGGTTTTATGCCTTCAGATTTAAAATAGTCTAAAGAGACCGCTTTCATTTATTCTTTTCATTTTATTTGAGATATCATCATTAGGCATCCCCATTGCTTAAAGGGCAATGAAGAAACCTTGTCTCTCTTTTCATCTTAAACCGGGAAGAAAGACAAAACCGGTGGTAGTTGTTTAAGGGCACAACACCAAAGCCCACTTTGCTCAAAGTAGAAAGTAATAAAACTTGTCCATCCTGTATTACATACTGGCCTGATGGACCTGCCAATGTTGGTTGTTTAAGGGCACAACCCAACAAGGCCCATTTTGTGGCGTAAGACCTTTATGGAATATATGTGTAGTTGGGGGACCTCACATTTCGCTCACGACAAATTTCACTCGCCGGCGATTGGGCCCATCATTATGCATGTAGAGGTTTTCTTCTAAGCGCATCATCATGGTTGTGTATTATTGTAGGGCGCTAAAAGTTGCAAGGTTAGGTTAGCTAACGATGCTGTTATATTTATGGAGGAATGCTCCCGCATGGGTTCAGTGCTCTACTCTCTTGGCAGACATGAGCGGGGCACCGAACTCGGGGCATTGCTGGGCATCTTTTTCATACCTTCCGGTTCACCCTTAGCCAGACCTACGTTCATGATCAGCCAGCCAGGGTTTTATTATTTGATTGTGGAGACGTTTAACTCCCGAGGGAGCAAGCCCCCGCCGTTAACTACATCAGAAAGACTTGTCAGGTCTAACTGAATACCTCGTTCATTCCAGGATTTGTGCCTATTTGGTTTGAACTGAGTAATGGGGCTAAAAAGGGCTCATGAAATTTTATTTAAACATACATTTGGGGGTTCTCGATTGCTTTAAACATTCAATTTGATCAGGGTGCCTGTATAAACATTGGTCATGGGACAGGACTCTTTTGGTCATGAAAGACTTGTGTATGTATTTACAATTTGATTATATTCAAGAAAGCATATGTCATGTTTTATAAAATTCATGATTTTATTTATAAAATATTACATTTAATTCAAAGAAGGGTATTTTGGTCATTTCAAGTTATGACTGAAGATTAAACATATTTTATTTTGATTCAGAATGATAGAGAATTGAATTTGGGTTCATTTGGTTTTGGTTTGAGTCAATTTGGACTTGAAATGAACAAGATATGATCAAAAAGGACTGATTTGTAAATATTTTTTATGGTTAAGGGACCTAGGTGTAAACATGGAAGGACCTGAGAATATAATTTGGGCTTTTGATGAGGTTTGGAATGAAATTTGGGCTTCCAGGGACTTATTTATAAATTTTCAGGGACTGCGCTGTAAATATTATTTGTTAGAAGGACTGATTTGTAAAACATGTTTATTTATTTTATTTTATTTTATTTGAGAATGAATCTGGGCCTTTGGATTTAGAATTTGGGCCTTGAGATGTGTGTTTGGGCTTTGAAATATGTACAGAGTACTGATCAGAGGCTTATGGGCCTTTGAGATTTGGATTTGGGCCTTAGGATTCGGGCTTAGACGGATGAGTCTCATTAAACCCGACATATGGGGACCACTTGTCAGAGTTTATTTATTTTAATAGAGGAAGAACATGGGCCTTTGGATTGAGCCTTTTATATCAAGATCGGGATATTGGATTTGAATTGTATTTGGCGCCTTCATCTAACGCAGCATGTCGCATCAAGATTAGTGCGGACTGTACAGGGTTCCTTCTCAGTCGAGGGAACTGGACGACTCTAGTCCCCAGAAGGGCTTCCTCCTCCGGCGTTGCTCCGGCCATGGCTGGCCCTGAGCCGATGCAGTTTGGATCATCTCTTCAAGGGGAATACATTGGTGATCTTGTCGGTTGCCGGCGATCATCGGAGAGGCCGTATGGGTCTGACATGCGGCGTATCAGTGCCGATTTGATTCCAGATTCAATTTCTCAATGATTTCATTAGAATTTCTTTTAATTAATCAGTTATATATTACTGCATGGGAGCATAGAAGCTCGATAAAGTGTTAATTTGAGATTCATTTACATATCAAGCATGATTTGATTCTTATGAGCTCGGCACAGTACCGATTTGGTACCATTGTATGGTACAAGAGACATATATCAGAACTAGATATGAATATCATTGTTTAAAGCTGTCTTTAATCAAGTCAGAGAGATTGGAAACATTGAACTTGGTTTGGAGATCCACTATATGAGATATATACATATGGTGCATGTGACTTAAGATATTTACAAACTCAAATCTTCATTTGGACTCAGATTTTGATGAAAGATCACACTGAACAAGATCACAGACATGGAATGCAATGTATCAGGAGTATCCAGAACCATTTTTATGATTTTTAAGAATTTATTTGTATTTTTAAGAATTGTTATGAAACTGTCAGGGGCATAAAGGTCCATCAGTGGCAGAAAATTTGTATTTAATTGATGAATTTATTCTGAGAGCTATACAACTTGGATTTGAGCAATCTTGGAGTCTAAAATCATTGTCAGAGAGTATAGATTCAAAATATATTTTTTATTTAATATTTCAAGATTATTTGGTTTATGAAAAGGTCAGAAAAGTAAACTGATATCAAACTTCCAGAACTATGCATATGCAGTTTTATAATTTTAGAAAATATGAACTTTGGAAAATTATTAAAAATAGCAGAAAAATCCAATAAATGGAAAATTTATCATAAACATGCTTGTTTTTTAGTCCTTTATTGAACTGTGTTTGTGGATTTTCAATTTGGTCCCTGTACTGGTCAGAATTGACAGATTTGTGCACAGGGGTCATTTCAGTGCTTTTCAGTGCGTTGCACTGTACCAGTAGGTTTTGCATTGCCATTGGCTGCTGAGTTCAGTCTTGGTCATGTACCAGGGACTGGTTTAAAGGGTTTAGAACATGCCATGAGGTCTGATTCAAGGTTTCAAAACATTTAAAGGGCATGACAGCCACAGATTTGGTACCAGTCAAGGAGAAACAAGATCAAACAAAACTCCAAGCACTCAAATCATCAAATTAACATGCATGAAGACTGTCAGTGCTGCACATTTGCAGAAAAGCCCCTAAGGTCTGGAAAATCACATTTTTCATGATCTTTTCACTTGAACATTAGACAGATCCTTGAGATATCATTGTATTGAGTTCATGAATGGCCTGACACAGTACATACTGGTGCCTATTCAGACCCCAGTGCTCACTCTCTCACTATATGCATATTGATACATGTTTCTTCTCTTTGCATTGTATAATCTAGTACACATGGCTTGTCCTTAGCCTTGCATTGAGGTTCAGATGTACTAATATGCATATAGGTCCAATTTAAGTAAGGAAGCAAAGAGGAAATCATCAGACTTGACCTCAATGCCCCTGATTTTATTATTTGACATTTTAAGTTGATTTTCTTTGATTCTTTATATTAAATAACTTCTATAATTTGGATATTAGAGGAAATCATCAGACTTGACCCCCATATCTTCATCATATCCATTATTTAATCAAGAATCAAAGAACTTGATTAAAGAAAGGGAAAAGGAAAGGAGACAGAAAAGGAAAAAAAAAAGAAAAAGAAAGAAAAGAAAAAAAAGAAGGAAGAAAAGGAAAACAAATGCATAAAATGTTGTTTTATTTCCATTTTCACAGATCTAAACTAAATGTTAATCCATTTTTATATTTTCACATTTATTTTCATTTTATTCATCAAAATAGTACATAAAAAGGAAAGATATAAGCTTTGATCATCAAGCTCTGTGTCAATGCACAGAGCTCTCTCTACTATGCTTCAAAACAGCAAATAACAGATCTGATCAAGGGAAGAAGAGAGAATCAAGAGAAAGAAGCTCCAAAACAATGAAAAATTGACAAAATATAAACTTTCAAATGGAATTGCATTCACCACTGGAATTATTACATCATACTGCTCAAAGAGCACCTCTAAACTATGCTATACATATCAATTTGCAGAGAGGAGAAGAAAGCAACAAGCTTTGAACTTAGAAATTTGGAAAGAAGCTAGCCTAAAGGGATTTCAACAGAGCTTCAGTGTATCTGTGTGTGTGGTATGTGTATTCTATATGTAAAGCATGGGTATAGGTGCCTTTATATAGGGCAAGGCTCAAAGGGTAGGGTTTTTCATCTTTTGACATGTGTCTCAAGGTGCTTGATCAATGGCTTAGATCGGTTTGAGCATCTTCATCCATTCCAGAAGCTTCTACTGCCTAGGATCACGTGTTCATGCATATTCATCATTATCTGGATCATATCAATGCCTGGATTTGTTTTAAATATCGTGCATTGCATCTTAGCCTTCAATCGCCGGCTGTGCATGGCTCAATGCAAAGGGTGTGACTCTAACGCCTCTGGAGAGAATGTTCCTCATTTGGCATCTTATAGGGATCATTTGACGTGTGTCCATGGGGACCAAGAGGCAGGTAACAGCCTCATCGCCTCTGGTGTGCTGTTCTTGGGCCCGGCAGTGCTTAAACTGAGCCGGCTCCAACTGATGCGTCTTAAGGCATGAGAGATTGACAGAAGGCATCGCAATAATCACCTAAACATGTGCCTAAGCACAGTTTACACCCTCAGAGGTTGGGCATGCATTCCCTCCTCCTTCTCGGATCCTATGTGAACCCAACTCATGGTGCCAATAAAATTGGGCACCTTCCTTTCAAACTCATGCTTCTATTGTCATCGCATAGGCATTATACAACTATCCTCCAAGTCTCAGAGCTTGAATAAACCACAATTGTTCATCTTGGACTTTCAATTTCATACCTTTCTCTGTCAAATTGCAATTTGTGAGAAGGCAATTGCTTGAAGGGATTTGGCTTGAGGAAAGCATTCATATACCTCTGACAATCCCCAATATTGGTTCAGGTAGAGCTCGATCCCTTTCTCTGAATTTCATTCCTTCGATTTCAACAGCACAGTGAAGGGAAGAAGAAGAAGAAGAGAGAAGAGAACTGACAGGTGGGACCCCACTGTCAGCCTCTCAAAATCCCGACCAATCGGGTCAGTTCATTTACCCATTATTTTATTTAAACCCAGTGTTAGATGAACCGTGTATTGAGTATAGAATGGTCCACGAGATCCGGGCGCATGGGCGCTGAAGGGGTCGCGAGCGCCGCGATTTAAACTCAGCGACATAAGTCGCATTTTAGGTAGGTCTGGTGCACTGTGAACCAAGTCACTGACAATCCGGTGTATACCTTTATAACCTCATGTGCCAAGTCTGTCTATCTTCCAAACCCAGCGAAATTTGTATTGAGTCTATAACAGGTGGGCCCAGGGATGGGAATTGCTATGTTGCTCCCAAATTTTCACCCTTGTGACTTCAGATGAGCTTTCAAGCTCTCTGTGCATACGTCGCACCAATCAGAGGCTGCCACCTCAGCAATTTTAATAAAAATTCATAACTCTTCAACCATCTTGAGTTATAAATCGCATAATATATCAAAATTCATAATATTACATGAGGAATCATTATTTGAACTCCAATGCATTGCTCTTGATCCAATTTAAAGAGCTTCAAAGTACCCTTGGTATTTTCCAAGCATTAAAACACTACTAATTCAAATTTAGCAATATGTTAGGGTACAACAAATGCCCCCCACCTGGGTGGGGTGTGAAGACTGTGGGGATTGAACAGCTCATCAAGGTGCCCCCAGTGTACTTGATTCACTTATGAATTTTCATCTTAGCCATGTTACTTGCTCTGTTGCAGGTAGTTGGAGTTCAGGTCAGGCGTTGACAGTTTCAAAAGTTGACTTGATTATCATTCTTCAGCTATGACAGGGCATAGAGGTATGTTTTACTTAAACCTCATTTACACTTGTGCTTGCATAGGGTTATGGGATGTGGATGGATGGTCTTTAGGCTTATCAAGGGCAAAAAACCTACAAGATGTGGAACCCGGGGTTTGTCTTCCAATCATTCATTCTAGGAATTCAATCCGATCACAGGGGTATAGGAATGGTATCACCCATCAGCCAACAATGGCAATCCACGACAGGCGTCCCTAATTCCCCTTAGATCACGCATCTAAAGCATTACACTAGTCGTATAGGCTTGAGGATATCACGTATCAGCCAACAGTGGCACTTCACAATAGGCGTCCTCAGCTGGGGCCGACGTTGAGTAAGGGAAAATCAGGTGTTGTTCTAGTAACCATGCTAGCATTCGTATATTTAAGGTTTTAGGTAGGCCATACCTTATATCATATCATAACCTGGAATTTACTCAAGTTTCATTGTTGCAATAGCTTCTGGGTTGGGGGGTATTGGCAGCTATTCATAATGTTGACCTTTCATGTCTGGATGACCCGGGCACATTCATAGCCCAAGTTCTGTTTATACATGCATTGTATTCATCTTCATAGCATTCATTCAAATCATCTTCGCATTTGGATCATAGCACATCATGGCATATCATTTCATTGGAGTTACAAATTCATCCATTTATGCAGGGGTTCCGTTCAGCCGGCATGATCCCTTGCCCATAGGTCATTTCCCTATCAAGGGAAGGCATTCAAGCGATCCTGTGGATTGGACTCCCAACACCACTTTGCAGGTAGGCGTTAACTATCAAAAAGGAGCCGTGCTTCATTAGAGTCATATTCATTCTATCTCAGGTACCAGTCTTCATCCGGTTTCACCTGTTTGTTCTGCCCATTCTTTACATTTATTGGGGCTGAGTATGCTGGATATTGAGGCACTTCCATGGTCCCCACATCATTTTCCTCCGGGTACTTTATATGCGGAGACTGGGTTGGTTAACTGGGTGAGAGTCACATTACAGAGGGAGAGGGTAGCTCTCGAGAGAGTAGGCATCTACCAGGCAGTATTTCTCTCCATGTTCAGGTATACATGGGACTTGTCTTTCTTTCAGGCCCTGGCAGAGAGGTGGAGGTATACTTCCAACACGATTGTCTTAAACGACCGGGAGTTGACAATTTCACCTATAGAGTTTCACAGACTCTCAGGTCTGCCTATCTTTGGGGATCCCTATGACGAGTATATCCCAAGTGAGGCTACTCTGGGGCAGAAGCATGTGAGCGGCGCTCCCGTTTATAGGAGTTCTCTTCGCAGCTTGTTTGACATTTACCGCTCTCTTTCACTTGGAGGCGACGTGACATTTTCCATCTGGATTGGTTATTTCGCAGATAGGATCAGGCAGCCATGCATATCATTTGCCCGTCCTATCGATCCCTTCGGCATAGAAGAGACATCTATTTACCATCCTGGTCCCGCAGCTTCAACATGCCATTCCCGTTATAAAGAAGCGGGGCGAGAGGTTCTTTTGACAGCATTCATAGCATGGTGGCTGTGCTAATTGGTCATTCCCAGCCAGCCTGCTGGTATCATCAGACCAGACACATTCGTCATGGCAAACAAATTGGCGCGGGGTGAGCTTGTCTCGCTGACTATACCCGCATTGGCCAACCTCTTCAAAAGCATGAGAGTGATTTCGACATCACATGATCCTTCTTTTTGTGAGGAGGTGATACCGTATCATTATCTGATGGGCTGGGCCCACACATACTGGTCAGGGTTATATGTTCCCGCTATGGACGGTGATATGCTCCGTCGTCTGCCCACGTTAGCTCATATCGCAGGTGCCAGAGCCAGTGGAGTGCCCTCATGGAGAGTGCGCAATTATTTTCTCCAGGGAGAGAGCTTTCTCACACTATTTGGTGGTCGACGCTTTGCCTGTCCCGCTGATCAGGTGCAGGCAGAGGATTTGATCATGTTTGATAGAGGACCTGGGGGTGAGGGTCAGAGACCATTGACATTAGGGTCTCCTGAGGCCGGTTTTCTAGTCAGCCTTAGACATGGGCTGCTTCCTCTACGCTTGGGCGACTTAGTGGTCTTAGAGCCATACATACGACAACGGTGCGCTCATCAGTTCGGTCTGGATCAGTGCATTCCAGCTGATACTCCATCATGCATAGATATCCGTCCTGATTTAGTTAGTGCAGTCAAATGTTGGGACACCCTCCTGCATGTCGAGACACAGGCGCGGTTCATGATCCCTCATACTCATAGGTCTACCACCTTCACGGTCCCATACAGGAGGTGGTTCAGAGATATGGTGCATACATGTGAAATCCAGCAGCTACCTAACTGGATGAACTGGGTCCTGCCTCAGCCTCGGGATCATGTGGGCATGAGATCAGTCCCTCCATTAGAGATAGTCCCCGACATACAGTGCAGAGACAGCAGGCTCATACGCCATCGAGTCGTAGTCTCTCATCTCTTTAGGACAGGTATGATTCCATTTATTTTGCCTTTTACATTCATTATAAGGCCATATCTAACATGTGTATTCACAAAACAGCTCGTCGTGCGGCAACAGGGAAGGTACTGTCTTCGCTTGGGATTCCGAGTAGGACCCTTGAGCGTTCAAGTTCTTCTTCAAGCAAGCGTAGTGCTGCTACGAGGGTCCCCGCATCGGGAACTCCTTCCAAGAAGAGAGCATCATTTGAGGCATGGCCCGTAGGGTCAGGTACATTACCTCTATGCTTCAACATTTCAATTTTTCATACATCATCATTTCTGACCGCTTTTATCACATTTGCAGGTGCAGATCAGGCAGAGGTGGGCAGGCATGGTGCGGAGGGTAGTGAGGCTCCGGATTGCCCCCAGGATGTTCATGAGGCTCCTGGTGTTTGCATGGCTATCGTCTCTTATGTGCCACATCATCATTAGGACTGTTTCATTTTGTCATACTGTAGGGTTTACGCCATCGAGCTAACCCTTGTATCTGGTTTATGCATGATAAGCGCGTGATAAACCCTTGTATCAGGTTTATACGTTTGCATTGGCTATATATACCATGGTTTATATTTTGCTTGAGCTTTCTGAGTTTCTTTCGCCGAGTTCTAAACGACAAAATAATCTCTGGTTAACTCAAACGCATATCCAAGTCTTCTGATCCTTCTCTCACCGGATTCTAATACGGCAAGATAACTCTCAAGCTGACTCAGATTCATACATCATAGGTGTATTGGATCCCGACTCTAGGCCTTAGGAATCCATCATTAGATCTCACCGGAACCCGTCCAACGACTCTAAAGGCTTCAGTATTATCTGGCATCGTATTCTCGGCAATGAGCAGCGTATGGCGCATTGGGGTCGTGCGGACGAAAACGGAGATCGAGCACCCCACTTGGGAGAGGAGAACCCGCCTTCAGACTCGGTTACAGGCCGAGTCCGGCATCATGCGCTTAGCATCGATTCGGCCTAATTGACTTTGATGGATCTTATATAGAATGTGGGAAACTCATTCCAGGCCCGGGGCTTGCGGAACTCGCCTTCAGGTATCAGCAGAACACGCGTATATGCCATACAGCTCTGATAGTACCTGACATCGCAATCATGGTGACAACTAGCTTATAACGCATTAACAGGGTCTCACAGATGAAGCAGAGATCGAACAACCCACTTGGGAGAGGGATGCCCGCCTTCAGACTCGGCTGCATACCGGGTCCAGCATCACGTACTTAGCATCGATCCAGCCTAATTGACTTTGATGGATCTCACATCGAATGTGGAAAACTCCTTCCAGGCCCTGGGCTTGCGGAATTCGTCCTCAGGTATCAGCATAACACGCACATATGCCATACTGCTCCGATAGTACCTGGCATCGCAATCATGGTGACAACCAGCGTACGGTGCATTAACAGGGTTTCAAGGATGAAGCGGAACATAGCAGAAGCCTAACCATGGGTCTTCTGAAAAATCATTGTGGGCCCTCGTGGAAGCAATAGCTTCTAGAGCGTCTGGCAAACATTCAATATCGGTGGGACAGGTTTAAAGGGGAGCCGGTTCAATCATGCGGGCTCTAATCAAATCACTCATCAGAGGATTTCGCCGGGCATAGGTGAGAGGGGACACCTCATTTACCTTCAACATTCATTGAGGGGACACCTCGGCATTCATAGGCGTAGGGTTATATACCCGAGGGGTCACCTTAGGTGGCTGAAGGGACACTCCAAGTGATCATAAGCATAGGGTTATATACCCGAAGGGTCACCTCAGGTGGCTAAAGGGACAGTCCAGGCTATCATAAGCATAGGGTTATATACCCGAGGGGTTTCCTCAGGTGCTTTCATCATTCATCGAGGTGGCGCCTCGGCATTTCATCATCCTTCGGGGCGGCGCCCCGGCATTTCATCATTCATCGGGGTGGCACCCCGGCATTTCACCGTTCATCAAGGTGGCACCTCGGTATTCTATCATTCGTCAGGGTGGCGCCCCGGCATCTCATCATTCATCGGGGTGGTGCCCCAGCGTCTCATCATCATAAGCCTTAAACGGCACTTCTTTTCATCTGGCCCAGGTGGGACTTTTGGGGTATTGGGCCCGAATTGGGCTGTGGTCATGGGTAGAAATAATGGCAAAGAGCCGTATTCATGGTTTAACATAGGTCTGGAGAGCCTCCTACGGGCAACAGACCTCACCATAAGCCTATGGCGGCATTTCTATGCATTATCGAAGCAGGGTATTCATATGTGGTCACGGTGGGACTTTGTGCATATAGTCGCGGTGGGACCTTTCAAATGTAGCCCTGGTGAGGTTTATTTTGGTTAAGGCCACGGCAGAGCTCTTTGTTCATTAGCCGCGGCGGGATTTAAGTTTGCATGTCATGAGGGGGTATCATCCATCTGCTTCCCCTCTGCTACCTGGGCTGGCGGGATTAAATCCATCAAATGGGCTAGGTTTTAGAAGAGCCTTTTTATTGGCATTGGGTTTTATGCAGCCCGGGCAAGGGCTGGTATCTATGATCATGTATTGGAGGATCTAAGCCTCATTTGGGTATAGGATGGGGTTGCGATAATTACTTTAGAGCCCATCCGGCATCAGGCACAAACATCAAAGCCTTAATTTGTCTAGCACAAATTATAAAGCTTACTCGTCTTTTAAATAACTGGCTAGACGAGCGTACCAGTGACAATTGTTTACAGGGCACAAGCTTGACAAAGCCCATTTTGTGCGTGAGGCTTTACATGTGGGCCTCTCATCTCTCCACTCATATCCATGGGGTGGGATTTATGTATTTCAATGTGTATATATGTAGGGTGGAATCTTACATCACTCCTCTCATTGCCTCTAAGGGCTGTGATAATTGTTCATAGCCTACCCGGCATAAGGCACAATATCAAGGCCTCAATTTGTCCAGCACAAATTGTAAAGCTTGCTCGTCTTTTAAATAACTGGCTAGACGAGCGTACCAGTGACAATTGTTTAAAGGGCACAAGCTTGATAAAGCCCATTTTGTGCGTGAGGATTTATATGTGGGCCTCTCATCTCTCCTCTCTTGTCTATGAGGTGGGATTTTATATCACGTGCTTGTGTGTGTATACATGTGTAGGGTGGAATCATACATCACTCCTCTCATTGCCTTCCTGGACAACCTATGCGGTGTCAGTCCTTAGGCAGTGGCTTAGCGGAAAATGCATCACCAATTTTATTTATTTAAAGGAAGGGGGTTTTTATGCCTTCAGAAGGGCAATGAAGAAACCTTGTCTCTCTTTTCATCATAAACCGGGAAGAAAGACAAAACTGGTGGTAGTTATTTAAGGGCACAACACCAAAGCCCATTTTGTTCAAAGTACAAAGTAATAAAACTTGTCCATCCTGTATTACATACTGGCCTGATGGACCTGCCAGTGTTGGTTGTTTAAGGGCACAACCCAACAAGGCCCATTTTGTGGCGTAAGGCCTTTATAGAATATATGGGTAGTTGGGGGACCTCACATTTCGCTCACGACAAATTTCACTGGCCGGCGATTAGGCCCATTATCATCATGCGTATTATGCATAGTATTTCTTCAAATATCTTCCATTGATAGGAGTGATAACGGCATTGCCTTCATAATCCACTAGGGTATAGGCTCCTCCTTCGTATACTTGTCCAATTACATAGCGCCCCTGCCAATTCGCAGAGAACTTAGGCCCGGAATGGCGCCCGAGAATCGGACGCTTTGGCATAAGAACCAATTCTCCTTTGCGGAATGTTCTAGGTCGAACCATTTTGTCATAGGCTTTCGCCATCTGTGCTTGATATAACTCGAGGCTTTGGTGGGCAGTGAGCCACTTTTCATCCATAGCATCCAGTTCATCTAACCGGAGCTTCGTGCTTTCATTAACAGGCATTTTATTCTGTATAGTTATCCGTAGGGAAGGTATTTCCACCTCCAGGGGCAGAACAGCTTCCACCCCGAATACTAAAGAGTACGGGGTCGCTTAAGTAGGAGTTCGGTAGGTGGTACAATAGGCCCATAGCGCCTCATGCAATTTCTCGTGCCAATTTTTATAATTTTTATCCACTTTCTTCCTCAAAATCTTGATCAGGGTTTTATTGAAGGCTTCAGCCAGGCCATTGGCTCTCGGGTTATATGACGAGGAATACCTCCAATCAATGTTGTATTGGCTTGCAAGAGCATCGATTTTAGCATTCTTGAATGCCGTCCCGTTGTCGGATATTATCCTTCTCGGAGTTCCATATCTATAGAGGATATGGTTGCGAAAGAATTTAACCACATCAGTAGATTTTACTTCTTTAAGAGCTACTGCCTCAGTCCATTTCGAGAAGTAATCGGTCGCGGCTAATATGAAGCGGTGACCGTCAGATGAAGGTGGGTCTATGGATCCCACAATATCAGTACCCCAGGCGTCAAATGGCCATGATGCTACCGTTGGGTGCAAGGGGTTTGGAGGTTTATGCATGAAGTCTCCGTGTATTTGACATTGATGGCATCGCTTCGCATATTCTTCGCAATCCACCACCATAGAGGGCCAATAATACCCCATTCGCTTGATTTTTAAACGCATTCTCGACCCGGATTGATGTGCTCCACATTCCTCGGAATGAACTTCTTTCATAACTTGAAGTGATTCTTTCTTGGATATGCATCTGAGCTAGAGATTTTCATATGATCTCCGATATAGGGTATTATTGTCATATATGTACCGAAGAGATCGCTTTCTAATTTGTTCGCGGGCAGATTTTTCTTTGGGTAAAATTCCAGATTTGAGGAAATTTATGAAGGGCTGTCGCCAATCCTCTTCTTCCTGGACTATGGCAACATCTGCTTGATCATTTGCAGGGTTTACATCTTCTCCCGACAACGGGATTTCTTCACTGAGTGAGCATGGAGACAAAGGTCGTTTATTCTTTATGTAAATATGTACTTCATCATTTTCGAGTTCGCACAATTCTTTAGCGACCCGTGCCAGAGCATCGGCTTTACCATTTGACGCTCTAGTTATCTTTTCATAGGTGACATCGGGAATTTCCCGCATAAGTTTGATCACCTTTTCATGATATTTCATCAACTCTGGTTTGAGCACTTTGTATTCTCCGAGGACTTGACTGATAATCAACTGTGAATCCCTAAAAATTTTCAACTTCTTGATGTTCATCCCGATCGCGACTTCAAGTCCAGCGATTAGGGCTTCATATTCAGCTTCATTATTTGTGCAAGGTTCGGTCAGTGCAAGGGAATGTCGAATTATTCCTTTTGCAGGGGTTATAAACACCAGTCCTATGCCTGCTCGTATTTTTGGCAATCTGAGTCCCATTTGAACGGGACATCCTTCTTGGTGAGTCGAGTGAATTGTTGTATTTTGCCCGACAAATTTGCTATGAAGCGCCTTATGTACGCTAAACGTCCTTGAAGGGATCGCAGTTGTTTGAGATTTTGGGGAGGCTGAAGCTCCAGTATGGCTTTGATCTTACCAGGGTCAATTTCTATGCCCCGATGCCTCACTACAAACCCGAGAAACTTCCCAAATCAAACCATGAAGGCGCATTTAAGCGGGTTAAGTTTTAAAGCATGTAACCTTAGTCTATCAAAGACTATTCGGAGGTTTTCAAGATGTTCTTCATATGTCATGGCTTTGACAACCAAATCGTCTACATAACATTCGACAATTTTATGTATGAGGTCGTCAAATATTTTAGTCATGGCGCGTTGATATGTGGCACCTGCATTCTTCAAGCCAAACGGCATCACTTTATAACAATATACCCCGATTAGGGTGCGGAAAGTGGTGTGTTTTTTATCAGCTTCATCCATTTTGATCTGATTATAACCCGCATACCCGTCCATAAATGAGAATACCTCATATGACGAGGTGTGATCAACAATGATCTCAGTCACCTGAAGGGAGAAATCATCTTTGGGACATGCCTTATTGAGGTCCTGAAAATCCACACATATGCGGATCTGCCCATTTTTCTTTTTAATAGGGACTATACTGGCAACCCAGTCGGTAGTTTCTTCTTCCCGCACGAAACCTGCATCTATTAGCTTTTTGGTTTCAATAGAAACTTGTTCTTCGAGTTCAACTATCATTCGTCGTGGCGCTTGCTTGACGGGTTTGAATTCGGGATCTATCTTAAGTTTATGTGTAGCCACTTGCGGGTCTAGACCCGGCATTTCATGGTAGCTCCACGCAAAGCAATCAGCATAATTCTTCAGGAGGTCTATCAATCTCTCCCGCATGTCCTCTGATAGAGATGCACTTGCGAAAGTGGGTCTATGTTTCACTTCATTCCCCAGGTTGACCTCAACCAGTTCATCTATGGTGTTTTGGCCTCCCTCTTCGAGTTCCTTTGGGGCTTCTTTGGTAGTGATTTCAAAATCGGCCTCATCTTCGACCTCTACGGACACCATATGGCATAAAGCTTCATCATCGCTATCATCAGGTGGAGTGCCCGACTCACTAGAAGAGTGACGGGTGCATGGGCGAGTTATCATTTCTAAACCAGATGGCATAATCAATAGATATGAGTCATTAGCTAAAACGCATTTGACGACATAGACATCAAAGCTATTGTGGACTGAGTTTGACCTATTTTCATCTTTAAGCCAAACATCTCCTTCTAAACGAAACTGTTCTCGTTGCCGGAGATATGCCCCGGATCATGATTTGGGCACACCAATCTCTCAGGGGCTCTCTTAACGAAGCCACATACCATGCATAAAAACGCTTCACATTCATTGGGGAGTATAGCGAGAGCATCACCCGCACCCATGACCCCTTCCTCTTCAATTATCTGAGGTGAGTTGTTAAAGATAGGATGGAAACATCTCACATCATCCTCTTCTGGTTTTCGGAGTGGGCCTGATGCCAGTCCTTCATTAACTGTCGATCGGGTAACTTCAGCACAGAAGGACGCTTTACCACTTTGATCATGCTGTGGGTTTTTTGTAACCTGGGCAGTTGTTTTATCGTTCCCGTACTTTCGACATAGGCCATTCAATCATATTATGTTCATCCACCATTCTAGGGGTACACGGATTTGATAACCTGCTCAATATGTAGGCAGCGTTTGGCAGCACATGCCGTATGGTGTATGCATCTCCCATACGAGTATTCATCTTCGTGTTCATGTGATCCCAGATGTATTTAATCTCTCCTATTTTGGCTTTCAAAGCTCGCTTGAGGAGGAACTCTGCAGATTTGGGCCCACAATTGGGACACATCATCATCCCGGGGGTTCTCCCTATCAGATTGCATACCCCGCAAAGGAATATCTGATCCTTCTGAGTTAGGCGCTCTATTTCCTTGGGCCTTCTCTTCGGTTCATCCCGAAAATACTTGGCTTCTCTCATTTTCATCTCATGTGCTTCAAAGGGATGTGCATCTCCATTAATCCGCATGACCCTCCCACCTTTTGCATATTTTACGCATTGATGAAGAGTTGAAGGAACAGCATTGTGTTGATGCAACCATGGACGACTGATTAAAGCATTATTGGTCGTATCATCGTTTACAATATATAACTTTATGATTCCCTGTATCTCCCCAATTTTGAAAGGTAATTTAACTGATCCCATTGATTGCTCGGTCTGTTGATTGAATCCGAGGATGGTGATTGCATCTCTGACATAACAAAGCGAACTAGGAGATAAACGATCCACAGTTCTCTGAGATATCAGGTTTACGGATGAACCCGGGTCTATGAGCATGCGGGTTACTTTCTGGTTATTACATTCACCGACTAGGAAAAGTGGTCGGTTGTGATCATTCGTACCAACCAAGAGATCTTCATAATCGAATGTGATGGAAGGCATCTTAACATTTTTATTCGTCCTATCAACAGGGGAGTCATGTTTCCCTGTCGAGATCTCACGTGTGGTTATCATGTAGATAGTGGCCTTCTCATCCGAGTCAGAGGGCGTTGCTATGACCCTTCGCTTCTTGTGGATGGCATTCGGAGCAATCACTGTCAATTTTCTTTGTATTGGGTACTGGTTAATCCGTGCCCCCAGTCGATCATGTACACTGGTTGGTTTTGACATAGGAGAGTGGAATATGACCTCTCACTTCTGGTATATCGAGCGCTATAGGCCCGCAACTCTCTGCGGAGTCTTGGTTTTAATGAGGCACCGTCAGGTGCCCCCAGCTGTGAAGCTGACACGGATCTGGTCATGGTAGAGGACGAGGCGCCTTCAAATGCCCCTAGCCCTTTGGCTAGAAAGGAAAGCCTAGTAAATACAGATAGATGGGCACTATCAGGTGCCCCCGGATCGTGGGCCGGAACATTGGGTTTGGGCCTGCCCAGTATCTGCACTGGGTAGGTCAGCTCAGCCTTGGCATCAGCTGGCATAGAGGTTTTGGCGACAGGAGGAGCAAAGTATCGGGTCCTGCGCTGTTTGGCTTGGCGTAGTTGCCTGTGGGCCCTATGGATGGCAACTACAGTATCATCCGCAACCGTTATGGGGTTGGGTTTCGAGATCATCCTCCTAGATTCATACCCGGAGGGGACGACATTTGGGATTTCTCCCACTGCACGTAGATATGCAGTAGATGCATTCTTCCTGATGACTCTCAGGGGGGAGAAGGAATTGTAGACAGAAAGAGCTGGCTCAGCTATGAGCTCCTCCTGATGAGCGTAGAGTACTCGCTTCCTATTAACCGGGGCCTGAACATAGTGGGCCCGGGTTGATTTCTTTGAGACGCGTCTTCTGAAGCGCCTGGTTTTGGTAGGAAGGGCAAAGGTTGTACCATCACTGCACTTGTTAGTGAGGTCGTAGCACACCTCACTAACTGCATCATCATCATCATCATGGACTTGAGAATCATCCTCGGTTATAGACCCGAGGGACTCCTGCTCTGGCATGGGTGTAGGCAGAGCGAACTTCATGACCTTGGAGACTGGGGCCCCGAGGGACCCGAAAAACATCATCCCCTCGACATTGGGGAAGGCGGTGAGTTGGTTCGTTGTTGCTGTAAGGAAAATCGACATCCTGCAAACAAAACAAACTCAAAATTTCATTAGTCAATTTTATTTGTAAAGCATGAGAACCATTTAAACATGGGTTTAGCCCTATTATTCAATTCATAGGCATCGATAGTGATTCACAAAAGGATTATATGACTTTACCCAAGCTGTCCAACGACTTTGCGCTCGAGAATCATGGAAGTCATTGGCTGCTTAGGTATAGTTCCTTTTGTGTTCATATCGGATCCCGAACCTGTGAGGAGGAGAATGTCCCACTGGGCGTGCCAAAACCTGTAGGGCGCAAAAAGTCGCAAGGTTAGGTTAGCTAACGATGCTGTTATATTTATGGAGGAATGCTCCCGCATGGGTTCAGTGCTCCAGTCTCTTGGCAGACATGAGCGGGGCACTGAACTCTGGGCATTGCTGGGCATCTTTTTGCATACCATCCGGTTCACCCTTAGCCAGACCTACTTTCATGATCAGCCAGCCAGGGTTTTATTATTTGATTGTGGAGACGTTTAACTCCCGACGGGCGCAAGCCCCCGCTGTTAATTACATCAGAAAGACTTGTCAGGTCTAACTGAACACCTCGTTCATTCCAGGATTTGTGCCTATTTGGTTTGAACTGAGTAATAGGGCTAAAAAGGGCTCATGTATTTTTATTTAAACATACATTTCGGGGTTCTCGATTGCTTTAAACATTCAATTTGATCAGGGTGCCTGTATAAACATTGGTCATGGGACAGGACTATTTTGGTCATGAAAGACTTGTGTATGTATTTACAATTTGATTACATTCAAGAAAGCATATGTCATGTTTTATAAAATTCATAATTTGTTTATAAAATATTACATTTAATTCAAAGAAGGGTATTTTGGTCATTTCAAGTTATGGATGAAGATTAAACATATTTTATTTTGATTCAGAATGATAGAGAATTGAATTTGGGTTCATTTGGTTTTGGTTTGAGTCAATTTGGACTTGAAATGAACAAGATATGATCAAAAAGGGCTGATTTGTAAATATTTTTTATGGTTCAGGGACCTAGGTGTAAACATGGAAGGACCTGAGAATATAATTTGGGCTTTTGATGAGGTTTGGAATGAAATTTGGGCTTCCAGGGACTTATTTGAAAGGATTTTATACAGGCAGGGACTTATTTATAAATTTTCAGGGACTGCGCTGTAAATATTATTTGTCAGAAGGACTGATTTGTAAAACATGTTTATTTATTTTATTTTATTTTATTTGAGAATGAATCTGGGCCTTCGGATTTAGAATTTGGGCCTTGAGATGTGTGTTTGGGCTTTGAGACATGTAGAGAGTATTGATCAGAGGCTTATGGGCCTTTGAGATTTGGATTTGGGCCTTAGGATTCGGGCTTAGATGGATGAGTCTCATTAAACCCGACATGTGGGGACCACTTGTCAGAGTTTATTTATTTCAATAGAGGAAGAACATGGGCCTTTGGATTGAGCCTTTTATATCAAGATCCGGATATTGGATTTGAATTGTATTTGGCGCCTTCATCTAACGCAGCATGTCGCATCAAGATTCGTGCGGACTGTACAGGGTTCCTTCTCAGTCGAGGGAACTGGACGACTCCAGTCCCCAGAAGGGCTTCCTCCTCCGGCGTTGCTCTGGCCATGGCTGGCCCTGAGCCGATGCAGTTTGGATCGTCTCTTCAAGGGGAATACATTGGTGATCTTGTCGGTTGCCGGCGATCATCGAAGAGGCCGTATGGGTCTGACATGCGGCGTATCAGTGCCGATTTGATTCCAGATTCAATTTCTCAATGATTTCATTAGAATTTCTTTTAATTAATCAGTTATATATTACTGCATGGGAGCATAGAAGCTCGATAAAGTGTTAATTTGAGATTCATTTACATATCAAGCATGATTTGATTCTTATGAGCTTGGCACAGTACCGATTTGGTACCATTGTATGGTACAAGAGACATATATCAGAACTGGATATGAATATCATTGTTTAAAGTTGTCTTTAATCAAGTCAAAGAAATTGGAAACATTGAACTTGGTTTGGAGATCCACTATATGAGATATATACATATGGTGCATGTGACTTAAGATATTTACAAACTCAAATCTTCATTTGGACTCAGATTTTGATGAAAGATCGCACTGAACAAGATCACAGACATGGAATGCAATGTATCAGGAGTATCCAGAACCATTTTTATGATTTTTAAGAATTTATTTGTATTTTTAAGAATTGTTATGAAACTGTCAGGGGCATAAAGGTCCATCAGTGGCAGAAAATTTGTATTTCATTGATGAATTTATTCTGAGAGCTATACAACTTGGATTTGAGCAATCTTGGAGTTTAAAATTATTGTCAGAGAGTATAGATTCCAAATATATTTTTTATTTAATATTTCAAGATTATTTGGTTTATGAAAAGGTCAGAAAAGTAAACTGATATCAAACTTCCAGAACTGTGCATATGCAGTTTTATAATTTTAGAAAATATGAACTTTGGAAAATTATTAAAAATAGCAGAAAAATCCAATAAATGGAAAATTTGTCATAAACATGCTTGTTTTTGAGTCCTTTATTGAACTGTGTTTGTGGATTTTCAATTTGGTCCCTGTACTGGTCAGAATTGACAGATTTGTGCACAGGGGTCATTTCAGTGCTTTTCAGTGCATTGCACTGTACCAGTAGGTTTTGCATTGCCTTTGGCTGCTGAGTTCAGTCTTGGTCATGTACCAGGGACTGGTTTAAAGGGTTTAGAACTTGCCATGAGGTCTGATTCAAGGTTTCAACACATTTAAAGGGCATGACAGCCACTGATTTGGTACCAGTCAAGGAGCAACAAGATCAAACAAAGCTCCAAGCACTCAAATCATCAAATTAACATGCATGAAGACTGTCAGGTGCTGCACATTTGCAGAAAAGCCCCTAAGGTCTGGAAAATCACATTTTTCATGATCTTTTCACTAGAACATTAGACAGATCCTTGAGATATCATTGTATTGAGTTCATGAATGGCCTGACACAGTACATACTGGTGCCTATTCAGACCCCAGTGCTCACTTTCTCACTATATGCATATTGATACATGTTTCTTCTCTTTGCATTGTATAATCTAGTACACATGGCTTGTCCTTAGCCTTGCATTGAGGTTCAGATGTACTAATATGCATATAGGTCCAGTTTAAGTAAGGAAGCAAAGAGGAAATCATCAGACTTGACCTCAATGCCCCTGATTTTATTATTTGACATTTTAAGTTGATTTTCTTTGATTCTTTATATTAAATAACTTCTATAATTTGGATATTAGAGGAAATCATCAGACTTGACCCCCATATCTTCATCATATCCATTATTTAATCAAGAATCAAAGAACTTGATTAAAGAAAAGGAAAAGGAAAAAAAAAGAAAAAGAAAGAAAAGAAAAAAAAAGAAGGAAGAAAAGGAAAACAAATGCATAAAATGTTGTTTTATTTCCATTTTCACAGATCTAAACTAAATGTTAATCCATTTTTATATTTTCACATTTATTTTCATTTTATTCATAAAAATAGTGCATAAAAAGGAAAGATATAAGCTTTGATCATCAAGCTCTGTGCCAATGCACAGAGCTCTCTCTACTATGCTTCAAAACAGCAAATAACAGATCTGATCAAGGGAAGAAGAGAGAAGCAAGAGGAAGAAGCTCCAAAACAATGAAAAATTGACAAAATATAAACTTGCAAATGGAATTGCATTCACCACTGGAATTATTACATCATACTGCTTAAAGAGCACCTCTAAACTATGCTATACCTATCAATTTGCAGAGAGGAGAAGAAAGCAACAAGCTTTGAACTTAGAAATTTGGAAAGAAGCTAGCCTAAAGGGATTTCACAAAGCTTCAGTGTATCTATGTGTGTGGTATGTGTATTCTATATGTAAAGCATGGGTATAGGTGCCTTTATATAGGGCAAGGCTCAAAGGGTAGGGTTCTTCATCTTTTGACATGTGTCTCAAGGTGCTTGATCAATGGCTTAGATCGGTTTGAGCATCTTCATCCATTCCAGAAGCTTCTACTGCCTAGGATCACGTGTTCATGCATATTCATCATTATATGGATCATATCAATGCCTGGATTTGTTTTAAATATCGTGCATTGCATCTTAGCTTTCAATCGGCCGGCTGTGCATGTCTCAATGCAAAGGGTGTGACTCTGACGCCTCTGGAGAGAATGTTCCTCATTTGGCATCTTATAGGGATCATTTGATGCGTGTCCATGGGGACCAAGAGGCAGGTAACAGCCTCATCGCCTCTGGTGTGCTGTGCTCGGGCCCGACAGTGCTTAAACTGAGCCGGCTCCAACTGATGCGTCTCAAGGCATGAGAGATTGACAGAAGGCATCGCAATAATCACCTAAACATGTGCCTAAGCACAGTTTACACTCTCAGAGGTCGGGCATGCATTCCCTCCTCCTTCTCGGATCCTTTGTGAACCCAACTCATGGTGCCGATAAAATTGGGCACCTTCCTCCCTTGTGGCATTGGTGGTATTGACCCAGGAGGTTTCTGTGAGACATTATCACAGTGTTTGGGTCTATAATCATGTTTACCCTGAATCGTCAGATATTCATATAGGAGATCTAATAACTGATCGTGTTTCCTTTGTGAGAAAGTGGCTTCATTCATTAGTATTGGAGGGTGGGCTTCATCAGCTCCGTCGATGTCTTCTTTGGTATTGACTGTCGACTCCGTTTTAATACATCGGAGACAGCACCACCTTGCGCATTCTCCAAGCTTGGGAATCATTTCAAATTTAGTACACGGAGGGTGGCATATATTACCAAAACTTGGGCATGCTATGATTTCATCGTATTTGCCTGCCACATCACAGACTGAATAGGTGACATACATTGGCTGACACGTCTCGGTTTCAACCGCATGACAAGAGGCTCTTGCCTCTTTGCTGACAACAGTGTGATCATGGTCAGAGTTAATATTCATATTTCTAAACAGATTTTCCATGAAGGCTGCTTCTCGCGCTTTTGTGGCGTTAATTGCCCTTGCGTGTCGAAACGGGTTATGCATAGGTCTTATGCCTCTACCGCGAATTCTTCCGCGGTTGTTATGCATAGCCATTCTTGGATACGGGAGGGGCATATTGGTCTCCCATCTCCTTTGATCATCACCGGTTATATCATCATCGATGCCACCATTCATGTTCATCAGAAGTTCGGCCTCTAATCCTGGGCCGTCATACCCGAGACCCCGTTTATCTTCTGGCTTCTGGCGAGGAGCGATTATCCTTTCAAACTCCTTCTCTTTCAAGGTGGTTGTAGTTATCGGCCCTATTTTTCTTACAAGTTTGACTAGGCTCTCGCCACACCATATGGGTATGGGAGCGTTAACGACCCGATTAAATATGTAATATTCGGTCCAGTCATCATTATTTGAGACAGAAACACCATCTATGACGTCTTGGGCCCGGTAAAATACAATGGGGACCTGGTGGATTGTGCCCATATTGGTCTCTAGGTCCTTTGGCGGAATTGTGAAGGTTTTGAATCCCTATATTTCATTCACCTCTCTGGGAACGAGGTCTTGATAATGACCTTCGGGTGTTAATTCAACTACCAGAGTGGATTGGCATGCTTCCTTTTCATCATCTAAGGAAGGTATATATGGCGAGAGTATTCGGGTTATGTCAGCATCTTCTCCCGATGACAAGTCAGTATCCTCCCCGTATAGCCTAAGCTCAATTTGTTGCTTCTGTTGATATTTCCCTTTTCTTTTAGGGACATCCATGAAATACTTGGTATCTTTAAGCCCTACCTCATGAACCTCAAAGGGTTTCATTTCCCCATCAATTCGTTTTACCTTACGATCTTTCACATATTTCAAGCATTGGTGAAGGGTTGATGGCACAGTGGTATTTCTATGCAACCAAGGCCGTCCTATAAGAGCATTATAGGTTGTATCGGCATCTATGATATAGAATTTCATCTTATCATGAATTCCCCCAATGTTAAAGCATAAATCAATCGAACCTATGGATTGCTCGCTTTTATGATTGAAACCGTAGATTATTATCCTCTCTCGGCTATAATAATTCGCCTTTAGGATCATACAGTCAAGTGTTTTCTGAGAAATGAGGTTGATGGAAGAACCCGGGTCTATCAACATGCGGGTTACTCTTTGACCCTCACATTCGCCAGTTAGGAAAAGGGGTCGATTATGATCATTCGTACCGACCAGGAGATCCTCTTCACCAAATATGATTGCTGGCATTTTATTTTCTACCAAAGCGGCTTCTTGCACTCTCTTTTTCGGCAAAGTGCGCTTGGAACTCTTCAGGGTGTTGGAGTGTTATCAGGATTTTGCGTATCTCCGCGAACATCATCAAGATATCAAACACGCTGACCGCAGCAGATATCTTACTGAGCTGGGATAAGACATTATAATCTTGCACCACATACTTCGGGTTACTTGGCTCACCCTGAGCAAGGGGTTCTTTCCCTTTGGCTTTAGCTCTTGGTCTTTCAATTTCATCATTTGGAGGAGCTTGACGCTCAGGAATATAAGTACCCGAGCGAAGCACTGCTTGACATTCAGGCTTCTTAGTTTTAACATATGCGACTTCATCATCTGAATCGCTTGAAGAGCCTCCGTATACAACTACGTTGCATATTCTATGGTTGAAATCATCATTTTTATTTTCTTCGTCATGGAGAAGCGAGTTGCTTTCCTTAATTGAGTGCACACCGTCTTTGTTGATCATGCAAACGGTGTGGGAAAGGCTTTCAAAAGACTCATGCTCCTTGTCTTGTGTGGATACCATATACACAGTGGCATTTTCATCCGTGTCAGAGGGTGTTATTATAACCCTGCGCTTCTTGTGGCGTTCGGAGCAACCACCGTTAAACTTCTTTGTATTGGGCATTGGTCAATCTGTGCCCCCAGCCGATCATGTACGCTGGTTGGTTTTGATATGGGAGAGGCAGAATATGACCCCTTACTTCTGGCATATCGGGCGCTATGGGCCCGCAACTCTCTGCGGAGTCTTGGTTTTAGTGAGGCACCGTCAGGTGCCCCCAGCTGTAGAGCTGACATGGGCTTGGTCATAGAAGAGGACGAGGTGCTTTCAAATGCCCCCAGCCCTTTGGCTGGGAAGGAGAGCCTCGTAAACACAGATGGCCGGGCACTTTCAGGTGCCCTTGGCTTATGGGCCGAAACATTGGGTTTGGGCCTGCCCAGTATTTACACTGGGTAGGTCAGCTTAGCCTTGGCATCAGCTGGCATAGAGGTTTTGGCGACAGGAGGAGTAAAGTATCGGGTCCTGCGCTGTTTGGTATGGCGTAGTTGCCTGTGGGCCCTATGGATGGCGACCACAGTATTATCCGCAATCGGTATGGGGTTGGGCTTCGAGATCATCCTCCGAGATTCATGCCCGGAGGGATTTCTCCCGCTGCATGCAGATGTGCAGTAGATGCATTCTTCCTGACGACTCTCAGGGGGGAGAAGGAATTGTAGACAGGAAGAGCTGGCTCAGCTATGAGCTCCTCCTAGTAGGCATAGAGACCCGAAAAACATCATCCCCTCGACATTGGGGAAGGCAGTGAGTTGGTTGGTTGCTGCGGTAAGGAAAATCGACATCCTGCAAGCAAAACAAACTCAAAATTTCATAGTCAATTTTATTTGTAAAGCATGAGAACCATTTATACATGAGTTTAGCCCGATTATTCAATTCATAGGCATCGATAATGATTCACAAAAGGATTGTATGACTTTACCCAAACAGTCCAACAACTTGTTGTTTGAGAATCATGGAAGTCATTGGCTGTTTGGGTATAGTTCCTTTTGTGTTCATATCGGATCCCGAACCTGTGAGGAGGAGAAGGTCCCACCGGGCGTGCCAAAACCTGTAGGGCGCAAAAAGTCACAAGGTTAGGTTACCTAACGATGCTGTTATAATTGTGGGGGAATGCTCCCGCAGGGGTTCAGTACTCCGGTCTTTTGGCAGACATGAGCGGGACACCGAACTCGGGGCATTGCTGAACATCTTTTCGCATACCTTCCGGTTCACTCTTAGCCAGACCTACGTTCATGATCAGCCAGCCAGGGTTTTATTATTTGATTGTGGAGACGTTTAACTCCCGACGGGCGCAAGCCCCCGCCGTTAATTACATCAGAAAGACTTATCAGGTCTAACTGAACACCTCGTTCATTCCGGGATTTGTGCCTATTGGATTTGAATTGAGTAATGGGGCTAAAGAGGGGCTCATGTATTGATATTTGAACATATATTTAGGGTTCTCGATTGCTTTAAACATATATATATGTGTACATTTAATCAAGGAAGGTGCCTGTATAACATTGGTCATGGAACAGGACACTTCTGGTCATGAAAGACTTGTGTGTGTTTATTTATAAGAAAATCAAGTGTTATGTTTTATGAAATTCATGATTTATATGTAAAAATATAACATTTGATTTGAGAAAAGGGTATTTTGGTCATTTCAGGTTATGGATGAAGTTTAAAAATGTTTAATTTTGATTTAGAATGATAGAGAATTGAATTTGGGTTCATTTGGTTTTGGTTTGAGTCAATTTGGACTTGAAATGAACAAGTTATGATAAAAAAGGACTGCTTTGTAAATATTTTTATATTCCTGGGACTTGTTCATAATTTCTGGAAGGACTTGGGAGTGTAATTTGGGCTTTTGATGAGGTTTGCAATGAAATTTGGGCTTCCAGGGACTTATTTGAGAGAATTTAATACAGGCAGGGACTTATTTGTAAATTTTCAGGGACTGCGTTGTAAATAAAACTTGTCAGAAGGACTTATTTGTAAAAGAATTATATTTATTTGATTTTATTTAAATCAGAATGGATCTGGGCCTTTGGATTTGAGATTTGGGCCTTTAAGATATGTGTCTGGGCTTTGAGATGTGCACAGAGGCTTATGGGCCTTTGATCTGGGCTTTGAGATGTGTGCAGAGTGCTGTGTCTCATTAAATCCGACATGTAGGGACCACATGTCAGAGTCCTTTTAATTTAACAGGGAGAGAACATGAGTCATTGGATTTGATTTTTGCATCAAGATTCGGATATTATATTTGAATTGTATTTGGCGCCCTCATCTAACGCAGCATATCACATCAAGATTCATGCAGACTACACAGGACTACTTCTCAGTCGAGGGAACTGGACGACTCCAGTCCCGAGAGAGGGTTTCTTCTCCGGCGTGATTCCGGCCATGGCTGGCCTTGAGCCGGTGTAGTTTGGATCGTCTCTTCAAGGGGAGCGCATTGGTAACCGTATAGGTCTGACATGTCTCATATCGGTACCGATTGGGTTTCAAATCCGATTTTTAAGCAATTTCAAGGTGTTTTCTTTGACCAATTGGTCATGTGTCATTAAATAGGAGCATAGAAGCTTAAGGAAGTATCAATTCAAAGTTTATTTGCTCATTAAGCATGGTTTGACTTCTTTGAACTCGGTACAGTACTGATTTGATACTGATCATGTATTGCAGAGAGCAGGAATTGGGATTGAACACTGAAATCATTGTTTAGAAGCATACTGGAGTATATCAAAAGGTTTAAGAGCATTAGATTTGGTTTGAAGCTCATTTGTGCATGATATATACATGTGGTGCATATGATTCAATATATTTACAAAACCTAAAATCCAATTTAAATTAATATTTCAGTGAAGAGACATGTTGGATAAGATCAAAGACATGAAATATGATATGTCAAGAGTATTAAGGAACAATTTTATAATTTTTGGGAATTTATTTGCATTTTTAAAGAATTATTCAAAGCTGCCAAGGGCATTTGTGTCCATCAGTGATAAAAGTTTTGTATTGAATTCATGATTTTATTTTGAGAGCTATACAACTTGGATTTGAGCAAACTTTGAGTCTAAATTCATTGGCATGGAGTGTAGATTTCAAATATATTTTTTGTTTAATATTTACAGATCATTTGAGGCATGAAAAAGTCAATGCGGCAAGAACAGGTCAAATTCCAGTATAACAGTATATATACAGTTTTGAATTTCTGAAATTTGAACTTTGAAAAATTATTAAAAATAGCAGAAAAACCAAATAAATAGAAAATTTGTCATGAACATGTTTGTTTTTGAGTTCTTTATTTGACTGTGTTTGTAGATTTTCGATTTGGTCCCTGTACTGATCAGAATTGACAGATTTGTGCACAGGGGTCAGTTTGGTGCATTTCAGTGCATTGCACTGTACCAGTGGGCTTTGAACCATGCTTAGCTGCTGAGTTCAGACTTGGTCATGTACCAGGAAGTGCTTAGCAGAGTTTAAAACATAACATGAGGTTTGGTTCAAGGTTTCAACACATTTAAAGGGCATTATAGCCACTGATTTGGTACCAGTCAAGGAGAAACAAGATCAAACAAAGCTCCAAGCACTCAAATCATCAAATTAACATGCATGAAGACTGTCAGGTGTTGCACATTTGCAGAAAAGCCCCTGAGGTCTTAAAAAACATATTTTTCATGATCTTCTCACTTGAACATTGGACAAATCCTTGAGATATCATCATGCATGGATTATAGGTGACTCAACACAGCACATACTGCTGTCTACCTGTATCTTGGCATTCCTTCTCTCACTATATGCATATTAATACACTTTCTATCCCTTGCAACATGCAATCAAGTGCATATAGCTTGTCCTTAGCCTTGCATCAAGATTCAAGTGCATTGATATGCATATAGGTCTAGTTATTTTAAGGAAACACAGAGGAAATCATCAGACTTGACCTCAATGCCCCTGATTTTATTATTTGACATTTTAAGTTGATTTCTTCAATTCTTTATATTAAATAACTTCTATAAATTGGATATTAGGGAAAATCATCAGACTTGACCCCCATATCCTCATCACATCCATTATTTAATCAAGAATTAAAGAATTTGATTAAAGAAAAGGAAAGAAGAGGAGACAGAAAAGGGAAAAGAAAAAGAAAAAGAATGAAAAGAAGAAAAGAAGAAAGAAAAGGTAAGAAATACATAAAAGTGTTGTTTTATTTCCATTTTACAGATCTAAACTGAATGTCAATATGTTTTTTATCTTTTTCACATTATATTCCTATTATTCATCAAAAATAGTGCAAAAAAAGGAAAAGAAGAGAGCTTTGATCATCAAGCTCTATGACAAATGCACAGAGCTCTCTGTAATGTGCTTCAAAACATCAATCTAAGAACTCAGATCAAAAGAAGAGGAAAGAATCAAGAGAAAGAAGCTCCAAAGCAATGAAAAATTGACAAAATATAGAACTTTCAAATGGAATTGCATTCACCACTGGAATTATTACATCATACAGCTCAGAGAGCACTTCTAAACTATGCTATACCTATCAATTTGCAGGAAAGTAGAACAAGTTTCAAGCTTTGCTATGATTTGGAGAAGAAAGAAAGAGAGAGAGTATAGTGCAAGTGCTTCTCAGTGTAATTGAGAGTGTATTGTATGTCTACTGTGTCTTTAACATGGGTATAGGTGCCTTTATATAGGGCAAGGAGCAAGGGGTAGGGTCCTTCATCATTTGACATGTGTCCATAGGTGTTTGATCAATGGCCGAGATCGGCTTGAGCATGTTCATTCATTCCAGAAGCTTCCACAGCTTAGGATCACGTGTTCATGCATATACATCATCACTGGAATCATATCATCCTTTGGATTTGCTTTAAATGACGTGTGGTGCATCTTGGCCTTCAATCGGCTGGCTATGCATGGCTTAATGCAAAAGTCGTGACCCTAGCACCTCTGAAAAGAATCTTCCTTCTTTTGTCATCATCCAGAGATGGAAGACACGTGTACATGGGGACCATTGAGCTGATAACAGCTGTAACAGAACGGTGCACTGTGCTCGAGCCCGGCAGTGCTCAACCTGAGTCGGCTCTAACCAATGCACCCCAGAGCACGAGGGATCACCACATAGCATCGCGAACATCATATTAACATGCATCGAGGCTTAATTTACCATTTCTGATAGCTAGGCATGCATCTCGCCTCTGCCTCGGATCCCATGTGAAGCCGAGTCATGGTGCATATGTAATTGATCATCATTCTTTCAAATTGACATCTCAGAGATTATCGTGTAATCATATAATGACTACATGCCAAGCTACATAGCTTAATTTGGCTTCTAAGTATCAATTTCAAGTGCCAAGTCGGCTCCTTTCTCGACCGTATTCAAGGCTTGCGAGAATACAATTGCTTGAAGGGTTCTGACTTGAGAAGAGCATTCATACACCTCTGACAATCCCCAATATTGGTTCAGGTAGAGCTCAATCCCTTTCTCTGAATTTCATTCCTTCGATTTCAACAGCACAGCGAAGGGAAGAAGAAGAAGAAGAGAGAAGAGAACTGACAGGCGGGACTCTACTGTCAGCCTCTCAAAATCTCGACTAATCGGGTCATTTCATTTACCCATTATTTTATTTAAACTCGGTGTTAGATGAACCGTGTATTGAGTATAGAATGGTCCACGAGATCTGGGCACATGGGTGCTGAAGGGGTCATTGCGTCGGATTTTAAATCCCAGCGACTTGAGTCGTGTTTTGGGTTGGTCTGGTGCACCATGAACCAAGTCACTGACAGTCCGGTGTACAGAGTTGTAATACCATATACCATGTCTGTCTATTTCTCAAATCCAGCGAAAATGAACTTGTGCCTATGACAAGTGGGCCCAAGGGTAGGGAATAGCTATGTTGCTCCCAAAAATGCACCTATATGGTTTGAGATGAGCTTTTAAGCTGTCTGTGCATACGTGGCACCAATCAGAGGCTGCCACCTCAACAATTTTCATAAAAATTCATAACTCTTCAACCATTTTGAGTTATAAATCGCATAATATATCAAAATTCATAATATTTCATGAGGAATCTTTATTTAAACTCCAATGCATTGCTCTTGATCCAATTTAAAGAGCTTTCAAGTACCCTTGGTATTTCCCAAGCATTAAAACACTGCCAATTCAAATTTAGCAATATTTTAGGGTACTACAAAATCATACAGCGGAGAGTCCTGATGATGGGACATGGCAAGTCCACCTCTCCAAAGAAACAAAGAAACAGCTGAGGCAATTAATAAAAGCTCCTCAGGTCAAATGGGATCATAATCTGAATCCCTCGGTGTCATCCGCCGCAAGTTTAATAAAGGTCGGAAGAATAAGAACCCAGCTAATGCATTCAAACCTCCCAGAGTTCCCAAGCCAATGCCGGACTCTGAAGAAATCAAACAAAGTGCTCCTCTGAAACCTGTGCTTCTGGACTTCATTTCAGAAGATGTCCTGGCCACCATGATGGGCCTTAAGCTTGAAAAAGGGGAATGCAGCTCAACCCCTAATGATGAAAATGATAAAAATAATGAAGGTTCCAATGGAGAAGGTGAAGCTGAGTGCTACGTGGTGTCTCCTCGACCGTACCAGCCGTCCGATAATTCAGACGATGAACCCGAACGTAAACCCAGACTGGAGGGGAAATTGGAAGACCGCTCTGATAAAATTACATGCTGATATTGTAAAGGAAGATTCGGTATTGACTCCATGTTTGAATGCGATGTATGCCACAAATACGACTGCACTGAGTGTATCACGGGAGAAACATTACCTCCCTTGTCAGATGATCGACACTTCGAATATAAGTGCACAAGTTGTAAATGGGATGAGCGTGAAGCAAAAGAAAAGAAAAGGCATGATGAGCAATGGGAGAGAATGAGCAAAGGTGCCACTTCCTCAAAAGATGATAAGAAAAAGAAGAAGGGTGAAAGCTCAAAACCCTATTCTAAATCCAAATCTAAGTCAACCTCTTCTAAGAAACCCAAGGGCGATGATCCAGATGGAGGAGCAGCGGGGGCTGCAGCCCACTGCTACATGATAGAAGTAGAGTCCGACTCGGACTCATATGACAATAATGAGTCTGAGTTAGATTGGGACTCTGAAGGGAATGTACCCTCAAAGAAAGCCCTCTGCGCCGAATGTGAAGAAGAAGGAGATTATTGGATAATGTTTGAATGCCATAGGTGCGTTCGGGTATTTCACCCGCCGTGTATCACTCCAGATGGAAATGAGGCAGTGGTCATGGATGATAGATATGACTCCTATGTATGCTCGAGCAGCGAAGCACTCTATGCCCGTGAAGGCTCGAAAAGACAAAAGTTAAGTCAAAATGATGGCCCGGCTCAATATGAAGAGGAGTTAGGAAGCATGGTCTCTTGCGATACATGTGAAGTGCAAGAGAATTCATGGGATATGTTTGAATGTACTAAATGCGGCGGTACACACCATCCGTTTTGCGCCACTCCTGGTGGAGAAAAGATTGAGGCCAATGATGGGCAGTTCAGCCAATACGAATGCCAAAAATGTATCTTTAAACGAGTCCAAGTTTGGGCTAATATTATGAAGAAAGCCCAGAATGAAATGACAAAGTCCAGATGGACCGTAAAAATAGATGAGCGCGCTTCAAGGCGAAGATGGCACGAGGCCCTCATTATCCAAAAGGCTAAAGCAGGCATAAGAGAAAACTATCGCTCAGCCCATGAAATAAGCCCACTTCCCAAATATGAAAAGGAACAACTCGTCTGGGTTGTAAAAGAAACTCCCAGACTCATGGCCATTAACTCATGGGGCCCATACGAGGTGGATCAAATCCTGGACAACCACCAATACAAGTTGATAAACTACAAGAGTGGTGTTCCCACTAAGCCAGTAAGCGGCCGACACTTGAAACCGTTCCAAATGGGTGATACGCTTGACACCTACCACCAGGAGTACTTCAGTGACTCGTGAACGGTTATGATAAAACTGCCGATCATGCTCACAAATACAGCTGACAGTTATGCCTGAATGCCATGACGGGCATTATGACGCCCGAAGGAATGATATATATACCCTTCTTCAAATGGAAGTCGACATCTCTGAGTCTTAAACTTCTCAAGCTTTCAAAGCTCAAATACTGTCACAATGTTGTTGGCGCGACCAATTCGCGATGACTGGGCCACTATGCCGCTCACACCCACTGAAGAGATGGAAGATGACCCTCTTGCGGGTCCTGAAGGCCTGACAGTAATCTTCCCAAACAAGGATGCTATGCCTCATGATCTACGATGGTTGGGTCGCTCCATATTTGTTCAAGTCGTAAATGGGACCGTGACACCTTTTACCAAATACCGCATAAGGTGCCATATTACCGATCAAATCGGGGTCAATGATAGAACCCTGATAATTGCAGATGTTGATGAGCGCAACGCCCACTATATCCTGATATGCCCTGATGAAATAACCAATATAAGGGCCATAGGTTTGGGAGCCATCACTATTGAGCCTCCTGTTCGCTGAATGTCTGTCCTTGACATCTGACTAACCGGATGGTCAGCTGCTCATGAAGGAGAGTTTTTGCCTCTCACACATCGCGCACTCATACGACTGCGCAGGGTGCCACTGAATTTATGGAACTCCGCCGATATCCACAGGCTTATAGCCGGATTCGGATTCCCGTTGGCGATTGCCTCATATTTTGTTGATAGAAATTATGATACCCTGCGGATATTGATTGCCTACGGGGCCCCAAGGACCATTCCTCGTCAACTATGGCTGTCTGTTGAACCCATCTACAAGATAGTAGATGTGGAAATTGAAGGATGGGATAATGAACCAGATGGGCCTCTTCCGTCCGATGAAGCTGAAAGCGCTGTGCAAGGATCGAGGCCTCCGCCACCTGCACCTGCACCCAACAAGCCTGGCCCTTCTCAGCCAGCCATGATTCCATCACCCTCAGGGCCGTCTGCATCAGGCCAAGATGAAAGGCCCGCAAAGCGCCAAAGGGATGATCCCGCTTCCCAGTGATCAGGAGCGATGAAATATTATATGTTAACATCCATGTTATGATATGTTCATGTTTACTTATGTATAATAATGATATAATATGATGATGGTTATGTTATACCTCGTTCCCATGTTTACTGAGCGCCTCATACTTCAGACCCTGAAACTTCGCTAAATAAAGCTTAAAACTCCATATGAAATAACCCACAATAATGAAATTTCTAAACTCCATAACAAATTTCCAAAATAACCATGATACACAATAAACCTATGAATAAATGCCAAGTACACAACCATGATGATGCGTTTATGCGAAAACCTCTATAGTATGATGATGGGCCCAATCGCCGGCGAGTGAAATTTGTCGTGAGCGAAATATGAGGTCCCCTAACTACACATATATTCCATAAAGGACTTACGCCACAAAATGGGCCTTGTTGGGTTGTGCCCTTAAACAACCAACACTGGCAGGTCCATCAGGCCAGTATGTAATACAGGATGGACAAGTTTTATTACTTTGTACTTTGAACAAAGTGGGCTTTGGTGTTGTGCCCTTAAACAACTACCACCGGTTTTGTCTTTTTTCCCGGTTTAAGATGAAAAGAGAGACAAGGTTTCTTCATTGCCCTTTAAGCAATGGGGATGCCCAATGATGATATCTCAAATAAAATGGAAAAAATAAATGAAAGCGGTCTCTTTAGACTATTTTAAATCTGAAGGCATAAAACCCCCTTTCTTTTAAATAAAATTGGCGATGCATTTCCCGCTAAGCTGCTGCCTAAGGACTGACACCGCATAGGTCACCAAGGAAGGCAATGAGAGGAGTGATGTATGATTCCACCCTACACATGTATACGCACACGTGCACGTGATATATAAAGTCCCACCTTATAGACAAGAGTGGAGAGATGGGAGGCCCATATGTAAAGCCTCACGCACAAAATGGGATTTGTCAAGCTTGTGCCCTTTAAGCAATTGTCACTGGTACGCTCGTCTAGCCAGTCATGTAAAAGACGAGCAAACTTTACAATTTGTGCTGGACAAATTGAGGCCTTGATATTGTGCCTTATGCCGGGCAGGCTATAAAACAATTATCACAGCCCTCAGAGGCAATGAGAGGAGTGATGTAATATTCCACCCTAAATATACACACATAAATACACATGAAATACATAAATCCCACCCCATGGATATAAGTGGAGAGATGAGAGGCCCACAAGTAAAGCCTTACGCACAAAATGGGCTTTGTCAAGCTTGTGCCCTTTAAACAATTGTCACTGGTACGCTCATCTAGCCAGTCATTTAAAAGATGAGCAAGCTTTATAATTTGTGCTGGACAAATTAAGGCCTTGATGTTTGTGCCTGATGCCAGATGGGCTCTAAAACAATTATCAAAGCCTCCATCCTATACCCAAATGAGGCCTAGACCCTCCAATGCATGATCATAGATACCAGCCCCTGCCCGGGCTGCATAAAACCCAATGCCAATAAAAGGCTCTTCCAAAACCTGGCCCATTCAATGGATTTAATCCCGCCAGTCCAGATAGAAGAGGGGAAGTAGATAGATGATACCCCCTCATAACATGCAAACTTAGGTCCCGCCGCGACCAATGAACAAAGTGCTCTGCCTTGGCCTTAACCAAAATAAACCCCACCAGGGCTACACATGAAAGGTCCCACCGCGACCATATACACTAAGTCCCACCATGACCACATATATGAATACCATGCTTTGATTATACATAGAAATGCCGCCAAAGGCTCATGATGAGGTTTGTTGCTCGTAGGAGGCTCTCCAAACCTATGTTATACCATGAATGCGGCTCTTCGCCATTATGTCTACCCATGACCATAGCCCCGCTCGGGCCAACACCCCAAAGTCCCACTTGGGCCAGATGAAAGAGATGCTGTTTAAGGCTTATGACGATGAAATACCGGGGCGCCACCCCGATGAATGATGAAATGCCGGGGCGCCACACCGATGAATGATGAAATGCCAGGGTGCGCCACCCCGATGAAGGATCAAATGCCGGGGCGCCACCCCGATGAATGATGAAATGCCGGAGCGCCACCCCGATGAGCGATGAAATGCCGGGACGCCACCCCGATGAACGATAATGCCGAGGCGCCACCTCGATGAATGATGAAAGCACCCGAGGTGACCCCTCGGGTATATAACCCTATACCTATGCTGATGAAACTCAATGAATGCCGAGGTATCCCCTCAATGATGATATGAAATGCCCGAGGTGTCCTCTCTCACCTATGCCCGGAGAAACCCTCCGATGAATTGAACCAGCTCTCTGTTAAAACTATCCCACCGATATTGAATATATACCAGACGCTCTAGAAGCTATTGCTCCCACGGAGCCCACAATGATTTTTTAGAAGACCCATAGTTAGGCTTCTGCTATATTCCGTTTCATCCGTGAAACCCTATACATGCGCCGTACGCTAGTTGTCACCATGATCGCGATGCCAGGTACTATCAGAGCTGTATGGCATATGCGCGTGTTCTGATGATACCTGAGGACGAATTCCACAAGCCCTGGGCCTGGAAGGAGTTTTCCACATTCGACGTAAGATCCATCAAAGTTAATTAGGCCAGATCGATGCGAAGTGCGTGATGCCGGACTCGGCCTGTAACCGAGTCTGAAGGCGGGCATCCCTCTCCCAAGTGGGGTGTTCGATCTCCGCTTCATCTGTGAAACCCTATTAATGCGTTATATGCTGGTTGTCACCATGATTGCGATGCCAGGTACTATCAGAGCTGTATGGCATATGCGCATGTTCTGCTGATATCTGAAGACGAGTTCCGCAAGCCCCGGGCCTGGAACGAGTTTCCCACATTCAATGTACGATCCATCAAAGTCTGAAGGCGGGTTCTCCTCTCCCAAGTGGGGTGCTCGATCTCCGTTTTCGTCCGCACGACCTCAATGCGCCGAACGCTGGTCGTTGCTGAGAATACGGTGCCAGATAATGATGAAGTCTTTAAAGTCGTTGGATGGGTTCCGATGAGATCTGATGATGCATTCCGGAGGCCTAGAGTCGGGATCCAATACACCTATGATATATGAATCTGAGTTAGCTCGGGAGTTATCTTGCCGTTTAGAACTCGATGAGAGAAAGCTCAGAAGACTTGGATATGCGTTTGAGCTAACTAGAGATTATTTTGTCGTTTAGAACCCGGCGGAAGAAACTCAGAAAAAGCTCAGACAAAACATAAACCATAAACCGTAAAACCATGCAATGTATAACCAAACCATGATCATACAAAATAGCTACATACAAGGGACGGCACGATGGCATGTACCCTACCACATGATAAATGCTGTATAAAAATGTCCTAAGTAAAAGTGCCTAAAATGGGGGTACATATGGGACCATAGTCATGCAAGGAGTGACCACTCCGCGAGTCTCCTGAAGGCACGCCGGAACCTCTCTGCTCCCCATGTCTGCCTGACCTGACCCTGCATATGAGAAAGGGGTCAAAATGGCATATAAGAAATGATGCTAATGGTAAATGATGTTAATACCTGATGCTATTGGTGTGTCCTCAGGCACGGAAGGAGCGTTCTTCCTTTTCTTTCTCTGCTTCCTGTTGGTCTTCTTAGAAGGAGGATCTGACCGCAGAAATACTCGGCCAGGAACTGCACACTTAACCACCTTCTCGGGCATAGAAGAGGCAGCTGCAAGAAAATAAACAGATGTCAATTCCTGAAATACCATGATGGCTATGTGATATACAAAAGGGGATCATACCTGCAGGTGAAATGTTCGCAGAGTTAACTCCTAGAGGAGTAAGACGACTGTCGCGACTTTGAAGATCTGGAGCTCTCTCAAAGAATGGCACCTGTCGCCTGCCAATGCGAATCTTCTCTCTCGCTCGGGTGACCTTCAGAACCAGGTCCTTGTCAACAGTCTGACAGGCCTGAACAATATCATAAAACCACTTCTGATAAGAAGCGCTGAATGTGCCTACCCTCGAAGACCAGGGAATGGTAAACCTCACACAAGAGTTGACGCGAAGGATAGACTCCCAACACCGTGCTGCCCATACCAAGTCAGCTGATATGAAGCTACCCGTCCGCACCATAGACGGGATATCCTGATCTAACCCGAACTGGTGCGCGCAACGATGTGGCATATAGGGCTCCAAGACAACTCTGTGGCCCATGCGAAGAGGTAATAACCCGTGTCGGAGACTCGCTAGGAAATCCAGCCTCTTCGACCCCCTCTTCAAAACCTCTGGATGCTCCTCGTTCCAGACTATGTCAATGAGATCCGTGTCATCCTGATCGGGGTCGCGACGGAAAGTCTGCCAACTCTCAGGAGATCTCAAATAACCCCTGCTACGTATAAAATAATCGCGTGTCAACCTAGGAGGCAAATGAATGCACCGCACCCCAGCAATCTCCGCAAGAAGGGGTAGGTCACCTCTCATGGTCTCACTCATCGATGATATATATAAACCTGGCCAATAAATGTGAGCCCAGCCCATCTGGAAGTGGAATGGAATGACCTCATCACAGCTAGGGGGGTCTAAAGATGTAGATAATATCCTCATGCATCTGAAAATGTTAGCCAGAGCGGGAATAGCAAGCGAAACTGCCTCTCCCCTCGCCAACTGGCTAGCCATAACAAAACAGTCCAGACGAATGATACCCGCTGGCTGACAAGGGATGACAAAATAACACAGCCACCATGCTAGAAAGGCTATCAGATAAGCCTCAGGGCCCAAACGCTCGCGAGCTGTGCCGCATGAAGTGAACTTCTCATCGGTGTGAAAAATCTCTGCTCTACCCGTACCAAATGGATCGTTGGTACGAGCGTAAGTATGAACAGGCTGACGAATGGTGTCGTTGAAATATGTAATCCACCTACCAAAGCTTACCTCTCCAGAATATGATAGCTGGTGATAGATATCAAATACCCGATAAAGGGATATGGGATAACGCCTGCGGCCGTCCTCTAAGGTCTGAGAAAGGGCACCCTTAGAAGGTAAATACTCATCATATGGAATCCCAAAGATGGGCAAACCTATCAGATGACGCATCTCCGCGAGTGATATGGTAAGCTCGTGATCCTCTAAAATGACGGTGTTAGAAACATAACTCCACCGCTCAACCATACTCTGAAAGAAGAAGGGATCCCAGATGTACTCAAATAGAGAAAGAAACACCGCCTCGTATATCCCAACCTTCTTGAGGGCCTCTGCCTCATGCTGCAAGATAGCCCTCACCCAGTCTACCAGCCAAGGGGTCTGCTTAAGGCTCCCGAGCATGAGATCAGCCGATGCCCAAGGCACTGTATGACGCCCTAGCATGTCCATAATAGGAAAATGCAATGGATGAGGAGATCGGTCCCGGGTAAATGGATGCAAACGCAAACCCTGGACCTCTCCAAAATGAGAAACCTGTAATGAATGATTATACCTGTTGGCAATACCGACAGTCATGAATGAATCAGGCGTCCATACATCTGGATCGTTCGGCAAGCGCTGCCTCATAGAGAATGCAAACGCCGGCATAGGCTTATCCCGGGTGAACTCAATACCTGCATGAAAACAAAAAGCATGATTAGTCCGAAAAGACTATAAACTACCCATATGATCCTGTTGATGTTCGCTAAAACAGATCAAACCCATGTCATAGCTAAAACCATACTCATGTCAATACAACAAAGACCGCAAAAATAGAATAACCAGCACCAATGTCAAGAATACAAAATCTTAGCACAGACCACGAAGGGTCAGCATAGTTATATACACATGCCAAAACCAAGCCTTGAAGGCCAATATGCGAATACTAAAGCCAATAACCCCCCCAATCCAGAAGCAAATGCAACAATGAAAACTTGAAGAAAGTTCCAAGTTATGATAGAACATGAGGTATGGCCTACCTAAAACCTTAAATATACGAATGCTAGCATGGTTACTAGAACAATACGTGATTTTCCCTTACCCGACGTCGACCCCAGCTGAGGACGCCTATCCTGAAGTGCCATTGTTGGCTGATACGTGATATCCTCAAGCCTATAAGACTAGAGTAATGTTTCAGGTGCGTGATCTACGGGGAATTAGGGACGCATATCCTTCATTGCCACTTAGGTTGGCTGATACGCGATACTATTCCTATACCCCTGTGATCGAATTGAATTCCTGGATGAATGATTGGAAGACAAACCCCGGGTTCCACATCTTGTATGTTTTTTTTGCCCTGGATAAGCCTGAAGACCATCCATCCACATCCCATAACCCCATGCAAGCACAAGTGTAAATGAGGTTTAAGTAAAACATACCTCTGTGCCCTATCATAGCTGAAGAATGATGATCAAGTCAGCTTTTGAAACCGTCAACGCCTGACCTGAATTCCAACTACCTGCAACAGAGCAAGTAACATGGCTAAGAAAGAAATTCCGTAAGTGTATGAAGTACACTGGGAGCACCTGGCTAAGTTGTTCAATCCTAGGGTCTTCGCAACTCATCCAGGTGGGGGGCATTTGTTGTACCCTAAAATAGTTGAGTCATGCTTGATTGACAAAAGATGCTTTGAAATTATAAAATAGGTCTGATGTAGAGGGTCGGGCACATGTTAACCTAACCTGATGACATGAAATGGAAATATAAATCCTTGAAACTAAAATTCATGATTAAATAGCATTTTAAAAATGATGAATTTTCATATGTGGCATGAATTATAACTCCAAGTGGTTGAAGAGTTATGAATTTTGAAAAATAATACATTCTGATTGGTGCCACGTGGCTCTGGGTACCCCTATCATTTGATTTAAGTCACTGGGTAAACATTTTGGGGGTTCATAAACCTAACCCTGCAACCCGGGCCCACCAGTCAGCCTCTTAAGGTGTTTTTCGCTGAGATCCCAAGATGGGTGGACTCGGCACATGATAAGGAAACACTATGCACTGGGCGTCAGAGATATGGCTCATCATGCGCCAGGTGCACGCAAAGGAAAATAAAATTCGCTGGGTTTTAAATATTCAGCGCAATGACCCCTTCGTTCCCTGTGCGCTCGGCTCTCATGAGCCACGTTATAACCTGTACACGGTTCACTTAAAACCGAGTTCAGGCAAGGAGCAGGTAAAATGAAAAGAGCCGATTGGCTCCGGTTTTTGTGAAGCCGACAATGGGGCCCACATGTCAGGGCTCTCTCCCTCTCTTCTGCTTCCTCTCTCATGATTTTGAAACCGAAATCAAGAATCCAAGCTCATAACTCCATAATACGGCATAGTTTAAGCTTTTACCTGAGTTTAACCAAGTCGGATGCACCCTCCCTTTAGTCAAGTCCGGGTATATGATTGCCCTTCGAGACACTGACTTCAATCAAAGACAAAGGGAAATGAAGAAGATGTAGAACTCGGATTATGATCAAAATTGAATGCTGAGCCTTGGAAGAGAGCTTAAGAGTGTTTAAACGATGCTCTCTGGCAATTCAATCGAAAGAAATGAAAACCAATTTCATGTGCACTATGAACCCGGTTGTATTCGGGTATGGACCAAATTAAAAATGGTAATAGCAGTATTGTTTATTCAGGCACTTGAATCATGTCACTTGGATCGTGTGAAGCTATCACAAAGTTTAAAATAGTATGTCTTTAACGGGGTTGCCCAAAGATGGAAGCTGGCACTTGATCGGTACCAGAAGGATGATACATGTGATCCAAAATGGAAAATTGACAGAGCAAATGGTATAATGCCTCGCTATGTATGTTAATGGTAAGCTATACCCGCACCCTGGCGTTCCCTCATGATCTGAATGCAAATCAAACGGCTCCATGCGTTATTAGCCGATTTGGCCTGAGGGACAGTATGCCCGGTGCCTGTGCCAAGCTAACCGAATTGATGAGCTGTCCCTAACACCTGAGAATGATGACAAAATAGGAGAATATTTGCTCGTGGGCAATGGGAAAAGCATGACCCCATGACAGCCGAAATGCATGAAATTCACACCATTCAACGTTTGAAATCAAGGGCTATAGATGCCCTATGCTATGGATTGCCAACCTGGCATGTTTTGATTGGTTCAAACTCCTCAAATGATGCAGGACTGTAATCTGAACCATTGATATGAAGATGAAAATATGAAGGGAGATGGTGATGCCATGTCAGCTAAGCCTACCCTAGCCTTGAGGCTATATAAAGACCCCATTCTATGAAGAAAATACATATCAAGCAACAGATATCATACACTCTGAGAAATTGATTAGATAGCATAGTTTAGTTAGAAAGCTCAAAGCTTTTCTTCTTCTTCTCCATTGTCAAACACAAAGAATAGGTATAGCACAATTTCTGATGCAATGTAGATGCTCAATGAGCTTAGTTTCATGTATATACACCATGGATGAATGCAATGCAAGCTTACTTGGAGCTTGTTTACTTTGAAATGCTTGTTTCTTCCTTTTTTCCATTTTCTTCTTCTTTTTCCTTTTCTTTCTGATCTGACCTGATCTGCTGCATCTCTCTTTCCTTCTTTCTTTTCTTCTTTTCTTTACTGTCACAAGCACCTAGACTCAAATCCATGAGTTGAAGGTGTTAATGAAGCAATAAAAGGCTTTTTGTAGCAATTAATGCTATATTTAGGTTTTAAATCGATTTAATAATTTGATGAGGCTTAAGAATAGTTCTTATAACTGATATGGAGCCTATGATTCAATAAAAATGCATTCTTTAGTTTTCTTTTTCTTTCTTTTTTCTTTTCTGCCTTGATCCCTCTTTTTCTTATTTTCTGTCAAGCACAGCACAGCACACACACACATGCATACAAAATATAATATCAAGATTTAAAAGTGATAATCTCATGCAATTAGAGTATAATAAGAAATAATTATGGAAGGTGATGTTTGACTACATCCTTTCATTGATTAGTATCTTGTTATACAAGCTTTTTTGCATGAGATTTTAATAAAATGTATATATGGACTTGTTTGATCTGGATTCATGTGAAGGCAGAGGAGAAAGGTGCTAGGAATTGATGTTTAACTACATCTTCCTATGCACTTTGTCTTTCTTTGTTACTTCTTCTCAAATATATTGATCTTTAAGGACTTGAGTGCATAAAAGCAAAGGCTGAGAGCAAAGGACATAGAACTATGCATGTTCAGTGGTTAGATGCTTGATGAATGCCTTGACACATGAAAATATGCAAAACTCAAGGAATTGCATGCATATTTTGCACTGCTGGTACCTAGAACCCCATGTTACAGTGTCAAATGTGTATATACCTTGATTAAACTTGATCCTAAGCATGCTTATAAGCTAATGAAGCCAAGCCACTACCTGTACCAGTCCCAGGTTCAAAGGAATAGCAATGAATGCTATACTGGTATCAAAATGCCCACATATGACATGCTGTCACAGATCAGTCAATGCAGACTGATCTGTCACCCAAATCAGAAACCTAAAAACAGATAGGTAGAGGGTTCCAAAAAAACCAGTTTAGCCTCAAATTTTCCATTTTTCTGATTTTTCTACTATTTTCTATGAATTTTTGAAGTTGGATTTCTGAGATTTCAGTTTCTGCACTGTGCATGTATATAGTACTGTCAGGCCGCATTGGCCATTTCATGCTTTTTTAGGGACCTGACAGCAAAATAAATATTTTTATCATGTAGAGCATTCAAAAACAATCAAAATGGACTTTTAGTTTGCATCATTTGGATTTGTATAGCATGAGTTACAAAAATCCAAAGTTAATTCATATATTTTGACAGCTTCTGACAATAATGCCCCTGCACCTTTCAGAAATTCAGAAAAATAGAAATAAAATCTTAAAAATGATAAAAACTTGCATACATACTCATGACATATAGCATTACATAAAACCAATCAAATCCATATGATTTATAATTATAACTCTTGAATAATAAATCAATTTCTCAAATATATATATATATATATATATATGGGTGAGGCTACGGTGCTATCCATAGCACCGTCCACACTATGCAACGGCTCAAAATTTGAGTTTTTAAAATCCTAACGGTCGATCCGAACCGTTATATGTGTTCTCCATATTGAAATGTGCTTGGAGACCAAATTTTACATTTTTTGGAATTTTTTTACTATTTATTAAGCCACTTTGAAAATCGCTCAAAATGGGTGAACAGTAAAAAAGTCTGGACCATCGGATCAGCGATTTTCAAAGTGGCTTAATAAATAGTAAAAAAATTCCAAAAAATGTAAAATTTGGTCTCCAAGCACATTTCAATATGGAGAACACATCTAACTGTTCGGATCGACTGTTAGAATTTTAAAAACTCAAATTTTGAGCCGTTGCATAGTGTGGACGGTGCTATGGATAGCACCGTAGCCTCACCCTGTATATATATATATAAACATATATATATATATATATATGAGTAGAACTAGGGTGCTCCTAAGTTCACCAAACTTCTTGTGAACTTGACTCTAAAATATATCGAATCGACTTTAAACGATGAATCCAAACCGTTGAAACCCTTCTACCTAATGAGTGATGCATCTACATGCGAAAATTTTAAAGTTTCGAATTAATTTAATATAGAGTCAAGTGGTCAAAAGTTTAAGGTTTATAAATTAATTTTAATGCATTCATTTTTTGGACTCATTTGACCACTTGACACTGTATTAAATTAATTCGAAACTTTAAAATTTTCACATGTAGACGCATCACTCATTAGGTAGAAGGATTTCAACGGTTTGGATTCATCGTTTAAAGTCGATTCGATATATTTTAAAGTCAAGTTCACAAGAGGTTGGTTGAACTTAGGAGCACCCTAGTTCTACTCTATATATATATATATATATATATATATATATACATGTATATACAATGAACTTTGACACATTGCTTTGAACCAAATCCTTTTGAAACCAAAACTTGAACTGAATACTTCATGACCTCTGATATGCTCTCATGCATCTGTATCAAGTCCAATTGAACCTTAACCTCATGCCAAGCCTACTGTACCAGTATCGGTATCAAAATCAGAAATAAAAATGAACTGATATATGCTCAAACCTCTTGATCCATGCTCAAACTTCATGTTATATACTTGCTAACACCTGAACAAGACCTTCTAAGTCCTAGGAGATGATCTAAGCAAGGCCCATGCCTAATCCATGCTGTACCAGTACCCTGTCAGTACCAAACCGGAAACTCATGAACCTGAACCATGCTCAAACCTTGAAATCAACCCAAACCGATGCATGTCTAAGCTCATATGCCTCTATACGATGTCCATTGATCAATCAATAGAAGAAAAATCGTAATCAAAGACAAGGAATCGGAGAAAACTTCAATCGGTACCAATGTCCCTTTGCTCTTGCCGGAACCACCGCCTCCGACGATCTCTGACCGCCGACGATGTGTCAGAACGACTCCTGATGATGAGACGATGGTAATGGTGCAAGCCCCGAGAGCCGCCGTGATGGGAGATGGCTGGAGCACATAAACTCTCATCGGGAATGGAGATATCCAGTGATCGGGTCTCATCAGACCTGCACGATTCTTGACGCAACCATAGCCCTCGGATGAAGGCGCCAAATGCCTCATTTGAATAAGCACAAATCTTGAGATAATCAGATAGCCGAGATCTATTCTCATAAGCAAATCGACCCCTGTCAAGTGGGCCCCGAATGTCAGAGCCCAATTCAAATACCTCTGCATGAATCCTGATGAAATCCAAGAGTTGAAACCCAAATCCAATGCTATAAACACACATCTCAAAGCCCAAAAACGTATCTCAAAGCCCAGATTTAAATCTCAAGGCCCAGATAAACTCTGCACAAATCTCAGAGCCCAATATCCGTATCTCAAAGCCCAAATACAAATCCAAAGGCCCAAAAGCCCCAGATAATAAATAATTAAAGCACTTTTGCACATAAACCCCTCTGACAATGCAAATTCTCCAACGCAGTCCCTGAACATTTACAAGAAGGTCCCTGGAAGTATAAAACCTCTTCAAACAAGTCCCTGGAAGCCCATATTTGCACTCCTGACCCTGTTAAAGGCCCAAATCACATTCCCAGGCTCTCAGATATTTACAAATAGGTCCCTGGAAGTATAAAATGTTCACAAACAAGCCCTTTTTGGCCATAACTCCTTTATTTCAAATCCAAATCAAGTCAAACCAGTTTCAAAGGAACCCAAATCAAAATCCTCATGGTTCCAAACCAACTCCAAGTGTGTCTAAGCTTCAGCTATAACCTGAAATGACCAAAATACACTTTTCTCCATTCAAATGTCATATTTTATAAATGAAACATGAATTTCATAAAGTATAATGCATGCTCTCTAAAAATAATCAAAATTATGAATATGCACACATGTCTTTTCATGTCTTGTTTCATGATCAATGTCTATATCAGTGTTATGATACACATGCATATGATTGTATAAATGTTTAAAGTAGCTGAGAACCCTGAATATACAAAAGATATGACAAAACATGAGCCTCTTTAGCCCCATTACTCAATTCAAGTCAAATAGGCACAAATCTCGGAATGAACGAGGTGTTCAGTTAGGCCTGATAAGTCTTTTTGATGTAATTAACGGTGGGGGCTGCGCCCTTCGGGAGTTAAACGTCTCCACAATCAAATAATAAAATCCTGGCTGGCTAATCATGAACGTAGGTCTGGCTAACGGTGAACCGGAAGGTATGCAAAAAGATGTTCAGCAATGCCCCGAGTTCAGTGCCCCGCTCATGTCTGCCAAGAGACTGGAGCACTGAACCCATGCGGGAGCATTCCCCCACAAATATAACAGCATCGTTAGCTAACCTAACCTTGCGACTTTTTGCGCCCTACAGTATGTAATTCATATTAATTTTTTGTTTTATAATATCAATAATAAATCTTGCATCTACATTTTCTCGTTACTAATCACCAATTTGTAATTGTAGTATCAATCGACAGAGGACCCTTACTCCCGCGAGGAAATCGATGAAACTAGAGATATGTGGGCAAGGTTTTTTTATACAGAATTTTGTAATCAACAATTTGGATTTGTATAAATTAATTAGTATATTTATAGTGTAATTAATTAGTGCAATTTAGAAATTACATTTTGGGAATCTGGTCTTTTTTTTTTTAAAAGCTGCATATTTTATTGGCTAGCAAAAGTGGAGGCTAGCCAAAAACCAAAAATATATATATATATATATATATATATATATATATAACAAAATCCTACACGGATTTTTAATTAGAAATCCCTGTAGGTCTCCTTAAGAAATTTTGATATAAATAAAATCGACATTACTACACAGTTCTTTAATTAATAATCTGTGTAGGATAGTTTCATACACGGTTTTTTAATTAAACAACCGATGACGAATGTAGGTTTATTTATTTAATTGAGGAGACCTACACGGATTTCTAATTAAAAATCCATGTAGGAATGTTGATTCCTTCACGGTTTTTTTATTTACAAATCTGTTTAGGAATGTTGGTTTATTTATTTAAATTTTCTTGAGGAGAGCTACACGGATTTTTTTTAATTAAAAATCCGTGTAGGAATGGTGATTACTTCACGGTATTTTAATTAGAAATCTGTGTAGGAATGTTGATATTCCTACACGAATTTTTAATTAACAAACTGTGTAGCTCGAGTTGGATTTGTACACGGCTTTTAATTAAAAATCCGTGTAGGTTGTTTATAATTGCACACGGATAAATATCCGTCTGCAAAAGATGGCACGTTCCTACACCCTAATATCCTACACTGCAGGAAATCTGTGTAGCTCTTCGTGATTTATCTGTGTATAATCACCATATTCTGTAGTAGTGATATCCGAATAATAGATATACACCATATAGTTTAATATATATTATGAAAAATATTTATGTATATATTTACAGATATCCGATATCCAATCCATATCTTCACGTATCCGTCTAATATCTGATCTGTATTTGTATCTGAAAAATAAAAGCGGATACGGATATGGTTTTACCACTATCCGATCCGTATCCAATCCGTTTGCACCCTTAAGCTCAAATCTAGTATTCTACGAGTTGATAAAAGTGGAGTTAAAGCCCACCGATTTCATTAGAAATCAGAAATTCTCATAGGAGGCTAGTACTGAAATGGTACCAGAACCCTGTAAGGAGTTTAGAAAAATAACTTAACAACTAGAAAATACTAGTAAAGAAAAATCATCACAGTTTACAGTGTTGGGATAAATTCAGCAATACTGCACTACTTTGTGCTAGTATGCTAAAGATTGAAGAGAAGAATATTTTTCTGAACAGAAACAACGCTTTAATTCCTTTCTCTCTTACTCAATTACATAGAATTCTGCAGTATTTATAATAGTACAACATTCCTAAAATAAGTACCACAACTTTGCTAAATTTGGACCCCACTACACAACATGCTGAAAAAAACTAACCACTACGCCTAAAATTACTATGCTTAAAATAACTAATGTACAAAATAAACCATGCAGTTTTTATGCTGGTAAAAGCTGATATGAACATGCTCTATCAATTTTAATTAATTTTCAACACTCCCCCTTAATTCAAAATTGATTATGCCATGTTTGATTCTGAATTCTTCAAACTTTTCTCTTGCCACTGCCTTTATCAGAATGTCAGCCTTCTTCTTGTAATTCTTCTTGCTGCCAGCAATTCTTTTTGGAATGCTTGATGCTATTTTTTATTTTCTGTTGCTTCTTCAATTGTTGTGGATCTTTGCCTTCCACTATCTGTATACCATACAAAAAATGTGAGTTTCTCTTTCTTTTCTTCTGCATAGCATGCTTGCTCTTCTTCCCTTTGTTTTCTAAAACAATCAGCTTGCACACACCCACATCTTTTGTGGTGGAAGCACTTGACATCTTTTATGTTGTGCTAAAATTGAAACTCGCCAAATCTACAATGGCCAAGTCCACCTCCGCCTTGAGAGGACTCCCCCTTTTTGTAGAACGCGCTTTCATCGCTTTTCTCCTCTAATCTGGACTTCATTTTATGGGTCTGCAGTGATCCCATCAGTTCATCAAAGGAATAGGTTGAAAGATCCTTTGATTCTTCAATTTCTACCACTACATGATAAAATTTTGGTGCTACGCTTCTCAGCACCTTTGCCACCATGGTATGCTCTGAGATGTTGTCTCCATATGCTCGAATTTGGTTGACAACGGATGTCATTCTTGACAGAAAAATCTGCATTGATTCTTCTATTTTCATATTCATCGTCTCAAAATCTCTGTGTAGGCTTTGCTGTTTTATAGCCACAACTTGAGAACTTCCCTGAAATGCAATCTTCAAGGTTGTAGCCACTTCTTTAGCAGTTGTTGCTGCTGCAGTTCTTCAAGGTTGCGCACCAATCGACTCTACCATCAATTGCAAATTGACATTTAAATGGGTTGTCAGAGCAATTCTTTGGCTCCAATTAAATATTTGTTGGGATAAATTCAGCAATACGGCACTGCTTTGTGCTAGTATGCTAAAGATTGAAGAGAGAAGAATATTTTTCTGAATAGAAACAACGCTTTATTTCCTTTCTCCCTTACTCAGCAGTATTTATAATAATAAAACATTCCTAAAATAAGTACCACAAGTTTGCTAAATTAAGACCTCACTACACAACATGCTGAAAAATAACTAACCACTATGCTTAAAATAACTAATGCCCAACATAAACCATGCAGTTTTTATGCTGGTAAAAACTGATATGAACATGCTCTATCAATTTAAATTAATTTTCGACAATATTACTGTTTGGTGGGCGAAATTTAACTAGAGAAAAGATGGTGCACAGCTGATTAAATCGGTGCAAGAAAATTGATTTTTTTTTTTAATTAGTAGATTAGAACAAGATGGAATTTTGAAGGTAAAATTATTGGATAAATTTCAGAAATTGATATCTCATAAAAAAAGGTGTACAATAAATGTTTAAGATTAAAAAAATTTAATCCTATCTAAACACATAATTTATGTATAAGTTAGACTCAATTGGATAATAATTTATTGTTAGATCTCGAGAGATGTGGTGCAACCCCATGTTACTTTCTGAAGTGATGCATGTTAATCAAGACAGTAAAATACGTAATACTGATTTCAAGATAGATGCATGATACCCGGGGTTCACTCCCCAGTACATAATGTACACAAATTCTGAGGTGTTGCATATGACTTCCTCATTTATATTTATCTAAGAAAAGACTGATTTCGAGGTGAATGCATAATACACGGCGATCTAATGTATTATACAAAAATGGCACCCATCTTAAGATGTTGTTCAGATTAGAAAATTATTAATTGACATTTTAGCAAGGGGTATATACCCTTTCCCCACATGGGAAGCACGGGTTAGAGAGAGAGAGAGAATTAATTATTAATCCCCCTTATCTTTCTTCGGTCTTGAATTGGCCCCAACAATTCTGACTATTGCCCGCCCATCTATCAGCATCTCTCTTCCTTAATTAATTATTCATTCCAGGACAAAAACTGACAGTTCCGGCCATCGTCCTTTTGCCCTTTATGTTCTCGTAGTTGACCAAGTCAAATCCTGAGCCAATGTTATCATAATATGGATTCGGTTCTCAGCCAAACTAATTTCAAATCCTCATAGTTGCCCTTTATGTTCTCATAGTTGACCAAGTCAAATCCTCATGCAGAGTTAATTGCCATGACACCATAATGTTACCCGCTCCATTTGTCATATATTGACCACATTGCATGTTTAACAAAAATTCAATCCTTTATACATACATCTTTGTGTACAATTTTGATGAGTATGCCTGCAGGCCAAGCTCTATTAGGCCTCGTGATAATGGCCGGGTTTTTGTGTACATATATATTGCCCTGTGTGAGCTCACGGCTTCTATGCTCTTTCCATGTTTTTTATTACTTTGCATAATTTATCATAGGCTAGGTTCAGTTAGTCGGTTAAGCGCCCACATTAGAAATATAGGTTTTTCGTTATCTTTTCTACTCAAACAATAAATATTAAAAATCTAAAGTGTGAATAAAATAAATATAAGAATTAAAAGACACTTGACACAAGATATATTTACAGGGTTCGGCTTAAATTAATATGTCTACATCTCCGGAGCTTCGTGACCGTCTTGAAGACACGTCTTTCTTTATCCAATAAGAAAGAAGTACAAGGTGAAAACTGTGAGTTCTTACCAACTACACGAAGTCACAGGACCCTAGATGTCAACACTTAAGCTTCAGTGTTCAAATAAACAAATATCTCACACAAATAATCGCTCTAATCTTAGTCTAGATTGATCATAGAGTAGGATTGAGGTTGTTATAAAGTTGTTGAAGGTCAAAGCACAAACAACAATGGTGGAGTCCAGATCTGACTGGAATTTGAGATTTTGAAATTAAAGATGGTCAAGAATGATTATGATGAAAACATAATTTTTGGGATCATATAGATTGATAGAGCCCAACTTGAATTGTTATATTTTAGCTGACTCTTCTTCTTTTTTCATTTTTTTTTTATTTCTTTTATTAATTCTTCAGTAGAGCCTCAACCTCAGTTTTTTCTTCTTCTCCTTTCGAGCTTCATGGGTCGAATCCTACTATGATTCCATGTTGAATTTTGAGCGGAAAAAAAAATAAACTAAGTTTTTTGGTTTCTTATTCTATTACAATAGCAATCGCTCTATTTATAATTTATATTGTATACTAGCCGTTACACAGCTTTCATTTATTACCATTCTCTATTAATGCGCCCGAACTGTTCCATAATTAAAGCTCAATTCCTAATTACTAAAATTGACAAAATCTCTGCCCTTGATAGTGATCTATGATTAGATTCTGAGATCATTACTATTATCAACACTCAATAGCTCATCATTTATTTACTAATTATATTTTTGTTGGAATTTTGTTAGGTTTCTCTGTTGCCATTCAATCCAATGCAGTTGGAGGAATCACTTTTGTGGACCGAGAGTAATGACGATGAGGGTTTGGGATTCAAGAATATTAAAGTACGGAAGAATATTGGAGTTGGCCTTGATGCTTTGTTTGACAAGGAATGGATGTCCACGGGCTTACAGGACGGGATGCGTCTGGAGGTATGGAGGGATGTTTCCGCCTATAGTCACTTTTGGAGGATGAAGAACTTCTTTTAAAATGATATTTCATGCCTGTTGCATTTTTTATTGAGTTTTATGTGCCCTTTTTTTATTGGTTTTGTTGTTTTTTTCAAAATTAATCATCTTTGGGTTCGATCACCTTTCAGATGCTCACAAGTAAAAACATCACACGAGTTACAAAAACTGAAGGTAAAAAAGAAAACTTGTAACATCCCTCCTTCTAAGAAAGCTAAATTCTAAATATTCCTGGATTTGAACAGTAAAATATACACAAGATGAATCCAAAAACTTTTCACTCTACGCAAAGTTTTCTTTTGTCAGATCCTCTCAACATGACAGACAACCTGCCGTGCTTATGAGTGCAAGGTGATTGCATTCTTATACACAACATATATATACATATATCATCAATGGAAAAATAAATAAGCCAGAATATAAGAAGTAATTTTTTATTTTAGGAATATTTTTCTGAATAGAAACAACACTTTATTTCCTTTCTCCCTTACTCAGCAGTATTTATAATAGTAAAACATTCCTAAAATAAGTACCACAAGTTTGCTAAATTAAGACCTCACTACACAACATGCTGAAAAATAACTAACCACTATGCTTAAAATAACTAATGCCCAACATAAACCATGCAGTTTTTATGCTGGTAAAAACTGATATGAACATGCTCTATCAATTTAAATTAATTTTCGACAATATTACTGTTTGGTGGGCGAAATTTAACTAGAGAAAAGATGGTGCACAGCTGATTAAATAGGTGCTAGAAAATTGATTTTTTTTTTTAATTAGTAGATTAGGACAAGATGGAATTTTGAAGGTAAAATTATTGGATAAATTTCAGAAATTGATATCTCATAAAAAAATGTGTACAATAAATGTTTAAGATTAAAAAAATTTAATCCTATCTAAACACATAATTTATGTATAAGTTAGACTCAATTGGATAATAATTTATTGTTAGATCTCGAGAGATGTGGTGCAACCCCATGTTACTTTCTGAAGTGATGCATGTTAATCAAGACAGTAAAATACGTAATACTGATTTCAAGATAGATGCATGATACCCGGGGTTCACTCCCCAGTACATAATGTACACAAATTCTGAGGTGTTGCATATGACTTCCTCATTTATATTTATCTAAGAAAAGACTGATTTCGAGGTGAATGCATAATACACGGCGATCTAATGTATTATACAAAAATGGCACCCATCTTAAGATGTTGTTCAGATTAGAAAATTATTAATTGACATTTTAGCAAGGGGTATATACCCTTTCCCCACATGGGAAGCACGGGTTAGAGAGAGAGAGAGAGAGAGAGGAAAAAGATTAATTTCTCTTTGTTTCTCAACGCTGTTATTGACTGCAGATTTTTTATTATATCTCCATTCTTATATAATACACGTAGTTGTCCTGATCTGCCAATGGCTGAGATTGAAGAATACATTTTTGAATTTAATATTAGCCCTCCAATCACATAATCTGTCATGTTTTGATTAAATGCATCTATTTTATGTGTAGAAGTCTATCTTTAGTTAAAAACATATTCACCACACATACTGCTATATAGTATTAATGACTCATTAAGTATATTACTATAAATAAATATCTCATTAAGTATTAATGACTCAACAAGGGCATCGCAATTATCAGAGAATTAATTATTAATCCCCTTTATCTTTCTTCTGTCTTGAATTGGCCCCAACAATTCTGACTATTGCCCGCCCATCTATCAGCATCTCTCTTCCTTAATTAATTATTCATTCCAGGCCCAAAACTGACAGTTCCGGCCATCGTCCTTTTGCCTTTTATGTTCTCGTAGTTGACCAAGTCAAATCCTGAGCCAATGTTATCATAATATGGATTCGGTTCTCAGCCAAACTAATTTCAAATCCTCATAGTTGCCCTTTATGTTCTCATAGTTGACCAAGTCAAATCCTCATGCAGAGTTTGCCATGACGCCATAATGTTACCCGCTCCATTGGTCATATATTGACCACATTACATGTTAAACAAAAATTCAATCCTTTATACATACCTCTGTTGAAAATTAATTCAAATTGATAGAGCATGTTCATATCAATTTTTACCAGCATAAAAACTGCATGGTTTATTTTGGGCATCAGTTATTTTAAGCATAGTTATTTTAGGCGTAGTGGTTAGTTATTTTTCAGCATGTTATGTAGTGGGGTCTTAATTTAGCAAAGTTGTGGTACTTATTTTAGGAATGTTGTACTGTTATAAATACTGCAGAATTCTATGTAATTGAGTAAGAGAGAAAGGAAATAAAGCGCTATTTCTGTTCAGGAAAATATTACTCTCTTCAATCTTTAGCATACTAGCACAAAGCAGTGCAGTATTGCTGAATTTATCCCAACAAAATGGTATCAGAGCCAATGGTATGGTGGGGCAAGCAATTGATAACAGAGTCAATTCGCAATTGATGGTAGAGTCAATTGGTGCGCAACCTTAAAGAACTGCAGCAGCAACAACTGCTAAAGAAGAGGCTACAACTTTGAAGACGGCATTTCAGGGAAGTTCTCAAGTTGTGGCTATAAAATAGCAAAGCCTACACAGAGATTTTGAGACAATGAATATTAAAATAGAAGAATCAATGCAGATTTTTCTGTCAAGAATCACATTCGTTGTCAACCAAATTCGAGCATATGGAGACAACATCTCAGAGCATACCATGGTGGCAAAGGTGCTGAGAAGCGTAGCACCAAAATTTGATCACGTGGTGGTAGAAATTGAAGAATCAAAGGATCTTTCAACATATTCCATTGATGAACTGATGGGATCACTGCAAACACATGAAATGAAGTCCAGATTAGAGGAGAAAAGCGAGGAAAGTGCGTTCTACAGAAAGGAGGAGTCCTCTCAAGGCAGAGGTGGACCTGGCCATTGTAGATTTGGAGAGTTTCAATTTCAGCACGACATAAAAGATGTCAAGTACTCAAGTGCTTCCACCACAAAAGATGTGGGTGTGTGCAAGCTGATTGCTTCAGAAAACAGAGGGAAGAAGAGCAAGCATGCTATGCAGAAGAAAAGAAAGAGAAACCCACATTTTTTGTAAGGTATACAAATAGTGGAAGGCAAAGATCCACAATCATTGAAAAAGCAACAGAAAATGAAAAATAGCATCAGGCATTGCAAGAAGAATTGTTGGTAGCAAGAAGAATTGCAAGAATGTAATATGCCGAAAATTTGAATCATTAATATTTATACTTATAAAACTTTTTCATAATATAATAAAGATTATAAATTTTTGGTAACATTTCCTAAAAAAATATAAATATGATATATAAATTATTTAAAAATAGATTCAATCCAACTAGGACATTTAAATATCGTTTTGTAATATTCTGTAGAAGTAAATACTAATATGACAATTATAATATCTATTAAGCTATTGTTCCAACAAATTTCTTTTTATATAACTGTTCGTTAAAGGAAAAATTAATTAAAGAGGTGCAAACCTCTGAGTCATTCTACATATTACGATAACAATTTTTATTTAATAACTATCTTAAATCTACAGTTCGCAGAAGTTATTATCTAGATGTCGTTTCAACTCCAGATAAAATGCACATACCCATTTGGACACCGTTTCGATTTACCCTTTCGTTATATATACACATTGAAATGTAGCAGTTGCCTTTTCTCTCATTATTTTATATAGACACATCTCTCTGCCTCTCTCCGCTTTCTTCTCAGAAGAGAAGAAAAATAAAAGAGACCTCCACATATTTTATTCACTTTTCCTTCGTAACTCCCATAGGAAACTCAAGTCCAGCCGTTCAAATTAAGGTATTACAATCTTATATTTAATTAGAGTTTAGTAAGTAGATTAGATAATTTCTTATATATATAATTAGTTGATAAATATATCTGAAAGTTTTATAGTTTCTGAAAAATTATTTATTTAATAAGATTCCTTATATTTAGTTAATTGTTAATATAGTTTCTAAAAAAAAATTATTGATAAGATTCCTTATATTTATTTATTTGATAAAATCTCTAGATTATGTAATCGGTGGAAATTAAGAATGATTTTGATTGTTAGAAATATTATAGAATTTCATACTTATGTGTATTAAATGATAATCAAATATTTCTTATAGTTGTATTTTGTCTATTTTTATTTCTTTTGGAATCAGCAAAAGAAAGAATATACCCTTTTAAAAAAATGTTTCAGTTTTTCCTTGTTATCTATTGTTTATATATAGATCTTCATTTATACAAATATTGAATTGCTTTAATTAATTTGATTCATAATGTAAAGTTTAATAATGAATATTATTAACCGATTACTTTAATTAATTTGCATTTATAACACAGTTGATAGGAGATATGATTAACCAATTAATACTTATGTATGCTATTGAGTAACTTCAATTTGTATGAGTTGCCACCAAAATTCTGGAAGTGCATCCGTTGGTTTATTAAACAGTCAATGTCCACCGAAGATCCTGGAAAATATTCACCGATGACTCCGAAGTTACTTATAAATATAACTTGTTTAATGAGCCATGTATATAAAATTAATTTAGAAATCATGTTTCGTAGTCTAGATCCGAGTAGCAAAGTAAGGAGAGACATGGAGTCAACAATGATGAACTTCCCAACGACAACAGGTGCGGGTTTCTTGGACTTTGTAAAATTATTACTTATCGTTTTATGTGCATTTATTTTTATATAGTTCAATTATGCATGTTGAATTTGAACAACCGTTTGACTTTGTTAGAAAATATTAGGATATGAGTATTTGTTTGATCAACGGATTTATAGGATGTATTGTGTTGTGTTGTGTTGTGTTTAGTTAATATACGTGATGTGAACGGATAAGAAAAGTGAACAGGGGCTGATATGTTCGCTTATCGGGATGTATACATTGGATCCGGTGTTCGACTGGACTCCTCGTTAATGTGGTGTTGGTTGGACTTTCCGTCACGGGTCAAGACCTAGCATAGGATGGACTCCCCGTCTAGTGAGACAACCTCTCACTATTGGTTGGACTTCCTAGTGAGTTGGCGGCCTCCCATTGTTGGTTGGACTTCCCAATGGGTTGGCGGCCTTCCAATATTGGTTGGACTTCCCATTGGAATGGCAAGATAAATGGAATAACGGAAAACTTGAAAGAAATCAAAGTGTTTATGATCATAGGATTACATGGCATTAGAAACACATGAGAATTTATTATTTATTTCATTTTCATGCTTTTGAGAATTAAGTTAATTTTACAAAATCCGGGGCTGAAACTGAATCCCGCACTGAGAGAATGTTCGAATCTGTCACCCGTTTCACTGATATGTGGGTTCCAGGTAATGAGGAAGAGGCGTCAGAACAAGGTCATGACTAAAAGCAAGCGGAAGGATCCATATTTATGATTAAATGTCACTTATGTTTATTTTGTTTTGTTTGTTTAATATTCTCTAAATTGGTACACTTGAACATGCATGGTTGTTACCGTATTTTTAACCATGTATGTCATGACCGTTGTTGAACCACTTTCATTATTGTTGTAAGACTATTGTTTGTTATATTTAATGTGGCATTATTGGATGTTATTGATAATGTATGTGATGTGTATATGCCTTACGTATAAATACGTGGCGGGTTGTCTCCGGGTGTGACAAAGAAGAAGGCTGACATTCTGATAAAGGCAGTGGCAAGAGAAAATTTTGAAGAATTCAGAATCAAACATGGCATAATCAATTTTGAATTAAGGGGGAGTGTTGAAAATTAATTCAAATTGATAAAGCATGTTCATATCAATTTTTACCAGCATAAAAACTGCATGGTTTATTTTGGGCATTAGTTATTTTAAGCATAGTTATTTTAGGCGTAGTGGTTAGTTATTTTTCAGCATGTTGTGTAGTGGGGTCTTAATTTAGCAAAGTTGTGGTACTTATTTTAGGAATGTTGTCCTATTATAAATACTGCACAATTCTATGTAATTGAGTAAGAGAGAAATGAAATAAAGCGCGTTGTTTCTGTTCAGAAAAATATTATTCTCTCTTCAATCTTTAGTATACTAGCACAAAGCAGTGCAGTATTGCTGAATTTATCCCAACAACCTTTTGTGTACAATTTTGATGAGTATGCCTGTAGACCAAGCTCTATTAGGCCTCGTGATAACGGCCAGGTTTTTGTGTACATATATATTGCCCTGTGTGCGCTCACGGGTTCTATGCTCTTTCTATGGTTTTTATTACTACGCATAATTTATCATAGGCTAGGCTCGGTTAGTTGGTTAAGTGCCAACATTAGAAAATTAGGTTTTTCGTGATCTTTTCTACACAAACGATAAATATTAAAAATCTAAAGTGTGAATAAAATAAATATAAGAGTTAAGAGACACTTGACACAAGATATGTTTACAGGGTTCGGCTTAAATTAATATGTCGACATCTCCAGAGCTTCGTGACCTTCTTGATGACACGTCTTTTTTTATCCAACAAGAAAGAATTACAAGGTGGAACCTGTGAGTTCTTACCAACTACACAAAGTCACAGGACCCTAGATGTCAACACTTGAGCTTCAGTGTTCAAATAAACAAATATCTCACACAAATAATCGCTCTAATCTTAGTCTAGATTGATCATAAGGTAGGATTGAGGTTGTTATAAAGTTGTTGAAGTTCAAAGCACAAACAACAATCGTGGAGTCCAGATCCGACTGGAATTTGAGATTTAAGTTAAAGATGGCCAATCTATGGACTATGTAAAAGTGCCTACAATATTCTGGGATTACACCACTCCTCAGGTCTATTTTTTTTTTTTATATAAATAAGAAATAGTAAACACCAAAACAGAAACAATAGTTTTTTTTTGTACCTCTTTATTTTATTTTATTTACATTTTTATGATTACAGAAAGAATCTTTTTATGGGTTAATTTGATGTAGTTATAATCCAAATGTCTGGTTCAAAATTGTTGTTTTGACCCTTAAAATTATTCTAATTTTGATTGGTTCAGGTTTTGACAATGGAATATGTCCCAGGAATAAAAATAAACTGGATAAAGCAGCTGGATCAATTAGGCTTAGATCGTAAAAGGTAAAGCCACTTAATACTTGCCACTGTGCCATTGCATAATTGTATTGTCACATATTTGGTATGGTTGGTATGATACTGGTATATGTTACATTCTCATTTGACATTAACTCTTTTCTACAGGTTGGGTCGGTATGCAGTCGAGTCTTATCTTGAGCAAATTTTGTCTCATGGCTTTTTCCATGCTGACCCGGTATGATTAATCTCTTAGACATTTTTACTTGGTATACCTAATTTTAGTATCATCCTAGGAATTTGTAATAGAGAATTTAACCAATATAAAATAGAGAATTTAGAACTATGAATGAAATCAGAAGATTTATTTGAATGGTGCCTGCTTCAATAATCAGGTAGTGCTATGTACTGTCACTTGGGTGAGTTTAATCCAGGGGTAAAGATATTGGCAGATCAGTTTTTACCTCATGCAGTGTACAAGTCATATACAACACTGTTTTGATTTTATTGTCTGTGTTCTGTAGGAAGCAAAAAACTTTAGTGTTAATATCTTTACCCTAATACTGGGCTTCTCAAATTTGGCGAGTAAGTACAAACATTTACAAACTTTTAATTTAATTCCATTGCAGCATCCTGGTAATATTACAGTAGATGATGTGAATGGAGGGAGGCTTATATTCTATGACTTTGGCATGATGGGAAGGTTATTTCTGACTTAATTTTTCTTATTTACATGTGAACCGGTGAAAAGCAAGTCTTTGTACAACCTTTTTTTTCTTGTACAAGAGGGACCAATACATCAATTTCTCTAGAAATAATGTTTAATTTAGCTTAATAAGATCACCTCTGGCTAGTTTTCCTATGACAGAATTGTGTAATTATATATCTGTCTATTTCTCTTGTGGAGCGAGTCTATGGTATATAGCGCACACTGGTCCATACTATGGATCAATATCTCCATTTTCGATGTTCAAATGTTCAATCTGAACTGTTCAACATAGTATCCATATGAAAATGTACTTATAGATCAAAATTTATGTTTTTTATAATTTTTTTACTATTTCTTTAGATTGGTAGAAAGTCACTTAATTTGAACGGCTCAGATTGACTATTTGGACTTTAAAAACAAAGATATTGATTCATAGTACGGACCAATCTGCACTATGCATGGTAGTATAGCCTCACTCTATTTCTTATGTGGTTATTTACTTGTTTTGGCTGAAGCTTTCCTTTTTCTTGTTAAATGCAGTATAAGTCCGAATATCAGGGAAGGACTCCTTGAAGTTTTCTATGGGGTTTATGAGAAAGAAAATTTGTTGATACTTGAAATGTTTGTAGTATTAAGTCAGAAAGGGTATTCAAGATATGTCATCATTAGTTGGTATTGTATCATAGTATTCTATTATTTGCTGATACTTTATTTGAGAAAAAATTTCAAATTTTTTTTTTGAAATAACTATGGTTTGTTGATACTTGAACAGGTAAAAAATGAGGGGTATTATTGACAACAATAGATTTAAATGAGTCATTAACTATGGATAATTATTTTTGTGGATATATAAGAAAGAAAAGAGAAAGTTGAGGGATATATTAGATGTTAAGAAGAGTACAGGGGTAAATAAGAAATTGAACCACTCTGTAAAGATGCATGAGAAATTAATCCTTAATTATTCGCATTAACGTGCTAGCAGGTACAAAAATAATCCTGAAATAATGTTCAACGCATTACTGAATGCTCAAGAACAGCAAGTTTCACGGAGACCTTGGAACAACCGCAATCTACCAAGCTCCACGTGATATGTGATGCTTTAAAATGTACCTCAAGTATCGGTATCATATGATAGTATAATATATTTACCCATTATCATATTTGGTGCATATATTATAACATATTAGATAAGTATCCCAACAGGTCCTATTGGAAAGCACACATAGAGTGCGCCCCCATACTCTTCATTGACTTCCCACGTCTTATCCTGTACTCTAGAAAGGAGAGGAAAATGGAGGAGAGGGAACAAGATCCGTGTAAAATGTTAACCTTGTCTGCACTATGATTTGGAGCTTACAAAATTTGAATAGTTTGTAATGGAGTTGACATTCTCTCCCTCTCAAAATTAAATTTATGAAGCAAGTAAATGACCCGATCAGGTCCGATCACAGGCCCCCACCCCCCCCCCCCCCCCCCCCCCCCCCCCCACACACACAACCCTTAGAAAATGCGGCCAAACAGAATGGCCTCCAATATGGAAATGAATTAATTTATTTATTTTTAAGATTTGCATTGAAGGAGTTTTAATGAGGAAATTGAAAGAAAGTAGGGATTAATATTAAACAAATGGCATGGATAAGGTCTTCCATTTGTTTGGAGGAAAATATTCAAGAAAATATTATTACCTTTTTTTTATTATGTTCTTAAGTCGTAGAACTTGTTTCTTTGTGCTTCTTCTTATTTCTAATTCTCATTATTTTTTGGACATATTTTGATGCAAAAAGCGTTATAATAATTGTGCTCAAATGAAATTATTTCTATATATATTTTTTTTTTTGAGAAGACTGACAGTGGCAAATGAAATTATTTCTCATTATCGACTAATTAGTACTACAGAGTGTGGACCTAATCAAATATTCATTCTCTAATATATTCCGGTATCCAAATAAGTTAGAACGTGTCCAGTTAATTAATATTGACCCTGTCGAGTCGAGGTTTTTTTTTTTTATATCATCAGCTTGTACAATTGATAAATGTCTTTTATCTTCTTTTATCTCTGGTTGGTACATACGTATCATAATGTATAAACTAATAAATCATATATTTCCAGTAAAAATGTTCATTGAAATAGTTACTTTTTTGTCAAAAATACTATTAGTCAAAGAGTAATACAGTTTCCTCCATAATTTTATTAACGGGAATTAATTAAATGGCATACGTTATGTTTAACATATTAGATATAAATAAATTCCCAACGGATGTCTATATATATGTATATTTGAGATGAGTAGCTAGAGGCAATGGGATGCTAATTATCCATTCAGAATACTAGCAAATTCTGTTTTAATTAGCATAGCATTGATCTAGTCAAGATGAGTTTCACAGATGATGACGAAATTGTTCCTCCTCCAGGTTTGATCCCAGTTTTCTCACCGTTACAATAATTAATATTTGGTTAACAAATAATTTATTTTAAGCTTTGTTTATCCCAATTAGCCATCTTTTGCTAATTGCTATCCCTAGCTGAATTTGTGTTAATATGCTAATTGCTATCACTGCAGGGCCAGAACCAATCGGGCCAGGGAGAGTAGAGCTGGATATTCGAAGCAACGAAAACGTACCACTTCAAGGTATCAACCAAAAGGTGTTGTTGAAGCTCACCGGTGAATATAAAAGTACATCGTGGTTGGACCTTGTGGTGGTCTTAGATGTTAGTGGCAGTATGTATGGATATAAGATAGAGAGTATGATAAAGGCTATGATATTGGTGACGCAGAAACTCAGCCCTATGGACCGTTTGTCAATTGTCAAGTACTCCAATACAGCAGAACGGGTATGCAAATTAACCCAGATGACTGATGATTCTATACAGCAACTCAAAAATCTGATCAATAATTTGAAAGCTGGTGGTGGCACAAACATCAGCGATGGCCTTCAGATGGGCCTGGATGTTCTTCACAGCCGTAAATTTAAAGATGGACGCTTTGGCGTCATCATGCTTATGACGGATGGTCAGGAAAGTAAGGGTGATGCAGCAACTGTTCCACTAGGCGAAGTTCCTGTGCACACATTTGGTTTTGGTACAGATCAGGATACAGAGGTACAGTTGAGACTTGAAAATAACCCATTATTTTATTACAATTTCAAGTAAAAATTTGCTTGTGCTGCATGACTACTAATTAACTTCTTCATGTTCTTAATAGGTGCTGGCGGCTATCGCAAAAAATAACCCTCTGGGAGGAACCTACAATGATGTTGACATCAAAAACTTGAACTTCGCCTTTGTCCAGTGCTTAGGTGGGCTTCTCAGTGTGGTTGCTCACGACGTGACGGTGACCATCACTCCATTCAAAAAAGTGTCAAAAATAAATACGCTATCTGCCGGGAGTTATCCCCAATTCCCAGACACTGAGACTGGTTCTGTAACTATAAAATTTGGTGTTCTTTACATCGAAGAGGTCCGCTCAGTGTTGGTCGACCTTCAAATCCTACCTATAGATGCAGAACTGGACCCAACAGTTCTTAAAGTCACTTACACATACAGGTATATCAAATACCAGTATCTTGCAAACAAATTATTAATTATGTATACGCATATAATATAACCTATTACCATTTTGATGATTGTTATCAATCTAATTGTAATACTTGTCCGGACACAGTTTTAATGGACTACCTATTGGCGGCAATCCTATAACTATTAATGTAACCCGCAAGTCAGGGTTGACACCTGAAGAACTGAAAGCACCACCAGAGGTGAGAGCTGAAGAGGTCTATTTGCTTATGGCTGATGTGGTCAAAGAAGCAACCAACCATGCTGATAATGATAATTTAAAAAAGTCTAGGGAAAAGATTTCCGATGGTCTTAAAACATTGGAGAATACAGATATAGTGCAGTTGAAGGCCGAGCTGAGTGACGAGCTAAAGGAGCTGAGAAAATTGATGGCAACATCAGAAATCTATAAGGATAAAGGTCGTTCTTTTGCATATTCCTTGCTGATTTCCCTTGCCACACAACGTCAGGCGGCAAGAGGTGAAGATATGAGTCAATTTCAGCTATTCACCACTCCTACTATGCAAGAGTTCCTTAAGGATGCCAAGAAGTTCTCCAATTATCAGGAGATGGACTTGAAACCGACAGTGAGAATATTCTGCCAATTAAACGAGGACTACTCCCTCTCTATTCACAATGGAAAGGTCGTGCTCGCTCTTGCAAATCCCCAAGACCCCTTCCAGGTAAACTGTTTTTTCCCTTTATAATCCCTACACACAATACAAGCTGTTTGTTCAAGTTGGACTTTATTTTATTTTTTATTTTGAACAATTTAGCACTGGATCAAGGAGGAAGTTGACGGTGGTGGCTTCACTCTGTTCAACAAAGTTACTGCTCAAGCTATGAAGCGTTCCCCCAATATCTCATCTGTCAATAACCAAGTTATTGAGGTCAGTTTAAAAAATTTCAGCAATGGAGGCTAAATATATTAATAGAAAGTTTAAACCTTGAGAGATGGAGCATTTAATTGTTATGTTTTTTTCATTCTTACTCTCAATCAGGTTCTTCTGGTTTCAATGCCTTTTGGCTCTAATAATGACTCTGATGCTGTGTGGACCGAGTCAAATGAAGGGGGAAACACTTTCGGCACTGTTTTTGGCAAACATGGTGATAGACAAGGGTTCAGATTACAGCCGCATTCCAGGCTGGATTACGATGGCAACACTGTTCTTCTGACGAACCAAGGTGTAGGCCCCTATCAAAAATGGAAGTTTGTGCCTTACTTTGAGAATAGGGTAGTGTGTCCCAAAACAATCAAAATCTACTGCAGAAACAAGACGGACTACAATCTAACAATTTGTGATGATACTGTTGTGTTTGCACAAGGTGACCAGGCCGATCCATATCAGGTAATTTTTCTTTAAGGTACCACTTTTTATATTTATTTACATTTCGTATTTGTTTTATTTTTTAATTTTAGCATATGTTGGGCTTTATCGACTGTTCTGTTAAAACTTAAAAGTTCAATTAATGATGCAGCACTGGAGTAAAGAATTTGCATACTGTCAACATCTCAAGGACGAACAAGGTTTTCAGGCCTTTGCAATCGTTAACGTTGCTACCGGAAAAGCTATCCAGCATGGGATCAGCCAAGGTTATGGTTACCCTGTATGTAACACATCATAATCCCCTCTTCTATTTACCTCTCATTCACATCTCCTCTTCGATTTATATGTTTTATCAAAACTATACTAATTCACAAATACAAACAAAATTTGACAATTAATCTACAAGGCTACCTTTTCTGCTCATCATTTATTTATATTTTTGTTGGAATTTTGTTAGGTTTCCCTTCTTCCCTTCAATCCAATGCAGTTGGATGAGTCACTTTTGTGGACTGAGAGTGAAGCTCATCGTTTTGGCTTCAAGAAAATCAAAATACGGAAGAATATTGGAGTTGGGCTTGATATTTTTTTTAACAAGGAATGCATGCAAGAAGGCTTACAGGAGGGGATGTGTTTGGGGGTATGGGTGAATAGTTCCGCCCAAACTCACGAATGGAAGATGGAGGAGTTCTTTTAAGAATATACTTCATGCTTGTTTAATCTTTTATTTGGTTTTTTGTTCCCTTCATTTAGTTAGCTGTACTTCTATAGAAATTAATCTTCTTTGGCGTCCATTACCTTTGAGAAGCTCAAAACTGAGCACAGTACAAGTTTAACAAAAACTGAAAGGAAGCAAGAGAACTTGTAATATCCCTCCTATAAAGCAAGCTCAAGTAGGGGCGCAAACGGATCGGATAATATCCGACAGTATCCGGAGCCGTATTAAAAAATTTGATATGGATAGCCAATATCCGAATATCCGTGCGGATACGGATACGGATACAGATATGGTTTTGAATTTTAATTATCTATACACTACTACAGAATGGCGCTTCCTACACTGTGGTTGTACACGGATTTTCTTGGTTTTATGTAAAACCGTGTACCAAATAGAATTTTTCCAATGATCAATGATATCTCTAAGAATCCCACACAGATATTTCATTGAAAAACAGTGTTTCAAAAAAGCCGTTTGAAGTTTACATTTCCTACACGTATATTTAGTTAAATATCCGTGTAGGAATTGTGAGAGAGCTACACGGATATTTATTTAAATATCCGTGTTAGGAAAGTTATTTGTACACAAATTTTTATTTAAACAGCTGTGTATATATGTCGATAGAGTTACACGGATTAATAGCTAAATATCCGTGTAGGAAAGGTCATCTAGGATTTCAGCTGAAATAAAAAGCTTCTCTTCCAGCGCCGTTTTGATCACTCTCTCTACGAGGCACATATGAGTTTAGAAAAGATCACTCTCTCTACACGGATTAAGGAGATATAGGATTCAAAGTTTCTCCTCCATTGATTTTACTCTGAGATGGAGGATTCAAAGTCTTTCCTCCCTATTGGAGGTGGAGGAAATGATACTGAATCCTCCATCTCAGAGTAAAATCAACAGAGGAAAAATTCAGCTGAAATTCAAAGTTTATCTTCCAGCGCCGTTTTGATCACTCTCTCTACGAGGCACATATGAGTTTAGGTCCTTCTGTAGCAGTATGCGCTTGCATTTGTGGGTATGTAGGAGAAAGACTCGCGGCTTCCTAAACCCACAGGTGCAACCGCACACTGCTACACGAGGACCTGCCAATCAACCAAATCAACCAAGTGAGAGAGATGTGGGCAAGATGGTTTATTTCGGAATTTTGTAAAGAACAATATGGATTTGTATAAATTAATTAGTGTAATTATCAATTTTAATTGTTATATTATGTTTTGGGGGATCTGTTTTTGGGCAAAGAAAAAATTCTGATTTATATATAATTTGATGGAAATAGCCAAAAACAAAAAAAATTACCAAAAAAAAAGGATTCTTATTTAAATATTTTATTATATTCAATATGATTTGAAAGTAAATATCTGTGTAGTTCAAAAATTTCAGATTATTTTTTTCAATTTCATATTTTGTTATTATTTTTATATTTGAAGATAACTTTTAAATATAGCATAAACTCTAAACCCTAATATTAACTGAGATTCATTACGGATTTTGAAGCAGAAATCCGTGTAGAAAAGTGAATCCTACACGGATATTCAGTTAAATATCCGTGTAGGATACAATTTGTACACGAATAGTTAGTAAAAATCCGTGTAGGAATGCTGTAAATCAGATATTATCTGAAAATTTATCAAAGTACCATAACTTCTCTGAATATATATGTTGATATTTTATTATATTAAATATGATTTGAAAGTTAATATCTGTGTAGTTCAAAAATTTCAAATTATTTTTTTCAATTTCATATTTTGTTATTATTTTTATATTTAAAGATAACGTTAGTTAGATTATTCAAAAATATAAATATAAACATAAATTTAAATATAAAACCATACATCACAGAAAAAGAAAACATTAAAATAACATTAGTAAGAAACTGGTTCGGTGTTACACCATACATCACAGAAAAAAAAAAAAAAAACTAGCTAGATATCACAGAAAAAAATAAACCATCTAGATATATAACTGAAATGAAAACACAAAATATAAAACCAACAAAATACAAAACATTTCGCACTAATTGCCGCGCCTTTTTTCTTAGGGAAGCAGTTGATTCTCTTGCCTCCATTTTTGTTTACATTTTCCCAAATTCTCTTGCTTCTTCTCAAAGATAACCAAACATCCTCATCATCCATAGGACCTTCTGGACCGTAAGGCTCATCATCAGAGAACTGGTAGTGATCAGATTCATTGGGGGATGATATTAATTCAATTACGAGGGGCGGGGCTAAATGACTCCACTCAACTATGTCTTGATGTGAATCAGAGAACTGGAAGGTTTCAGATGGACCAACGAGAGGAGGGTAACCAGCGGGAAAAGGAAGCGGTGGAGGAATTATGGGAGCCCAGTTGGGATCATCTTGGGGGTCTTCTGCCGTAGGATTTTCTGCGGGGTTTTCAGATGATGGAGGATTTTCAGATGGAGTAGGATTCACGCTAGAGGTATTTTCTGCAGGATTTTGCACTGTGGGTAAATTTTGGTTAACACTAGGGGGACTCTCCATTTCATTTTTTTTACTGATTTGTACTGTGTAGTGTGATTTTTCACTAAAATCAGCGGTGATTAAATAGAATTAAGGGAGAAGAGAGCGTTTGGAGAAGAGAGCGTTTGAACTCCCGCACGATGTTTGGACTACCCTAAACCCTAAACCCTTCAGATTCATAACGGATTTTGAGCAGAAATCCGTGTAGAAAAGTTAATCCTACACAGATAATAAGTTAAATATCCGTGTAGCTCTATTTATCATCCTACACGGATATATAATTAAATAACCGTGTATGAATGTCAGAGAGCTACACGGATATTTAATTAAATATCCGTGTAGGAAGGGTAATTCTCACATGGTTTTTTATTTAAATAGCCGTGTATATATGTTGGGAGAGCTAAACGGATTTATCGCTAATTATCTGTGTAGAAAAGGTCATCTAGGGTTCAGCTGACTTAAAACTTCTCTTCCAGCGCCATTTTGACCACTCTCTCTCCTCTGGATTGGCTGGAATCTGATTTTTGCGCAGCAGGCATCTGAGATTGCTGATTTAGTTGTGATTTGCTCCTCTTTTTCTTGTTAAGGTTAGTAATACTTCTCTTTTCTTTCAATAATTTTCTGTTAATTACTTTTTATTGCTTATTTAGGGTTTAGGGTTTGATTAATGCATGCATGGTTGTAAAATAATTACTGTATTGTTGTCCAATAACCGACCTATTAATATGCTTGTAGGTCCATGCCCGTTCAAAATTAATCCAATAGGGATTAATTTTGGATAGTCTCCGGTTTGGGACTGCTCTTTGAATATTGTGTCTCATTTAGGATGTGAACACATGTTAGCGGGTTTAATTAGTATTTGAGAAAAATTCGACAGTATTTCTCCTTATTGCTCCTACGAGTATGTGGTCTGTACACATACTTGGGGAGTTAAGCAGAAATGCTGCCGAATTTTTCTCACATACTAATTAAATCACGCTAACATGTGTTCACATATGAGGCACAATATTCAAAGAGTGGGTTAGGATTGTAAACCGACCCTTTGTAAGCCAAGAATTCGGTAGGTTATACATATGTCGACCATCCACCACGCCTGATTAATTGAAATCATTTTTTTGAATTTAATTTACAGATGGATCGAAGTTGGATGTATAAAATGCGGCATGACAGTGAAGAATATTTGGTCCGAGAGTTACAGAGTTTTGCAAAAGGAGGCTGACATTTTGTGTCCATATAGGGATTGTAAAAATTGTATAGGATTTGAGGACTTGGAAGAAATTAGAACTCATTTAATTTGTCGGGGATTTAAGAAGAGATATACATGTTGGTTCATGCATGGTGAGAAAATTAGAGAAAGTAGTGGTACCTGTAAATTTTGTGATGACATAAATGAGAATGCACAAATTTCTGATAATTTTGAATTTGATTGCAACGATAATTATGAGAATTTCAAAAATTTTAATAATGTTGAAGTCGAATGCTGCGACGATGATGAGATGCCAATGAATATTGATGAAAACGTAGAACACGAGTTTACTGAAAACCTAGAGGACATGTTACGTGATGTGGAAGATGAAATTGGTGGTGAAAATTATGATAAATTTCAGTATTTGTCTGATGAATCCAAAAAGCTGTTGTATCCCGGGTGTACCACATTTACCAAACTGTCAGCTGTGTTGAAATTATTGAACTTAAAAGCAGACAGTGGTTGGAGCGATAAGAGTTTCACGGCCTTACTACAACTTTTACGAGAAATGCTCCCGAATAACAACGAGTTACCGTGTACAATATATCAGGCAAAGAAGTTGATCTGTCCAGTGGGATTGAAGATTGAAAGAATACATGTATGTCCGAATGACTGTGTATTGTACCATAAAGAGTACGAGTCCATGCATGTATGTCCTAAATGCGGCGTTTCACGCGATAAGCTTAAGGGCAAGGAAACTGACGATTGTAACGATGAAGAAAAAAAGGACCGGCCTCCTGCTAAGATGCTGTGGTATCTACCGATAATACCGAGGTTTAAACGGTTATTTGCAAATTCCAAAGATGCGAAATTATTGCACTGGCATGAAGAAGAGCAGAAAAAGGACGGAAAACTAAGACACCCGACTGATTCTCCTCAATGGAGAAATATTGATAGACAATTCAAAGAATTTGGTTCTGACCCGAGAAACCTTAGGATTGTGGTGAGCACAGATGGAATGAGTCCCTTCGGAAGTATGAGCAGTCGACACAGTACTTGGCCAGTTCTTTTATCCATCTACAATCTTCCTTCTTGGTTGTGCATGAAACACAAGTACATAATGATGTCATTACTGATCCAAGGACCCAGACAACCCGGAAATGACATAGATGTATATCTCGCACCATTAATCGAGGACCTCCAAAAATTATGGAAGACTGGTGTCTGGGTATGGGATGCGTATAGCAAATAGGACTTCAAATTGCGGGCCATGGTATTTTGCACAGTAAATGATTTTCCCACATACAGAAATTCGTCGGGTTACAGTACGAAAGGAGCAAAAGCGTGCCCTATCTGTGAAGAGGACACGCAAGTGCTGAGGTTGAAATATTGTAGGAAGAATGTTTTTATGGGGCATCGTAGGTTTCTCCCCATTAATCACCCGTACCGTAGGAGAAAGAAGACATTCAATGAGAAAAATGAGCTCGGAGTGGCACGTCATCCATTGGATGGAAAGGGTGTCTTCAAGCGGGTTAAAAACCTTGATGTTGTTTTCGGAAAATGCGCCAAAGTACCACCTAAAAAATATTTGGAAAAAGAAGTTCATATTTTGGGATCTACCGTACTGGTAATATTTAGAGGTGCGACACTGCCTAGATGTCATGCATGTTGAAAAAATGTATTAAAGTCCCGCAATGTGCACCATGTCGAAGGAGGAGAAAGCAAGCTTTTGTAAATGCCTTCACAGTATTAAAGTTCCGTCAGGGTATTCTTCGAATATTAAGAAGCTGGTGTCCTTGAAAGAAATGAAATTGATTAGTATGAAATCTCATGACTGTCATGGTTTAATGACATAGATGATTCCTGTCTCAATTCGGGAAATTTTACCAAAGGCCGTTCGGCAGACCATTACGAAGCTTTATTTTTTCTTCAATGCAATTAATTCCAAGGTGATAGACCCGCTCAAATTGGACGCTTTGCAAGCGGAGGTCGTCATTACTCTTTGCCATCTTGAGATGTATTTTTCTCCCTCTTTTTTCGATGTTATGGTTCACCTTGTTGTCCAACTCGTGAGGAAAATTAAGATTTGTGGTCCTGTATTCCTGCGGTATATGTATCCATTCGAGAGATACATGGGTATTTTGAAAAAATACGTAAGGAACCGACATCGGCCCGAAGGTAGCATTGTAGAAGGGTATTCAACAGAAGAGGCGGTTGAGTTTTGAACCAACTACCTAATCGGTGTGTCTCCTATCGGTGGTCCAAAATCCCGATACGAAGGAAGACTCCAAGGAGTAGGGACAATTGGTTTGAAAGCCGTATTTGCTGACAAACTACAAAAGGCACATTTTATTGTACTACAGCACATGGCAGACATTGCTCCCTATGTGGATGAGCACATGACAATCCTTCGACAACAGAACTACACGAGAAGTCAGAAGTGGCTGAATAACGAGCATAATCGTTCTTTTACAGGATGACTAAAAGAAAGAGTGAAGGAACACCCCAAAAGGTCGCCCGTAGATGAAATTGTCAGGCTACTAGGCGAAGGACCCCAAATTGTTGTTAGAACAATCCAAGGATATGAGATTAATGGATATACATTTTACACTAAATTACAAAGTGATAAGAGTGCGACGCAAAATAGTGGGGTGACGTTGGTGACGGCCTCCGAAGAATTCAGTAGATCCGGGGATGCCCGGGCTGTAATAGCATCAAAGTCATATTACGGTGTTATTGATGAAATTTGGGAGCTCATTTACAGTCCTTGCCTCAACATTCCCTTGTTTTGGTGTCAATGGGTCGAAGACCGGGGTGTGAAGGTTGATAAAAATGGGTTCACACTCGTTGATTTCAACAAAGTCGGGTATGTCGATGATCCGTTCATACTAGCCAAGCAAGCCACACAGGTCTTTTATGTCACTGACCTGAGTGATGATAGGTGGAGCATCGTCCTATCGGGAAAAAGAAGGATTCTAGGGGTTGAAAATGTCGTGGACGAAGAAGAGTACGACCAGTTCGACGAGATACCTCCATTTTGCACCGACGTGCCAATCGAGGTACCAATAAGTAAAGAAGAAGCGAACTACATGAGATCTGATCACAAGGAAGGATTATGGGCCGATGTACAAAAAGTGCAAAAAAAGAGAAAAAGAAAGAAAAAAGCCACAGTGTAATATTTTTATGTAATATTTTGATTATGTAAAATTTTTTAATTATGTAACAATGTTATTTTGCATTTTCCATTATGATTTTATAACAAAAATATACATCTTAGATATAAGTTACATTATATTTTCTATATGATATGATTATTAAATGAGGAGGGATCCAATTATATAGGTTAATTTTACATTTTTTTTATTTTTTAACTATTTATTAAGAGGGTTACAAAATCGCTGTTTTTCGATGGTCCGAAAACAACGATTTTGTATTTTCTTAGATTTAAGTTACATTTATATAACAAAAATATGATAATTGAATATCATATTTTCTATATGTCTATATGATATGAAAATGTTTTTGATATAATATAAACGGATAATTAATTAATAATCCATGTATGAAAGTTTGTACACGTATTTTTGTCTAAATATCCGTGCAGCTCTATTAAGCTTCCTACACAAACTACCATCAAAATATCCGTGTAGAATTCCCTACGGATTTGAAATTTTATTAAATATGGTATAATATAAATATTTATTATATTATTCATCTTCCTACACGGATATTAATTTAAAATCCGTGTATGATACGCTGTGAAATTTATACAACAAATATTTTATTTTATTAATTCATTTAGATATGAACTTTGTAAATATTAATTTCTTAGATATGAACTTTGTAAATATTAATTTCTTTTTATAATTTATGTATTCATTCTTGTTCACTATTTTACAAATGAAAATATTCATCACTGTATTAGAAATATTAAATATTAACAAATTTATAATTGTACAACTAATACAGAAAAATAAATAGAGAAAAACAGAAATGTAAACAAGTAAACTTTGATATATTACTGGTAAATAACTTCACAAAAGTTACCAAAAATCTCTAAACAACAGATTACCAAAAAACTGATATAATAGAACCCAAAAAAAAAGAAACTCATACAATAAACAAAAAAAAAGAAACTCTAAACAACAGGTTCATTCTTTGTCCTACATTCGTAGGGCTTCGGTGGCGGATGGCCCCTGAGGCTGCGACGTGGGCGAGTTGGTAGTGTTCGCGGCCATGGCGAACTTCTGGGATAACCTGGTGGTGGTTGTTCGTAACCGGGTGGGATTGATGGCACTACAAGAGGTGGGATTTCAAGCGGGAGCTCAAGAGGTTCTTCTTTGACTTGAGCCATTTTTTTTACTAAGAAGGATATATAGGTTCAGTGAATATTTTGAGGTTATATAGGGTTTAAGGCGACTCTTCGTTTTTCTGTATTTATTTTCTAATTCATAGTGATGAATTAATGAAATTAGCTGGCGCGCATGCTTTGAACTCCCGCTACAAATTTGGTCTTCACCAACAGATATTTAAATAAAAAGCCATGTATGAAAGTGTTTAGAGCTACACGGATATATAATTTAATGTCCGTGTGTGAAGTGTATCCTACACGGATATTTAATTAAAAATCCGTGTCGCTCTTCTCTTTTCCTACACGGATTTTTAATTAAATATCCGTGTAGGATACCCTTCGCACACGGACATTTAATTATATATCCGTGTAGGAAAGTTCCCCTCTTTCTATACTATAATTTTTGTAAATATTTCTAAGTACCCGACTCTAACTTCCCTCAACTTCTCTGATTTTGAAAAACATGGACTGATTCGCCACTGCTCCTCCCTCTGCGCCGCCTCTCCCTCTACGCCGCCTCCCTCGTCGGCCTCTCTTGGTAATAAAAACAATCTCTATTCTCTCTCTATTTCCTCCTTATTTGGGCATTTCTGATTTGAACCACCGTTAATTGTTGATTGTTTTGTCGAGTTCTCCCGGGTGCTCGTCGGCCTTCTTTGGGATCCTCCCTTGTTGCCTTGCTGCCTCCCTTGCTGCCTCCATTGCAAAGGTATTGGTTTGGACCAAAATGAGTTCTTATTCATATTGTAAATTTAATTTGTACCAAAATTGTAAATTAGAGACCTTACATGTGAAAATTTTGTATTATACAAAATGAAAAATTCACCAAAATTAGTTGGTTCATTTCTGTCTGTCTAATTTGAACACATTGCTATTATTTTTGGTAGAATCATGTCACATTTGGGTGAGCATTTTGGGAACCCCGAAGACGAAGTAGAGCAAGGTGCAGCCCAGTCGGAATCACAAAGAAGGACGAGAGGTCCGACGACGTGCAAAACCATGTTAGAAAAAAAAGCAATTTCAAATCGAGTTCAAGAAGAACGGGTGTGCGACAGGGGAAAACAGGGTGCATTACTCAAATTGGTGCAGCCATTTCGCGAAGAGGAAGGCCGACATCAGAAAAGCCTCTTGCAAGGCCTTCAGCAAGGAGACAAAACAAGAATGGTGGGAGATGGTGAAGGTAATATCACCATTTCAATATTTCTTTTGATTGCTGTACATGCATGAACTTAAAATGACATTTGTTTTGTGTCAATCAGGCTCAATAGAACATCACAAATGATATCGGAAAAAAAAACTCTAAAGATAATGAACGATGGGTGGAAGCAATACAAGAGCACACTCGTGACCGAATGGATGAACAAAGGAAAGAATCCGGTCGGACGCTATCGATGGGTGGAAGCAATACAAGAGCACTTCGTAGCAATGAAGCAAACCCCCGAGTTCCAGGTAACTAAATTTATAAAATTGTAACTCTGTTTTTTGTCGATTGATCCTTTTTCTGCCTTACACTAATTGATTGGCTTTGATTAATGAAGGCTGCAAGTGAAAGAGGCAGGAGAACTGTTGCCAAGAACAAGTACCCGCACCATTTAGGGTCAGGCGGGTACGAGGGTAAGTCTGCCGAATTTAAGAAGATACTGGAATCAAACATCGATTCTGACTCACCGGTTGTCAAGATCACCAACCCTAGGGGGACGGGTTGGTTCATGGCAAGATCTGAGATAACAGCCGACATAAGGATTCGACTGCCTGAAGAATTGCGGCCCTTGGCTCAGAAAATGGTACTTAATTCTTGTTATAACTTGCGTCATTCAAACAAAATTATAACTGCCTCCATTTAATTAGTCTTGTGTTTTATTCAATTTTTTTAACAGTTGGAGGTGGAGGAGGAGGTCAATTCGGGTGCCCGTACAGTCTTGAGGCAGCATGATGCATTGTCTCAAACGCTGGAGAATCCGGAACACCTGGGTCGGGTTAGGGGTGTGGGGGTCCACGTGGGCTTCAAGGATGTCTTCGGCAAATCAAAATCTCGAGGAAAGCGTGAAAAGTAGGATGTCAAGATGGAGCGACTCCGTCAGCAAATGCAACAGGATTACGACGCAAAGCTGGTGGAGATGGAATCAAGAATCCTCGAACGCTTATCCTCTCAGTTTAGGCAGCCATCCGAGCACCCACCTCCCATTTCGCCGGGATTTCAGTGCAGCAGTCAAAGGTGAGCCCTCTGTAATTATTAAAGACGGAGGACAACAAGCCGAATCAGAAGATATAAAGAATAAGATGAATTGTTGGTGGTTAAAGGTGAGCCCTCTATAATTATTTTATTTCATGTCATATGCAAAAAATTATTGTCATTCTAACATATATAGGCCGATCAATGTAAATTTTCATTGCCCGCGACAGACGGAGAGTTGGGAGTGCGGTTATTACATGATGTCTTACATGCTTCTATGGATCGAAACAATACAATTCAAATTTCCAAAACTGGTATGTGTTGTACCCTAAAATAGCTGAGTCATGCTTGATTGACAAAATATGCTTTGAAATTATAAAATAGGTCTGCTGCAGAGGGTCGGGCACATGTTAACCTGGCCTGATGACATGAAATGGAAATACAAATCCTTGAAACTAAAATTCATGATTAAATAGCATTTTAAAAATGATGAATTTTCATATGTGGCATGAATTATAACTCCAAGTGGTTGAGGAGTTATGAATTTTGAAAAATAATGCATTCTGATTGGTGCCAAGTGGCTCTGGGTACCCCTAGCAATTGATTTAAGTCACTGGGTACACATTTTGGGGGTTCATAAACCTAACCCTGCAACACGGGCCCACCAGTCAGCCTCTTAAGGTGTTTTTCGCTGAGATCCCAAGATGGGTGGACTCGGCACATGATAAGGCAACAATATGCACCGGGCGTCAGAGATATGGCTCATCATGCGCCAGGTGCACGCAAAGGAAAATAAAAGTCGCTGGGTTTTAAATATTCAACGCAATGACCCCTTCATTCCCCGTGCGCTCGGCTCTCATGAGCCATGTTATAACCTGTACACGGTTCACCTAAAACCGAGTTCAGGCAAGGAGCGGGTAAAATGAAAATAGCCGATTGGCTCCGGTTTTGTGAAGCCGACAATGGGTCTCACATGTCAGGGCTCTCTCCCTCTCTTCTGCTTCCTCTCTCGCGATTTTGAAACCGAAATCAAGAATCCAAGCTCATAACTTCATAATACGGCATGGTTTAAGCTTTTACCTGAGTTTAACCAAGTCGGATGCACCCTCCCTTTGTCAAGTCCGGGTATATAATTGCCCTTCGAGACACTGACTTCAATCAAAGACAAAGGGAAATGAAGAAGATGCAGAACTCGGATTATGATCAAAATTGAATGCTGAGCCTTGGAAGAGAGCTTAAGAGTGTTTAATCGATGCTCTCTGGCAATTCAATCGAAAGAAATGAAAACCAATTTCATGTGCACTATGAACCCGGTTGTATTCGGGTATGGACCAAATTAAAAATGGTAATAGCAGTATTGTTTATTCAGGCACTTGAATCATGTCACTTGGATCGTGTGAAGCTATCACAAAGTTTAAAATAGTATGTCTTTAACGGGGTTGCCCAAAGATGGAAGCTGGCACTTGATCGGTACCAGAAGGATGATACATGCGATCCAAAATGGAAAATTGACAGAGCAAACGGTATAATGCCTCGCTATGTATGTTAATGGTATGCTATACCCGCACCCTGGCGTTCCCTCATGATCTGAATGCAAATCAAACGGCTCCATGCGTTATTAGCCGATTTGGCCTGAGGGACAGTATACCTGGTGCCTGTGCCAAGCTAACCGAATTGATGAGCTGTCCCTGACACCTGCGAATGATGACAAAATAGGAGAATATTTGCTCCTGGGCAATGGGAAAAGCATGACCCCTTGATAGCCGAAATGCATGAAATCCACACCATTCAACGTTTGAAATCAAGGGCTATAGATGCCCTATGCTATGGATTGCCAACCTGGCATGTTTTGATTGGTTCAAACTCCTCAAATGATGCAGGACTGTAATCTGAACCATTGATATGAAGATGAAAATATGAAAGGAGATGGTGATGCCATGTCAGCTAAGCCTACCCTAGCCTTGAGGCTATATAAAGACCCCATGCTATGAAGAAAATACATATCAAGCAACAGATAGCATACACTCTGAGAAATTGATTAGATAGCATAGTTTAGTTAGAAAGCTCAAAGTTTTTCTTCTTCTTCTCCACTGTCAAACACAAAGAATAGGTATAGCACGATTTCTGATGCAATGTAGATGCTCAATGAGCTTAGTTTCATGTATATACACCATGGATGAATGCAATGCAAGCTTACTTGGAGCTTGTTTACTTTGAAATGCTTGTTTCTTCCTTTTTTCCATTTTCTTCTTCTTTTTCCTTTTCTTTCTGATCTGACCTGATCTGCTGCATCTCTCTTTCCTTCTTTCTTTTCTTCTTTTCTTTACTGTCACAAGCACCTAGATTCAAATCCATGAGTTGAAGGTGTTAATCAAGCAATAAAAGCCCTTTTGTAGCAATTAATGTTATATTTATGTTTTAAATCGATTTAATAATTTGATGAGGCATAAGAACAGTTCTTATAACTGATATGGAGCCTATGATTCAATAAAAATGCATTCTTTACTTTTCTTTTTCTTTCTTTTTTCTTTTCTGCCTTGATCCCTCTTTTTCTTATTTTCTGTCAAGCACAGCACAGCACACACACACATGCATACAAAATATAATATCAAGATTTAAAAGTGATAATCTCATGCAATTAGAGTATAATAAGAAATAATTATGGAAGTTGATGTTTGACTACATCCTTTCATTGATTAGTATCTTGTTATACAAGCTTTTTTGCATGAGATTTTAATAAAATGTATATATGGACTTGTTTGATCTGGATTCATGTGAAGGCAGAGGAGAAAGGTGCTAGGAATTGATGTTTAACTACATCTTCCTATGCACTTTGTCTTTCTTTGTTACTTCTTCTCAAATATGTTGATCTTTAAGGACTTGAGTGCATAAAAGTAAAGGCTGAGAGCAAAGGACATAGAACTATGCATGTTCAGTGATTAGATGCTTGATGAATGCCTTGACACATGAAAATATGCAAAACTCAAGGACTTGCATGCATATTTTGCACTGCTGGTACCTAGAACCCCATGTTACAGTGTCAAATGTGTATATACCTTGATTAAACCTGATCCTAAGCATGCTTATAAGCTAATGAAGCCAAGCCACTACCTGTACCAGTCCCAGGTTGAAAGGAATAGCAATGAATGCTATACTGGTATCAAAATGCCCATATATGACATGCTGTCACAGATCAGTCAGTGCATACTGATCTGTCACCCAAAAAAAAAAAATCTAAAAACACAGATAGGTAGAGGGTTCCAAAACAACCAGTCTAGCCTCAAATTTTTCATTTTTCTGATTTTTCTACTATTTTCTATGAATTTTTGAAGTTGGATTTCTGAGATTTCAGTTTCTGCACTGTGCATGTATATAGTACTGTCAGGCCGCATTGGCCATTTCATGCTTTTCCAGGGACCTGACAGCAAAATAAATACTTTTATCATGTAGAGCATTCAAAAGCAATCAAAATGGACTTTTAGTTTGCATCATTTGGATCTATATAGCATGAGTTACAAAAATCCAAAGTTAATTCATATATTTTGACAGCTTCTGACAATAATGCCCCTGCACCTTTCAGAAATTCAGAAAAATAGAAATAAAATCTTAAAAATGATAAAAAATTGCATACATACTCATGACATATAGCATTTGTTGTACCCTAAAATGTTGCTATAATTTAAAATGGCAATATTTTAATGCTTGGAAAATACCAAGGGTGTTGGAAATTCTTTAAAATGGATCAAGAGCAATGCAATGGAATTCACATAATGATTCCTCATAAAATAACATGAATTTTGATATGTTATGTGATTTATAACTCAAAATGGTTGAAGAGTTATGAATTTTATAAAGAATTGCTGATGTGGCATGGTATGATTGGGGCCACGTAGGCACAGAAGGCCTACAAGTCAGCAAAGGCTTCTCTGGGTGCAAATTCGGGTGTATAAATCAAATCTTACACCTAGGGCACACTATTTAGCGAGATATATGAAATTTCGCTGCATACATAAAATAGGTGAACATGGCATACGGTACTCAAACTCTGTGCACCAAACTGTCAGTGGATAGGTCTACTGTAAACCGGACTCACCTAAACTTCGCCTAAGGTCGCTGAGTTTAAAACTTGGCGCCTCTGCACCCTTCGTTTCAAATGGACTCGGAGCACATGGGCCACACTTAAGCCGGTTCACGGCTCACACCACACCGGATTCATCCAGTGTATAAACCAATCAGATTCAAGACAAAAAATGAAATGGGTAACGGGTCATCACCTTCCTTCTTCCCTCTTCGTTCTGAATGAAAACCGGAGCTCCAAAATGCACTATAATGGTTCAGGGATTGGAGGAATGCATGAATGAATATGAATTGGCACTCTCTCCTTTGTCAATCCTTGCCTTCTCTTAAACTCGAGCACTTCCCTTCCGTTCCAATTGCTCTCAGAGATGAATCGAAGGAGAAGAATGAATTGGCCGAAATAGTTGAAATTAGGCCTCAATGGCTTTGAAATATGTTCTCAAGCATAAGGCGACACTAATGGACTTGCCAATTTGATAAATGAACAAGCAATTAAGTCGGCCCGTGAATGGAGCATGCACTCGGGCACGATGATGTTTGAAAAGGACGCATACGTCATCAATAGGGTAAATTGAACCCTGGAACATGATAAGGGATGTTTTGCGATGCTGGCTGTCATACTCATGGGCCCCTAGATGCAATGTTCAGAGTGGTCACACGTTAAGTGCCGCCGTGCTCGAGCATATCGCATCATATGGTTATAGCTGTTATTAGGGACAGTCGTCCCCTGGGACACGTGTTGGCTACTTCATGGATGATGCCAAATAAGGAAGCTTCCTTCCCAGAGGTGCATAGTCACGCATACCATGCTGGCGCCCGATTCAACCGGCTTTCAAGGGCTAAGATGGAGCCCAGTGCATTGGAGCCCGATTTAAGGGCTGAGATGAATTCATATGATTAAAATATCTGATATGCAGTGATTAAAGCATGATCTCTTGCCAGGTGGCACTTCAATGAACATGGAATAGCTTGAACCAGTGATCAAACAGCTGTGGTGCATGGTGAAACAAGCCCAGCAATGCATGATTCAAATCCTTGACCCCTGCCTATATAAGGGCACCCATACTACATGAGAAATAGACAGAATATAGAGATAGAATACACATATACATTGAGATATTGTGAGAGAGCTCTTTAGGCTAGTTTCTTTCTCAAGTTCATAGTGAAAAGCTTGTTGCTTTCTTCTCCCTTCTGCAATTTGATAGGTATAGCATAGTTTTGAGAGTCTTTTAGACAATCTTATGTAACAATTCTAGGGGTGAATGAATTTATTTGGAAATTCTTGCATTTCTTGTTGATTTTTGTGCTATTTCTTGTTATTCTTGATCTCTTCTTTCTTGATCTCTTTTCTCTGCTCAATATTAGCTGTTTTGAAGCTTAAAGGAGAGAGCTTTGTGCTTAAGCACAGAGCTTGATGATCAAACTCTCTCTTTTCCTTTTCTTCTTCACTGTTTTCAAAAAAGAATTGTATATATAGTAGCTTATAATAAAGCATAGCATAGGATCTGCATTTTAAAGCTTAAATATGATATATTTGATGTTTGATTTCAGTTTTATACAAAAATACACATAGTTAGTGCATATATGCATGTATACCTTTGATTCTATGCATTTTTCTTCATCTTTTCCTTTTTTACCTCCCTTGAAAGCTTGATCTAAGCAAATATAGGTTAAGATGTGAGTAGTTGAGCCAGCTGGCATCCTTGCACATCAGATCCTTTAGAATGCTTTGATTAATCTTTCATTTAAGGGAATAAAGTGACTTAATAAAAAATTAATACACAAGGGCTGTTAAAGTTGAGCCAGCTGGCATCCTTTGCAGTTCCTCAACCCAATGATCACTTGATAGGCCTAATGGCAATGAAAAGATTCAAGAAATACAAGGGATTATGCTGCCAAAATGCTAACTCACACTTTCTTGAGGACTTAATTGTCATTAGTGAGAAACTGAGGTTTAAAATGCAAATAGACAAGGTGTTATGCTGCCAAAATGTCATTTGCACTTTTAAATCTATGAAGTTTTTATGATTTGCCTATTTTAATCAAGTGTGAGGACACAAAAATGAGATTTTCATAAAACCAGGGGCCTCCCTATGATTTTCCATGTTCATAGCATTTTAAAATACTCAAATCTTGATTGATATTGCTTTCATAGAGCTTTGATCTCATATTTTTGTTGTTTCATACCAAAACAGTGGCTATATGCCCTTGAAAACCTGTTCTGATGTGAACCAGACCTTTGACTATGTCCAAATCATGTTTAATATACTCTTGGTACTGTATTGAACCCAAACTCAGCAGCCAAGCACAGAGCCATGCCCACTGGTACAATGTTATGCCTTGAAATACACTGATTTGACCTCTGCTGGCAAATCAGCAAGTCTGGACCAAACCAGGGACCAAACTGAAAATATAAAAACACAGTTTGATAGAGGACTCAAAAACAAACACTCTCCTCATAAATTTTCCATTTATTGGATTTTTCTGCTATTTTTAATAATTTCCCAAAGTTCAGATTTCTGAAAATTATAAACTGCATAGTGCAGTATACTGGAATTTTGATACCAGTTCACTGTTTTGAACTTTTCATACATCAAATGATCTCTAAATATTCAATAAAAAATATATTTGAAATCTACACTCTCTGTACATGAATTTAGACATAAAGTTTGTTGAAATCCAAGTTGTATAGTACCCAGAAATAATTCATCAATTAAATACAAAATTCTGTCACTGTTTGGACGATTATGCCCCTGATAGCTTTGAACAAAGCTTAAATATACAAATGAAATCTTAAAAATGATAAACTCTTTCCTGGATGTTCATGATGCATCAAATTATATGTCTTTAATCTTATCCAATGCATTTCTTCATAGAAATTCAAATCAAATAGTTAAAAACCCGATGTCTTTGGATATTAAGTCATAAGGTCACATGCATAATCGGCTTTCAAACCAAATCCAATGCTTATACACTGTCTAATATGCTTAAATGTGATTTCTAATGATGAATTCAACACTCAATTCTGACCTATGCTTCCTGTACCGTGCACTGATACCGAACCGGTACTGTATCGGACTTATCGAGACTCAAAGTATGTCATCCAATGTTTAAACCTCAAAATTGATGTTTCTCAAAGTCCTTAAGAGCTCAAATGGTGTAAAACAACAAGTCAATTGAATCAGTTTTCGTGAAAATCGATTTAAATTCTCAAACTGTACCGACATCATCGAGCTCAGCCGAGGATGACATCTCCGTTGATCCACCGTCGCTGACAACACCTCCAATGAACTCAGAGGATCAAGGCGACTCAGACTGCAGCCATTCGGGGCTTGAGATGGCTGGAGCATGGTCGGAGATAGAAACCCTAGTCGGGACTGGACTGCTCCAGTGCGATTAAGTTCACATGAACTCGCACGGATCTTGACGCAGTTATGGCCGATTGATGAAGGCGCTAAATCAAATTCAAATTAGAAGCACACATCTTGATGCAACGTTATAATCTAACGGTTCAGAACAATGTCAAGAGCTGTGACAGGGGGACCCCACTCGTCATGTTTAATGAAATCCCATTCAACCGAATCTCAAAGCCCAGTTCAAATCTTGGAAGGCCCATAAGCCCAAATCCATCCTCTATGCACATCTCAAAGTCTAAGCGCACATCTCAAAGTCTAAGCATATCTCAAAGCCCAGATCTTAAATCCAAAGGCCCAGATTTAATCTCAAATTAAATAAAATCAAACAAATAAAACTCTTTTACAAATCAGTCCTTCTGACAAGTTTTATTCACAGCGCAGTCCTTAAAAACTTACAAATAAGTCCCTGCCTGTATAAAATTCTTTCAAATAGGTCCCTGGAAGCCCAAATTTCATTCCAAACCTCATCAAAAGATTCGGATATTAGATTTGAATTGTATTTGGCGCCCTCATCTAATGCAGCATATCACATCAAGATTCGTGCAGACTGCATAGGACTCCTTCTCAGTCGAGGGAACTGGACGACTCCAGTCCCGAGAGAGGGTTTCTCCTCCGGTGTGATTCCGGCCATGGCTGGTCTTGAGCCGGTGCAGTTTGGATCGTCTCTTCAAGGGGAGCGCATTGGTAATCTTATTGGTCACCGACGATCATCGGAGCGGCCGTATAGGTCTGACATGTCTCATATCGGTACCGATTGGGTTTCAAATTCGATTTTTAAGCAATTTCAAGGTGTTTTCTTTGATCAATTGGTCATGTGTCATTAAATAGGAGCATAGAAGCTTAAGGAAGTATCAATTCAAAGTTTATTTGCTCATTAAGCATGGTTTGACTTCTTTGAACTCGGTACAGTACCGATTTGATACTGATCATGTATTGCAGAGAGCAGGAATTGGGATTGAACACTGAAATCTTTGTTTAGAAGCATACTGGAGTATATCAAAAGGTTTAAGAGCATTGGATTTGGTTTGAAGCTCATTTGTGCATGATATATACATGTGGTGCATATGATTCAATATATTTACAAAACCTAAAATCCTACTTAAATTCAGATTTTAGTGAAGAGACATGTTGAAAATATGACATGTCAAGAGTATTCAGGAACAATTTTATAATTTTTGGAAATTTATTTGCATTTTTAAAGAATTATTCAAAGCTGCCAAGGGCATTCGTGTCCATCAGTGACAAAAGTTTTGTATTTAATTCAAGATTTTATTTTGAGAGCTATACAACTTGGATTTGAGCAAACTTTGAGTCTAAATTCATTGGCATGGAGTGTAGATTTCAAATATATTTTTTGTTTAATATTTACAGATCATTTGAGACATGAAAAAGTCAATGCGGCCAGAACAGGTCAAATTCCAGTATAACAGTATATATACAGTTTTGAATTTCTGAAATATGAACTTTGAAAAATTATTAAAAATAGCAGAAAAATCCAATAAATGGAAAATTTGTCATGAACATATTTGTTTTTGAGTTCTTTATTTGACTGTGTTTGTAGATTTTCGATTTGGTCCCTGTACTATAGCAGTGGGCTTTGAACCATGCTTAGCTACTGAGTTCAGACTTGGCCATGTACCAGGAAGTGCTTAGTAGAGTTTAAAACATAACATGAGGTTTGGTTCAAGGTTTCAACACCTTTAAAGGGCATTATAGCCACTGATTTGGTACCAGTCAAGGAGAAACAAGATCAAACAAAGCTCCAAGCACTCAAATCATCAAATTAACATGCATGAAGACTGTCAGGTGCTGCACATTTGCAGAAAAGCCCCTGAGGTCTTAAAAAACATATTTTTCATGATCTTCTCACTTGAACATTGGACAAATCCTTGAGATATCATCATGTATGGATTATAGGTGACTCAACACAGTACATACTGCTGTCTACCTGTATCTTGGCATTCCTTCTCTCACTATATGCATATTAATGCACTTTCTATACCTTGCAACATGCAATCAAGTGCATATAGCTTGTCCTTAGCCTTGCATCAACATTCAAGTGCATTGATATGCATATAGGTCCAGTTATTTTAAGGAAACAAAGAGGAAATCATCAGACTTGACCTCAATGCCCCTGATTTTATTATTTGACATTTTAAGTTGATTTCTTCAATTCTTTATATTAAATAACTTCTATAAATTGGATATTAGGAGAAATCATCAGACTTGACCCCCATATCCTTATCACATCCATTATTTAATCAAGAATTAAAGAATTTGATTAAAGAAAAGGAAAGAAGAGGAGACAGAAAAGGGAAAAGAAAAAGAAAAAGAATGAAAAGAAGAAAAGAAGAAAAGAAGAAAGAAAAGGTAAGAAATACATAAAAGTGTTGTTTTATTTCCATTTTACAGATCTAAACTGAATGTCAATATGTTTTTTATTTTTTTTCACATTATATTCCTTTTATTCATCAAAAATAGTGCAAAAAAAGGAAAAGAAGAGAGCTTTGATCATCAAGCTCTGTGACAATGCATAGAGCTCTCTCTAATGTGCTTCAAACCAGCAATCTAAGAACTCAGATCAAAAGAAGAGGAAGGAATCAAGAGAAAGAAGCTCCAAAGCAATGAAAAATTGACAAAATATAGAACTTTCAAATGGAATTGCATTCACCACTGGAATTATTACATCATACAGCTCAGAGAGCACTTCTAAACTATGCTATACCTATCAATTTGCAGGAAAGTAGAACAAGCTTCAAGCTGTGCTATGATTTGGAGAAGAAATAAAGAGAGAGAGTATAGTGCAAGTGCTTCTCAGTGTAATTGAGAGTGTATTGTATGTCTACTGTGTCTTTAACATGGGTATAGGTGCCTTTATATAGGGCAAGGAGCAAGGGGTAGGGTCCTTCATCATTTGACATGTGTCCATAGGTGTTTGATCAATGGCCGAGATCAGCTTGAGCATATTCATTCATTCCAGAAGCTTCCACAGCTTAGGATCACGTGTTCATGCATATACATCATCACTGGAATCATATCATCCTTTGGATTTGCTTTAAATGACATGTGGTGCATCTTGGCCTTCAATCGGCTGGTTATGCATGGCTTAATACAAAAGGCGTGACCCTAGCGCTTTTGAATAGAATCTTCCTTCTTTCATCATCATCCAGAGATGGAAGACACGTGTACATGGGGACCATTGAGCTGCTAACAGCTGGAATAGAATGGTGCACTGTGCTCGAGCCCGGCAGTGCTTAACATGAGCCGGCTCTAACCAATGCACCCCAGAGCACGAGGGATCACCACATAGCATCGCGAACATCATATTAACATGCATCGAGGCTTAATTTACCATTTCTGACAGCTAGGCATGCATCTCGCCTCTGCCTCGGATCCCATGTGAAGCCGAGTCATGATGCATATGTAATTGATCATCATTCTTTCAAATTGACATCTCAGAGATTATAGTGTAATCATATAATGACTACATGCCAAGCTACATAGCTTAATTCGGCTTCTAAGTATCAATTTCAAGTGCCAAGTAGGCTCCTTTCTCGACCGTATTCAAGGCTTGTGAGAATACAATTGCTTGAAGGGTTCTGACTTGAGAAGAGCATTCATACACCTATGACAATCCCCAATATTGGTTCAGGTAGAGCTCAATCCCTTTCTCTGAATTTCATTCCTTCGATTTCAACAGCACAGCGAAGGGAAGAAGAAGAACAAGAGAGAAGAGAACTGACAGGCGGGACCCCACTGTCAGCCTCTCAAAATCCCTACCAATCGGGTCATTTCATTTACCCATTATTTTATTTAAACCCGGTGTTAGATGAACCGTGTATTGAGTATAGAATGGTCCACGAGATCCGGGCGCATGGGCGCTGAAGGGGTCATTGCGCCGGATTTTAAATCCCAGCGACTTGAGTCGCGTTTTGGGTAGGTCTGGTGCACCGTGAACCAAGTCACTGACAGTCCGGTGTACAGAGTTGTAATACCATAGACCATGTCTGTCTATTTCTCAAATCCAGCGAAAATGAACTTGTGCCTATGACAAGTGGCCCCAAGGATAGGTAATAGCTATGTTGCTCCCAAAAATGCACCCATATGATTTGAGATGAGCTTTTAAGCTGTCTGTGCATACGTGGCACCAATCAGAGGCTGCCACCTCAGCAATTTTCATAAAAATTCATAACTCTTCAACCATTTTGAGTTATAAATCGCATAATATATCAAAATTCATAATATTTCATGAGGAATCTTTATTTAAACTCCAATGCATTGCTCTTGATCCAATTTAAAGAGTTTTCAAGTACCCTTGGTATTTCCCAAGCATTAAAACACTGCCAATTCAAATTTAGCAATATTTTAGGGTACAACAAATACCCCCCACCTGGGTGGGGTGTGAAGACTGTGGGGATTGAACAGCTCAGCCAGGTGCCCCCAGTGTACTTCATGCACTTATGGAATTTCATCTTAGCCAAGTTACTTGCTCTGTTGCAAGTAGTTGGAGTTCAGGTCAGGCGTTGACGGTTTCAAAAGCTGACTTGATCATCATTCTTCAGCTATGACAGGGCATAGAGGTATGTTTTACTTAAACCTCATTTACAATTGTGCTTGCACGGGGGTTATGGGATGTGGATGGATGGTCTTCAGGCTTATCCGGGGCAAAAAACATACAGGATGTGGAACCTAGGGTTTGTCTTCCAATCATTCAATCCAGGAATTCAATCCGATCACAGGGGTATAGGAATAGTATTGCGTATCAGCCAACCTAAGTGGCAATGAAGGATAGGCTTCCCTAATTTCCCTTAGATCATGCATCTGAAACATTACTCTAGTCGTATAGGCTTGAGCATGTCACGTATCAGCCAACAATGGCACTTCAGGATAGGCGTCCTTAGCTGGGGCTGACGTTGAGTAATGGAAAATCACGTATTGTTCTAGTAACCATGCGAGCATTCGTATATTTGAAGTTTTAGGTAGGCCATACCATATATCATATCATAACCTGGAATTTTCTTCAAGTTTTCATTGTTGCATTTGCTTCTGGGTTGGGGGGTATTGGCAGCTATTCATAATGCTGACCTTTCATGTCTGGATGACCCGGGCACATTCATAGCCCAAGTTCTGTTTACACATGCATTGTATTCATCTTCATGGCATTCATTCAAATCATCTTCGCATTTGGATCATAGCACATCTTGGCATATCATTTCATTGGAGTTATAAATTCATCTGTTTATGCAAGGGTTCTGTTCAGTCGGCATGATCCCTTGCCCATAGGTCATTTCCAGATCAAAGGGAGGCATTCGAGCGATCCCGTGGATTGGACTCCCGACACCACCTTGCAGGTAGGCGTCAACTATCAGAGAGGAGCCGTGCTTCATCAGAGTCATATTCATTCTATCTCAGGTACCAGTCTTCACCCGGTTTCACCTGTTTGTTCTGCCCATTCTTTACATTTATTGGGGCTGAGTATGCTGGATATTGAGGCACTTCCATGGTCCCCACATCATTTTCCTCTGGGTACTTTATATGCGGAGGCTGGGTTGGTTAACTGGGTTAGAGTCACATTACAGAGGGAGAGGGTAGCTCTCGAGAGAGTAGGCATCTACCAGGAAGTATTTCTCTCCATGTTCAGGTATACATGGGATCTGTCTTTCTTTCAGGCCCTGGCAGAGAGGTGGAGGTATACTTCCAACACGGTCGTCTTAAATGACCGGGAGTTGACCATTTCACCTATAGAGTTTCACAGACTCTTAGGTCTGCCTATATTCGGGGACCCCTATGACGAGTATGTCCCGAGTGAGGCTGCTCTGGGGCAGAGGCATGTGAGCGGCGCTACCATTTATAGGATTTTCCTTCGCCTCTTGTTTGACATTCACTGCACTCTTTCACTTAGAGGCGACGTGACATTTGCCGTCTGGATTGGCTATTTTATAGATAGGATTAGGCAGCCATGCATATCATTTGCCCGTCCTATCGATCCCTTCGACATAGAGGAGACATCCATTTGTCATCCTGGTCCCGCGGCTTCAGCATGCCATTCCCGTTACAAAGAAGCGGGGCGAGAGGTTCTTTTGACAGCATTCATAGCATGGTGGCTGTGCTATTTCGACATTCCCAGCCAGCCTGCTGGTATCATCAGACCAGACACGTTCGTCATGGCAAACAAGTTGGCGTGGTGTGAGCTTGTCTCGCTGACTATACCCGTATTGGCCAACCTCTTCAAGAGCATGAGAGTGATTTCGACATCACGGGATCCCTCTTTTTGTGAGGAGGTGATACCGTATCATTATCTGATGGGCTGGGCCTACACATACTGATCAGGGTTATATGTTCCCACTATGGACGGTGATATGCTCCGTCGTCTGCCCACGTTAGCTCACATTGCAGGTGCCAGGGCTAGTGGAGTGCCATCATGGAGAGCGTGCAATTATCTTCGCCAGGGAGAGAGCTTTCTCAGATTATGTGGCGGTTGGCGCTTTGCCTGTCCTGCTGATCAGGTGCAGGCGGAGGATTTGATCATGTTTGATAGAGGACCTGGGGGAGAGGGTTAGAGACCATTGACATTGGGGTCACCCGAGGCAGATTTTCTAGTCAGCCTTAGACATGGGCTGCTTCCTCTACGCTTGGGCGACTTAGTGGTCTTAGAGCCATACATGCCACATCGGTGCGCTCATCAGTTCGGTCTGGATCAGTGCATTCCAGCCGATACTCCATCATGCATAGACATCCGCGCTAATTTAGTCGGTGCGGTTAGATGTTGGGAGACCCTCCTGCATGTCGAGACACAGGCGCGGTTCATGATCCCTCATACTTATAGGTCTGCCACCTTCACGGTCCCATACAGGAGGTGGTTCAGAGACATGGTGCATACATGTGAGATCCAGCAGCTACCTAACTGGATGAAGTGGGTCCTGCCTCAGCCTCGGGATCATGTGGGCTTGAGATCAGTCCCTCCATTAGAGATAGTCCCAGACATGCAATGTAGAGACAGCAGGCTCATACGCCATCGAGTTGCAGTATCTCGTCTCTCTATGACAGGTATGATTTCATTTATTTTGCCTTTACATTCACCATACGGCCATTTTTAACATGTGCATTCATGAAACAGCTTGTCGCGTGGCAACATGAAAGGTACTGTCTTCGCTAGGGGTTCCGAGTAGGACCCTTGAGCGTTCAGGTTCTTCTTCAAGTAAGAGCAACACGGCTACGAGGGTTCCCGCATCGGGAACTCCTTCTAAGAAGAGAGCATCATCTGAGGCATGCCCCGTAGGGTCAGGTATATTACCTCTATATTTCAACATTTCAATATATTATATATCATCATTCTGACCGCTTTTATCACATTTACAGGTGCAGATCAGGTAGAGGTGGGCAAACATGGTGCGGAGGGTAATGAGGCTCCGGATTGCCCCCAGGAGGTTCATGAGGCTCCTGGTGTTTGCATGGCTATTGTCCCTTATGTGCCACATCATCATTAGGACTATTTCATTTTATCACATCGTGGGGTTTATGCCATCGAACTAACCCTTGTATCTGGTTAATGCATGATCACGGTTTATACATTTGCATTGGTTTTCTATATCATGGTTTATGTTTTTTTTTAGCTTTCTGAGTTTCTTTCGCCGGGTTCTAAACGACAAAATTAGCTCTGGTTAACTCAAACCATATCCAAGTCTTCTGAGCTTTCTCTCACCGAGTTCTAAACAGCAAGATAACTCTCAAGCTGACTCAGATTCACATATCATAGGTGTATTGGATCCCGACTCGAGGCCTCAGGAATCCATCATCAGATCTCACCGGAACCCGTCCAACGACTTTAAAGGTTTCAGCATTATCTGGCATCGTATTCTCGGCAACGACTAGCGTACGGCGTATTGAGGTCGTGCGAACGAAAACGGAGATCGGGCACCCCACTTGGAAGAGGAGAACCCGCCTTCAGACTCGGTTACAGGCCGAGTCCGGCATCACGCACTTAGCATCGATCCGGCCTAATTGACTTTGATGGATCTTACATCGAATGTGGAAAACTCATTCTAGGCCCGGGGCTTGCGGAATTTGTCTTCAGGTATCAGCAGAACACGCGCATATGCCATACAGCTCTGATAGTACCTGGCATCGCAATCATGGTGACAACCAGCATATAACGCATTAATAGGGTTTCATAGATGAAGCGGAGATCGAACACCCCACTTGGGATAGGGATGCCCGCCTTCAGACTCGGCTACATACCGGGTCCGGCATCACGCACTTAGCATCGATCCGGCCTAATTGACTTTGATGGATCTTACGTCGAATGTGGAAAACTCCTTCCAAGCCCGGGGCTTGCGGAATTCGTTCGCAGGTATCAGCAGAACACGCGCATATGCCATACAGTTCTGATAGTACATGGCATCGCAATAATGGTGACAACCAGCGTACGGCGCATTTATAAGGTTTCACAGATAGAGTGGAATATAACAGAAGCCTAACTATGGGTCTTCTGAAAATCATTGTGGGCCCCCATGGGAGCAATAACTTCTAGAGCGTCTGGCATATATTCAATATCGGTGGGACAGGTTTTAAAAGGGAGCTAGCTCAAACATACGGGCTCGGTTCAAATCATTCATCGGAGGGTCTCTCCGGGCACAGGCGAGAGGGGACACCTCAATTACCTTCATCATTCATTGAGGGGACACCTCGGGCATTTTCATATTATCATTGAGGGGACACCTCGGCATTCATGGGGTTTACATACTGAAGGGACACTTCAGGGCTTTATAAGCATAGGCATAGGGTTATATACCCGAGGGGTCACCTCAGGTGGCTGAAGGGACACTCCAGGTTATCATAAACATAGGGTTATATACCCGAGGGGTCACATCAGGTGTTTCCATCATTCATCGAGGTGGCACCTCGGCATTTCATCATTCATCGGGGTGGCGCCCCGGCATTTCATCGCTCATCGGGGTGGCGCCCCGGCATTTCATCGCTCATTGGGGTGGCGACCCGGCATTTCATCATTCATCGGGGTGGTGCCCCGGCATTTCATCATTCATCGGGGTGGCACCGTGATATTTCATCATTCATCGGGGTGGCGCCCCGGCATTTCATCATTCATCGGGGTGGCGGCCCGGCATTTCATCATTCATCGGGGTGGCGCCGCGATATTTCATCATTCATCGGGGTGGCGCCCCGGCATTTCATCATTCATCGGGGTGGCGGCCCGGCATTTCATCATTCATCGGGGTGGCAGCCCGGCATTTCATCATTCATCAGGGTGGCGCCCCGGTATTTCATCATTCATCGGGGTGGCGCCCCGACATTTCATCATCATAAGCCTTAAACGGCATTTCTTTTCATCCAGCCCAGGTGGGACTTTGAGGTATTGGCCCGAATGGGGCTGTGGTCATGGGTAGACATAATGGCGAAGAGCCGTATTCATGGTATAACATAGGTCTGGAGAGCCTCCTACGGGCAACATACCTCATCATGAGCCTATGGCGGCATTTCTATGCATTATCAAAGCATGGTATTTATATATGTGGTCACGGTGGTACTTTGTGTATATTGTCGCAGTGGGACCTTTCATGTGTAGCCTTGGTGGGGTTTATTTTGGTGAAGGCTACGGCAGAGCGCTTTGTTCATTGGCCGCAGCGGGATTTAAATTTGCATATCATATATGAGGGGGTATCATCCATCTGCGTCCCCTCTACTATCTGGGTTGGCGGGATTAAATCCATTACATGGGCCAGGTTTTGGAAAAAGCCTTTTATTGGCATTGGGTTTCATGCAGCCCGGGCAGGGGTTGGTATCTATGATCATGCATCGGAGGGTCTAAGCCTCATTTGGGTATAGGATGGGGTCTTTGATAATTGTTTTAGAGCCCTTCCGGCATCAGGCACAAACATCAAGGCCTTAATTTGTCCAGCACAAATTATAAAGCTTGCTCGTCTTTTAAATGACTGGCTAGACGAGTGTACCAGTGACAATTATTTTAAGGGCACAAGCTTGACAAAGCCCATTTTGTGCATGAGGCTTTACATGTGGGCCTCTTATCTCTCCACTCATATCCATGGGGTGGGACTATGTATTTAATGTATATTCATGTGTATATATATAGGGTGGGATCTTACATCACTCCTCTTATTGTCTCTGAGGGCTGTGATAATTGTTTGATAGCCTACCTGGCATAAGGCACAATATCAAGGCCTCAATTTGTCCAGCACAAATTGTAAAGCTTGCTCGTCTTTTAAATGACTGGCTAGACGAGCGTACCAGTGACAATTGTTTAAAGGGCATAAGCTTGACAAAGCCCATTTTGTGCGTGAGGCTTTACATGTGGGCCACTCATCTCTCCACTCATGTCTATAAGGTGGGACTTTATATCATGTGCACGTGTGTGTATACATGTGTAGGGTAGAATCATACTTCACTCCTCTCATTGCCTTCCTTGACGACCTATGCGGTGTCAATCCTTAGGCGGTGGCTTAGCGGGAAATGCATCACCAATTTTATTTATTTAAAAGAAGGAGGGTTTTATGCCTTCAGATTTAAAATAGTCTAAAGAGACCGCTTTCATTTATTCTTTTCATTTTATTTGAGATATCATCATTAGGCATCCCCATTGCTTAAAGGGCAATGAAGAAACCTTGTCTCTCTTTTCATCTTAAACCGGGAAGAAAGACAAAACCGGTGGTAGTTGTTTAAGGGCACAACACCAAAGCCCACTTTGCTCAAAGTAGAAAGTAATAAAACTTGTCCATCCTGTATTACATACTGGCCTGATGGACCTGCCAATGTTGGTTGTTTAAGGGCACAACCCAACAAGGCCCATTTTGTGGCGTAAGACCTTTATGGAATATATGTGTAGTTGGGGGACCTCACATTTTGCTCACGACAAATTTCACTCGCCGGCGATTGGGCCCATCATTATGCATGTAGAGGTTTTCTTCTAAGCGCATCATCATGGTTGTGTATTATTGTAGGGCGCTAAAAGTTGCAAGGTTAGGTTAGCTAACGATGCTGTTATATTTATGGAGGAATGCTCCCGCATGGGTTCAGTGCTCTACTCTCTTGGCAGACATGAGCGGGGCACCGAACTCGGGGCATTGCTGGGCATCTTTTTCATACCTTCCGGTTCACCCTTAGCCAGACCTACGTTCATGATCAGCCAGCCAGGGTTTTATTATTTGATTGTGGAGACGTTTAACTCCCGAGGGAGCAAGCCCCCGCCGTTAACTACATCAGAAAGACTTGTCAGGTCTAACTGAATACCTCGTTCATTCCAGGATTTGTGCCTATTTGGTTTGAACTGAGTAATGGGGCTAAAAAGGGCTCATGAAATTTTATTTAAACATACATTTGGGGGTTCTCGATTGCTTTAAACATTCAATTTGATCAGGGTGCCTGTATAAACATTGGTCATGGGACAGGACTCTTTTGGTCATGAAAGACTTGTGTATGTATTTACAATTTGATTATATTCAAGAAAGCATATGTCATGTTTTATAAAATTCATGATTTTATTTATAAAATATTACATTTAATTCAAAGAAGGGTATTTTGGTCATTTCAAGTTATGACTGAAGATTAAACATATTTTATTTTGATTCAGAATGATAGAGAATTGAATTTGGGTTCAGTTGGTTTTGGTTTGAGTCAATTTGGACTTGAAATGAACAAGATATGATCAAAAAGGACTGATTTGTAAATATTTTTTATGGTTCAGGGACCTAGGTGTAAACATGGAAGGACCTGAGAATATAATTTGGGCTTTTGATGAGGTTTGGAATGAAATTTGGGCTTCCAGGGACTTATTTATAAATTTTCAGGGACTGCGCTGTAAATATTATTTGTCAGAAGGACTGATTTGTAAAACATGTTTATTTATTTTATTTTATTTTATTTGAGAATGAATCTGGGCCTTTGGATTTAGAATTTGGGCCTTGAGATGTGTGTTTGGGCTTTGAAATATGTACAGAGTACTGATCAGAGGCTTATGGGCCTTTGAGATTTGGATTTGGGCCTTAGGATTCGGGCTTAGACGGATGAGTCTCATTAAACCCGACATATGGGGACCACTTGTCAGAGTTTATTTATTTTAATAGAGGAAGAACATGGGCCTTTGGATTGAGCCTTTTATATCAAGATCGGGATATTGGATTTGAATTGTATTTGGCGCCTTCATCTAACGCAGCATGTCGCATCAAGATTAGTGCGGACTGTACAGGGTTCCTTCTCAGTCGAGGGAACTGGACGACTCCAGTCCCCAGAAGGGCTTCCTCCTCCGGCGTTGCTCCGGCCATGGCTGGCCCTGAGCCGATGCAGTTTGGATCATCTCTTCAAGGGGAATACATTGGTGATCTTGTCGGTTGCCGGCGATCATCGGAGAGGCCGTATGGGTCTGACATGCGGCGTATCAGTGCCGATTTGATTCCAGATTCAATTTCTCAATGATTTCATTAGAATTTCTTTTAATTAATCAGTTATATATTACTGCATGGGAGCATAGAAGCTCGATAAAGTGTTAATTTGAGATTCATTTACATATCAAGCATGATTTGATTCTTATGAGCTCGGCACAGTACCGATTTGGTACCATTGTATGGTACAAGAGACATATATCAGAACTAGATATGAATATCATTGTTTAAAGCTGTCTTTAATCAAGTCAGAGAGATTGGAAACATTGAACTTGGTTTGGAGATCCACTATATGAGATATATACATATGGTGCATGTGACTTAAGATATTTACAAACTCAAATCTTCATTTGGACTCAGATTTTGATGAAAGATCACACTGAACAAGATCACAGACATGGAATGCAATGTATCAGGAGTATCCAGAACCATTTTTATGATTTTTAAGAATTTATTTGTATTTTTAAGAATTGTTATGAAACTGTCAGGGGCATAAAGGTCCATCAGTGGCAGAAAATTTGTATTTAATTGATGAATTTATTCTGAGAGCTATACAACTTGGATTTGAGCAATCTTGGAGTCTAAAATCATTGTCAGAGAGTATAGATTCAAAATATATTTTTTATTTAATATTTCAAGATTATTTGGTTTATGAAAAGGTCAGAAAAGTAAACTGATATCAAACTTCCAGAACTATGCATATGCAGTTTTATAATTTTAGAAAATATGAACTTTGGAAAATTATTAAAAATAGCAGAAAAATCCAATAAATGGAAAATTTATCATAAACATGCTTGTTTTTTAGTCCTTTATTGAACTGTGTTTGTGGATTTTCAATTTGGTCCCTGTACTGGTCAGAATTGACAGATTTGTGCACAGGGGTCATTTCAGTGCTTTTCAGTGCGTTGCACTGTACCAGTAGGTTTTGCATTGCCATTGGCTGCTGAGTTCAGTCTTGGTCATGTACCAGGGACTGGTTTAAAGGGTTTAGAACATGCCATGAGGTCTGATTCAAGGTTTCAAAACATTTAAAGGGCATGACAGCCACAGATTTGGTACCAGTCAAGGAGAAACAAGATCAAACAAAACTCCAAGCACTCAAATCATCAAATTAACATGCATGAAGACTGTCAGTGCTGCACATTTGCAGAAAAGCCCCTAAGGTCTGGAAAATCACATTTTTCATGATCTTTTCACTTGAACATTAGACAGATCCTTGAGATATCATTGTATTGAGTTCATGAATGGCCTGACACAGTACATACTGGTGCCTATTCAGACCCCAGTGCTCACTCTCTCACTATATGCATATTGATACATGTTTCTTCTCTTTGCATTGTATAATCTAGTACACATGGCTTGTCCTTAGCCTTGCATTGAGGTTCAGATGTACTAATATGCATATAGGTCCAATTTAAGTAAGGAAGCAAAGAGGAAATCATCAGACTTGACCTCAATGCCCCTGATTTTATTATTTGACATTTTAAGTTGATTTTCTTTGATTCTTTATATTAAATAACTTCTATAATTTGGATATTAGAGGAAATCATCAGACTTGACCCCCATATCTTCATCATATCCATTATTTAATCAAGAATCAAAGAACTTGATTAAAGAAAGGGAAAAGGAAAGGAGACAGAAAAGGAAAAAAAAAAGAAAAAGAAAGAAAAGAAAAAAAAGAAGGAAGAAAAGGAAAACAAATGCATAAAATGTTGTTTTATTTCCATTTTCACAGATCTAAACTAAATGTTAATCCATTTTTATATTTTCACATTTATTTTCATTTTATTCATCAAAATAGTACATAAAAAGGAAAGATATAAGCTTTGATCATCAAGCTCTGTGTCAATGCACAGAGCTCTCTCTACTATGCTTCAAAACAGCAAATAACAGATCTGATCAAGGGAAGAAGAGAGAATCAAGAGAAAGAAGCTCCAAAACAATGAAAAATTGACAAAATATAAACTTTCAAATGGAATTGCATTCACCACTGGAATTATTACATCATACTGCTCAAAGAGCACCTCTAAACTATGCTATACATATCAATTTGCAGAGAGGAGAAGAAAGCAACAAGCTTTGAACTTAGAAATTTGGAAAGAAGCTAGCCTAAAGGGATTTCAACAGAGCTTCAGTGTATCTGTGTGTGTGGTATGTGTATTCTATATGTAAAGCATGGGTATAGGTGCCTTTATATAGGGCAAGGCTCAAAGGGTAGGGTTTTTCATCTTTTGACATGTGTCTCAAGGTGCTTGATCAATGGCTTAGATCGGTTTGAGCATCTTCATCCATTCCAGAAGCTTCTACTGCCTAGGATCACGTGTTCATGCATATTCATCATTATCTGGATCATATCAATGCCTGGATTTGTTTTAAATATCGTGCATTGCATCTTAGCCTTCAATCGCCGGCTGTGCATGGCTCAATGCAAAGGGTGTGACTCTAACGCCTCTGGAGAGAATGTTCCTCATTTGGCATCTTATAGGGATCATTTGACGTGTGTCCATGGGGACCAAGAGGCAGGTAACAGCCTCATCGCCTCTGGTGTGCTGTTCTTGGGCCCGGCAGTGCTTAAACTGAGCCGGCTCCAACTGATGCGTCTTAAGGCATGAGAGATTGACAGAAGGCATCGCAATAATCACCTAAACATGTGCCTAAGCACAGTTTACACCCTCAGAGGTTGGGCATGCATTCCCTCCTCCTTCTCGGATCCTATGTGAACCCAACTCATGGTGCCAATAAAATTGGGCACCTTCCTTTCAAACTCATGCTTCTATTGTCATCGCATAGGCATTATACAACTATCCTCCAAGTCTCAGAGCTTGAATAAACCCCAATTGTTCATCTTGGACTTTCAATTTCATACCTTTCTCTGTCAAATTGCAATTTGTGAGAAGGCAATTGCTTGAAGGGATTTGGCTTGAGGAAAGCATTCATATACCTCTGACAATCCCCAATATTGGTTCAGGTAGAGCTCGATCCCTTTCTCTGAATTTCATTCCTTCGATTTCAACAGCACAGTGAAGGGAAGAAGAAGAAGAAGAGAGAAGAGAACTGACAGGTGGGACCCCACTGTCAGCCTCTCAAAATCCCGACCAATCGGGTCAGTTCATTTACCCATTATTTTATTTAAACCCAGTGTTAGATGAACCGTGTATTGAGTATAGAATGGTCCACGAGATCCGGGCGCATGGGCGCTGAAGGGGTCGCGAGCGCCGCGATTTAAACTCAGCGACATAAGTCGCATTTTAGGTAGGTCTGGTGCACTGTGAACCAAGTCACTGACAATCCGGTGTATACCTTTATAACCTCATGTGCCAAGTCTGTCTATCTTCCAAACCCAGCGAAATTTGTATTGAGTCTATAACAGGTGGGCCCAGGGATGGGAATTGCTATGTTGCTCCCAAATTTTCACCCTTGTGACTTCAGATGAGCTTTCAAGCTCTCTGTGCATACGTCGCACCAATCAGAGGCTGCCACCTCAGCAATTTTAATAAAAATTCATAACTCTTCAACCATCTTGAGTTATAAATCGCATAATATATCAAAATTCATAATATTACATGAGGAATCATTATTTGAACTCCAATGCATTGCTCTTGATCCAATTTAAAGAGCTTCAAAGTACCCTTGGTATTTTCCGAGCATTAAAACACTACTAATTCAAATTTAGCAATATGTTAGGGTACAACAAATGCCCCCCACCTGGGTGGGGTGTGAAGACTGTGGGGATTGAACAGCTCATCAAGGTGCCCCCAGTGTACTTGATTCACTTATGAATTTTCATCTTAGCCATGTTACTTGCTCTGTTGCAGGTAGTTGGAGTTCAGGTCAGGCGTTGACAGTTTCAAAAGTTGACTTGATTATCATTCTTCAGCTATGACAGGGCATAGAGGTATGTTTTACTTAAACCTCATTTACACTTGTGCTTGCATAGGGTTATGGGATGTGGATGGATGGTCTTTAGGCTTATCAAGGGCAAAAAACCTACAAGATGTGGAACCCGGGGTTTGTCTTCCAATCATTCATTCTAGGAATTCAATCCGATCACAGGGGTATAGGAATGGTATCACCCATCAGCCAACAATGGCAATCCACGACAGGCGTCCCTAATTCCCCTTAGATCACGCATCTAAAGCATTACACTAGTCGTATAGGCTTGAGGATATCACATATCAGCCAACAGTGGCACTTCACAATAGGCGTCCTCAGCTGGGGCCGACGTTGAGTAAGGGAAAATCAGGTGTTGTTCTAGTAACCATGCTAGCATTCGTATATTTAAGGTTTTAGGTAGGCCATACCTTATATCATATCATAACCTGGAATTTACTCAAGTTTCATTGTTGCAATAGCTTCTGGGTTGGGGGGTATTGGCAGCTATTCATAATGTTGACCTTTCATGTCTGGATGACCCGGGCACATTCATAGCCCAAGTTCTGTTTATACATGCATTGTATTCATCTTCATAGCATTCATTCAAATCATCTTCGCATTTGGATCATAGCACATCATGGCATATCATTTCATTGGAGTTACAAATTCATCCATTTATGCAGGGGTTCCGTTCAGCCGGCATGATCCCTTGCCCATAGGTCATTTCCCTATCAAGGGAAGGCATTCAAGCGATCCTGTGGATTGGACTCCCAACACCACTTTGCAGGTAGGCGTTAACTATCAAAAAGGAGCCGTGCTTCATTAGAGTCATATTCATTCTATCTCAGGTACCAGTCTTCATCCGGTTTCACCTGTTTGTTCTGCCCATTCTTTACATTTATTGGGGCTGAGTATGCTGGATATTGAGGCACTTCCATGGTCCCCACATCATTTTCCTCCGGGTACTTTATATGCGGAGACTGGGTTGGTTAACTGGGTGAGAGTCACATTACAGAGGGAGAGGGTAGCTCTCGAGAGAGTAGGCATCTACCAGGCAGTATTTCTCTCCATGTTCAGGTATACATGGGACTTGTCTTTCTTTCAGGCCCTGGCAGAGAGGTGGAGGTATACTTCCAACACGATTGTCTTAAACGACCGGGAGTTGACAATTTCACCTATAGAGTTTCACAGACTCTCAAGTCTGCCTATCTTTGGGGATCCCTATGACGAGTATATCCCAAGTGAGGCTACTCTGGGGCAGAAGCATGTGAGCGGCGCTCCCGTTTATAGGAGTTCTCTTCGCAGCTTGTTTGACATTTACCGCTCTCTTTCACTTGGAGGCGACGTGACATTTGCCATCTGGATTGGTTATTTCGCAGATAGGATCAGGCAGCCATGCATATCATTTGCCCGTCCTATCGATCCCTTCGGCATAGAAGAGACATCTATTTACCATCCTGGTCCCGCAGCTTCAACATGCCATTCCCGTTATAAAGAAGCGGGGCGAGAGGTTCTTTTGACAGCATTCATAGCATGGTGGCTGTGCTAATTGGTCATTCCCAGCCAGCCTGCTGGTATCATCAGACCAGACACATTCGTCATGGCAAACAAATTGGCGCGGGGTGAGCTTGTCTCGCTGACTATACCCGCATTGGCCAACCTCTTCAAAAGCATGAGAGTGATTTCGACATCACATGATCCTTCTTTTTGTGAGGAGGTGATACCGTATCATTATCTGATGGGCTGGGCCCACACATACTGGTCAGGGTTATATGTTCCCGCTATGGACGGTGATATGCTCCGTCGTCTGCCCACGTTAGCTCATATCGCAGGTGCCAGAGCCAGTGGAGTGCCCTCATGGAGAGTGCGCAATTATTTTCTCCAGGGAGAGAGCTTTCTCACACTATTTGGTGGTCGACGCTTTGCCTGTCCCGCTGATCAGGTGCAGGCAGAGGATTTGATCATGTTTGATAGAGGACCTGGGGGTGAGGGTCAGAGACCATTGACATTAGGGTCTCCTGAGGCCGGTTTTCTAGTCAGCCTTAGACATGGGCTGCTTCCTCTACGCTTGGGCGACTTAGTGGTCTTAGAGCCATACATGCGACAACGGTGCGCTCATCAGTTCGGTCTGGATCAGTGCATTCCAGCTGATACTCCATCATGCATAGATATCCGTCCTGATTTAGTTAGTGCAGTCAAATGTTGGGACACCCTCCTGCATGTCGAGACACAGGCGCGGTTCATGATCCCTCATACTCATAGGTCTACCACCTTCACGGTCCCATACAGGAGGTGGTTCAGAGATATGGTGCATACATGTGAAATCCAGCAGCTACCTAACTGGATGAACTGGGTCCTGCCTCAGCCTCGGGATCATGTGGGCATGAGATCAGTCCCTCCATTAGAGATAGTCCCCGACATACAGTGCAGAGACAGCAGGCTCATACGCCATCGAGTCGTAGTCTCTCATCTCTTTAGGACAGGTATGATTCCATTTATTTTGCCTTTTACATTCATTATAAGGCCATATCTAACATGTGTATTCACAAAACAGCTCGTCGTGCGGCAACAGGGAAGGTACTGTCTTCGCTTGGGATTCCGAGTAGGACCCTTGAGCGTTCAAGTTCTTCTTCAAGCAAGCGTAGTGCTGCTACGAGGGTCCCCGCATCGGGAACTCCTTCCAAGAAGAGAGCATCATTTGAGGCATGGCCCGTAGGGTCAGGTACATTACCTCTATGCTTCAACATTTCAATTTTTCATACATCATCATTTCTGACCGCTTTTATCACATTTGCAGGTGCAGATCAGGCAGAGGTGGGCAGGCATGGTGCGGAGGGTAGTGAGGCTCCGGATTGCCCCCAGGATGTTCATGAGGCTCCTGGTGTTTGCATGGCTATCGTCTCTTATGTGCCACATCATCATTAGGACTGTTTCATTTTGTCATACTGTAGGGTTTACGCCATCGAGCTAACCCTTGTATCTGGTTTATGCATGATAAGCGCGTGATAAACCCTTGTATCAGGTTTATACGTTTGCATTGGCTATATATACCATGGTTTATATTTTGCTTGAGCTTTCTGAGTTTCTTTCGCCGAGTTCTAAACGACAAAATAATCTCTGGTTAACTCAAACGCATATCCAAGTCTTCTGATCCTTCTCTCACCGGATTCTAATACGGCAAGATAACTCTCAAGCTGACTCAGATTCATACATCATAGGTGTATTGGATCCCGACTCTAGGCCTTAGGAATCCATCATTAGATCTCACCGGAACCCGTCCAACGACTCTAAAGGCTTCAGTATTATCTGGCATCGTATTCTCGGCAATGACCAGCGTATGGCGCATTGGGGTCGTGCGGACGAAAACGGAGATCGAGCACCCCACTTGGGAGAGGAGAACCCGCCTTCAGACTCGGTTACAGGCCGAGTCCGGCATCATGCGCTTAGCATCGATTCGGCCTAATTGACTTTGATGGATCTTATATAGAATGTGGGAAACTCATTCCAGGCCCGGGGCTTGCGGAACTCGCCTTCAGGTATCAGCAGAACACGCGTATATGCCATACAGCTCTGATAGTACCTGACATCGCAATCATGGTGACAACTAGCTTATAATGCATTAACAGGGTCTCACAGATGAAGCAGAGATCGAACAACCCACTTGGGAGAGGGATGCCCGCCTTCAGACTCGGCTGCATACCGGGTCCAGCATCACGTACTTAGCATCGATCCAGCCTAATTGACTTTGATGGATCTCACATCGAATGTGGAAAACTCCTTCCAGGCCCTGGGCTTGCGGAATTCGTCCTCAGGTATCAGCATAACACGCACATATGCCATACTGCTCCGATAGTACCTGGCATCGCAATCATGGTGACAACCAGCGTACGGTGCATTAACAGGGTTTCAAGGATGAAGCGGAACATAGCAGAAGCCTAACCATGGGTCTTCTGAAAAATCATTGTGGGCCCTCGTGGAAGCAATAGCTTCTAGAGCGTCTGGCAAACATTCAATATCGGTGGGACAGGTTTAAAGGGGAGCCGGTTCAATCATGCGGGCTCTAATCAAATCACTCATCAGAGGATTTCGCCGGGCATAGGTGAGAGGGGACACCTCATTTACCTTCAACATTCATTGAGGGGACACCTCGGCATTCATAGGCGTAGGGTTATATACCCGAGGGGTCACCTTAGGTGGCTGAAGGGACACTCCAAGTGATCATAAGCATAGGGTTATATACCCGAAGGGTCACCTCAGGTGGCTAAAGGGACAGTCCAGGCTATCATAAGCATAGGGTTATATACCCGAGGGGTTTCCTCAGGTGCTTTCATCATTCATCGAGGTGGCGCCTCGGCATTTCATCATCCTTCGGGGCGGCGCCCCGGCATTTCATCATTCATCGGGGTGGCACCCCGGCATTTCACCGTTCATCAAGGTGGCACCTCGGTATTCTATCATTCGTCAGGGTGGCGCCCCGGCATCTCATCATTCATCGGGGTGGTGCCCCAGCGTCTCATCATCATAAGCCTTAAACGACACTTCTTTTCATCTGGCCCAGGTGGGACTTTTGGGGTATTGGGCCCGAATTGGGCTGTGGTCATGGGTAGAAATAATGGCAAAGAGCCGTATTCATGGTTTAACATAGGTCTGGAGAGCCTCCTACGGGCAACAGACCTCACCATAAGCCTATGGCGGCATTTCTATGCATTATCGAAGCAGGGTATTCATATGTGGTCACGGTGGGACCTTTCAAATGTAGCCCTGGTGAGGTTTATTTTGGTTAAGGCCACGGCAGAGCTCTTTGTTCATTAGCCGCGGCGGGATTTAAGTTTGCATGTCATGAGGGGGTATCATCCATCTGCTTCCCCTCTGCTACCTGGGCTGGCGGGATTAAATCCATCAAATGGGCTAGGTTTTAGAAGAGCCTTTTTATTGGCATTGGGTTTTATGCAGCCCGGGCAAGGGCTGGTATCTATGATCATGTATTGGAGGATCTAAGCCTCATTTGGGTATAGGATGGGGTTGCGATAATTACTTTAGAGCCCATCCGGCATCAGGCACAAACATCAAAGCCTTAATTTGTCTAGCACAAATTATAAAGCTTACTCGTCTTTTAAATAACTGGCTAGACGAGCGTACCAGTGACAATTGTTTACAGGGCACAAGCTTGACAAAGCCCATTTTGTGCGTGAGGCTTTACATGTGGGCCTCTCATCTCTCCACTCATATCCATGGGGTGGGATTTATGTATTTCAATGTGTATATATGTAGGGTGGAATCTTACATCACTCCTCTCATTGCCTCTAAGGGCTGTGATAATTGTTCATAGCCTACCCGGCATAAGGCACAATATCAAGGCCTCAATTTGTCCAGCACAAATTGTAAAGCTTGCTCGTCTTTTAAATAACTGGCTAGACGAGCGTACCAGTGACAATTGTTTAAAGGGCACAAGCTTGATAAAGCCCATTTTGTGCGTGAGTATTTATATGTGGGCCTCTCATCTCTCCTCTCTTGTCTATGAGGTGGGATTTTATATCACGTGCTTGTGTGTGTATACATGTGTAGGGTGGAATCATACATCACTCCTCTCATTGCCTTCCTGGACAACCTATGCGGTGTCAGTCCTTAGGCAGTGGCTTAGCGGAAAATGCATCACCAATTTTATTTATTTAAAGGAAGGGGGTTTTTATGCCTTCAGAAGGGCAATGAAGAAACCTTGTCTCTCTTTTCATCATAAACCGGGAAGAAAGACAAAACTGGTGGTAGTTATTTAAGGGCACAACACCAAAGCCCATTTTGTTCAAAGTACAAAGTAATAAAACTTGTCCATCCTGTATTACATACTGGCCTGATGGACCTGCCAGTGTTGGTTGTTTAAGGGCACAACCCAACAAGGCCCATTTTGTGGCGTAAGGCCTTTATAGAATATATGGGTAGTTGGGGGACCTCACATTTCGCTCACGACAAATTTCACTGGCCGGCGATTAGGCCCATTATCATCATGCGTATTATGCATAGTATTTCTTCAAATATCTTCCATTGATAGGAGTGATAACGGCATTGCCTTCATAATCCACTAGGGTATAGGCTCCTCCTTCGTATACTTGTCCAATTACATAGCGCCCCTGCCAATTCGCAGAGAACTTAGGCCCGGAATGGCGCCCGAGAATCGGACGCTTTGGCATAAGAACCAATTCTCCTTTGCGGAATGTTCTAGGTCGAACCATTTTGTCATAGGCTTTCGCCATCTGTGCTTGATATAACTCGAGGCTTTGGTGGGCAGTGAGCCACTTTTCATCCATAGCATCCAGTTCATCTAACCGGAGCTTCGTGCTTTCATTAACAGGCATTTTATTCTGCATAGTTATCCGTAGGGAAGGTATTTCCACCTCCAGGGGCAGAACAGCTTCCACCCCGAATACTAAAGAGTACGGGGTCGCTTAAGTAGGAGTTCGGTAGGTGGTACAATAGGCCCATAGCGCCTCATGCAATTTCTCGTGCCAATTTTTATAATTTTTATCCACTTTCTTCCTCAAAATCTTGATCAGGGTTTTATTGAAGGCTTCAGCCAGGCCATTGGCTCTCGGGTTATATGACGAGGAATACCTCCAATCAATGTTGTATTGGCTTGCAAGAGCATCGATTTTAGCATTCTTGAATGCCGTCCCATTGTCGGATATTATCCTTCTCGGAGTTCCATATCTATAGAGGATATGGTTGCGAAAGAATTTAACCACATCAGTAGATTTTACTTCTTTAAGAGCTACTGCCTCAGTCCATTTCGAGAAGTAATCGGTCGCGGCTAATATGAAGCGGTGACCGTCAGATGAAGGTGGGTCTATGGGTCCCACAATATCAGTACCCCAGGCGTCAAATGGCCATGATGCTACCGTTGGGTGCAAGGGGTTTGGAGGTTTATGCATGAAGTCTCCGTGTATTTGACATTGATGGCATCGCTTCGCATATTCTTCGCAATCCACCACCATAGAGGGCCAATAATACCCCATTCGCTTGATTTTTAAACGCATTCTCGACCCGGATTGATGTGCTCCACATTCCTCGGAATGAACTTCTTTCATAACTTGAAGTGATTCTTTCTTGGATATGCATCTGAGCTAGAGATTTTCATATGATCTCCGATATAGGGTATTATTGTCATATATGTACCGAAGAGATCGCTTTCTAATTTGTTCGCGGGCAGATTTTTCTTTGGGTAAAATTCCAGATTTGAGGAAATTTATGAAGGGCTGTCGCCAATCCTCTTCTTCCTGGACTATGGCAACATCTGCTTGATCATTTGCAGGGTTTACATCTTCTCCCGACAACGGGATTTCTTCACTGAGTGAGCATGGAGACAAAGGTCGTTTATTCTTTATGTAAATATGTACTTCATCATTTTCGAGTTCGCACAATTCTTTAGCGACCCGTGCCAGAGCATCGGCTTTACCATTTGACGCTCTAGTTATCTTTTCATAGGTGACATCGGGAATTTCCCGCATAAGTTTGATCACCTTTTCATGATATTTCATCAACTCTGGTTTGAGCACTTTGTATTCTCCGAGGACTTGACTGATAATCAACTGTGAATCCCTAAAAATTTTCAACTTCTTGATGTTCATCCCGATCGCGACTTCAAGTCCAGCGATTAGGGCTTCATATTCAGCTTCATTATTTGTGCAAGGTTCGGTCAGTGCAAGGGAATGTCGAATTATTCCTTTTGCAGGGGTTATAAACACCAGTCCTATGCCTGCTCGTATTTTTGGCAATCTGAGTCCCATTTGAACGGGACATCCTTCTTGGTGAGTCGAGTGAATTGTTGTATTTTGCCCGACAAATTTGCTATGAAGCGCCTTATGTACGCTAAACGTCCTTGAAGGGATCGCAGTTGTTTGAGATTTTGGGGAGGCTGAAGCTCCAGTATGGCTTTGATCTTACCAGGGTCAATTTCTATGCCCCGATGCCTCACTACAAACCCGAGAAACTTCCCAAATCAAACCATGAAGGCGCATTTAAGCGGGTTAAGTTTTAAAGCATGTAACCTTAGTCTATCAAAGACTATTCGGAGGTTTTCAAGATGTTCTTCATATGTCATGGCTTTGACAACCAAATCGTCTACATAACATTCGACAATTTTATGTATGAGGTCGTCAAATATTTTAGTCATGGCGCGTTGATATGTGGCACCTGCATTCTTCAAGCCAAACGGCATCACTTTATAACAATATACCCCGATTAGGGTGCGGAAAGTGGTGTGTTTTTTATCAGCTTCATCCATTTTGATCTGATTATAACCCGCATACCCGTCCATAAATGAGAATACCTCATATGACGAGGTGTGATCAACAATGATCTCGGTCACCTGAAGGGAGAAATCATCTTTGGGACATGCCTTATTGAGGTCCCGAAAATCCACACATATGCGGATCTGCCCATTTTTCTTTTTAATAGGGACTATACTGGCAACCCAGTCGGTAGTTTCTTCTTCCCGCACGAAACCTGCATCTATTAGCTTTTTGGTTTCAATAGAAACTTGTTCTTCGAGTTCAACTATCATTCGTCGTGGCGCTTGCTTGACGGGTTTGAATTCGGGATCTATCTTAAGTTTATGTGTAGCCACTTGCGGGTCTAGACCCGGCATTTCATGGTAGCTCCACGCAAAGCAATCAGCATAATTCTTCAGGAGGTCTATCAATCTCTCCCGCATGTCCTCTGATAGAGATGCACTTGCGAAAGTGGGTCTATGTTTCACTTCATTCCCCAGGTTGACCTCAACCAGTTCATCTATGGTGTTTTGGCCTCCCTCTTTGAGTTCCTTTGGGGCTTCTTTGGTAGTGATTTCAAAATCGGCCTCATCTTCGACCTCTACGGACACCATATGGCATAAAGCTTCATCATCGCTATCATCAGGTGGAGTGCCCGACTCACTAGAAGAATGACGGGTGCATGGGCGAGTTATCATTTCTAAACCAGATGGCATAATCAATAGATATGAGTCATTAGCTAAAACGCATTTGACGACATAGACATCAAAGCTATTGTGGACTGAGTTTGACCTATTTTCATCTTTAAGCCAAACATCTCCTTCTAAACGAAACTGTTCTCGTTGCCGGAGATATGCCCCGGATCATGATTTGGGCACACCAATCTCTCAGGGGCTCTCTTAACGAAGCCACATACCATGCATAAAAACGCTTCACATTCATTGGGGAGTATAGCGAGAGCATCACCCGCACCCATGACCCCTTCCTCTTCAATTATCTGAGGTGAGTTGTTAAAGATAGGATGGAAACATCTCACATCATCCTCTTCTGGTTGTCGGAGTGGGCCTGATGCCAGTCCTTCATTAACTGTCGATCGGGTAACTTCAGCACAGAAGGACGCTTTACCACTTTGATCATGCTGTGGGTTTTTTGTAACCTGGGCAGTTGTTTTATCGTTCCTGTACTTTCGACATAGGCCATTCAATCATATTATGTTCATCCACCATTCTAGGGGTACACGGATTTGATAACCTGCTCAATATGTAGGCAGCGTTTGGCAGCACATGCCGTATGGTGTATGCATCTCCCATACGAGTATTCATCTTCGTGTTCATGTGATCCCAGATGTATTTAATCTCTCCTATTTTGGCTTTCAAAGCTCGCTTGAGGAGGAACTCTGCAGATTTGGGCCCGCAATTGGGACACATCATCATCCCGGGGGTTCTCCCTATCAGATTGCATACCCCGCAAAGGAATATCTGATCCTTCTGAGTTAGGCGCTCTATTTCCTTGGGCCTTCTCTTCGGTTCATCCCGAAAATACTTGGCTTCTCTCATTTTCATCTCATGTGCTTCAAAGGGATGTGCATCTCCATTAATCCGCATGACCCTCCCACCTTTTGCATATTTTACGCATTGATGAAGAGTTGAAGGAACAGCATTGTGTTGATGCAACCATGGACGACTGATTAAAGCATTATTGGTCGTATCATCGTTTACAATATATAACTTTATGATTCCCTGTATCTCCCCAATTTTGAAAGGTAATTTAACTGATCCCATTGATTGCTCGGTCTGTTGATTGAATCCGAGGATGGTGATTGCATCTCTGACATAACAAAGCGAACTAGGAGATAAACGATCCACAGTTCTCTGAGATATCAGGTTTACGGATGAACCCGGGTCTATGAGCATGCGGGTTACTTTCTGGTTATTACATTCACCGACTAGGAAAAGTGGTCGGTTGTGATCATTCGTACCAACCAAGAGATCTTCATAATCGAATGTGATGGAAGGCATCTTAACATTTTTATTCGTCCTATCAACAGGGGAGTCATGTTTCCCTGTCGAGTTCTCACGTGTGGTTATCATGTAGATAGTGGCCTTCTCATCCGAGTCAGAGGGCGTTGCTATGACCCTTCGCTTCTTGTGGATGGCATTCGGAGCAATCACTGTCAATTTTCTTTGTATTGGGTACTGGTTAATCCGTGCCCCCAGTCGATCATGTACACTGGTTGGTTTTGACATAGGAGAGTGGAATATGACCTCTCACTTCTGGTATATCGAGCGCTATAGGCCCGCAACTCTCTGCGGAGTCTTGGTTTTAATGAGGCACCGTCAGGTGCCCCCAGCTGTGAAGCTGACACGGATCTGGTCATGGTAGAGGACGAGGCGCCTTCAAATGCCCCTAGCCCTTTGGCTAGAAAGGAAAGCCTAGTAAATACAGATAGATGGGCACTATCAGGTGCCCCCGGATCGTGGGCCGGAACATTGGGTTTGGGCCTGCCCAGTATCTGCACTGGGTAGGTCAGCTCAGCCTTGGCATCAGCTGGCATAGAGGTTTTGGCGACAGGAGGAGCAAAGTATCGGGTCCTGCGCTGTTTGGCTTGGCGTAGTTGCCTGTGGGCCCTATGGATGGCAACTACAGTATCATCCGCAACCGTTATGGGGTTGGGTTTCGAGATCATCCTCCTAGATTCATACCCGGAGGGGACGACATTTGGGATTTCTCCCACTGCACGTAGATATGCAGTAGATGCATTCTTCCTGATGACTCTCAGGGGGGAGAAGGAATTGTAGACAGAAAGAGCTGGCTCAGCTATGAGCTCCTCCTGATGAGCGTAGAGTACTCGCTTCCTATTAACCGGGGCCTGAACATAGTGGGCCCGGGTTGATTTCTTTGAGACGCGTCTTCTGAAGCGCCTGGTTTTGGTAGGAAGGGCAAAGGTTGTACCATCACTGCCCTTGTTAGTGAGGTCGTAGCACACCTCACTAACTGCATCATCATCATCATCATGGACTTGAGAATCATCCTCGGTTATAGACCCGAGGGACTCCTGCTCTGGCATGGGTGTAGGCAGAGCGAACTTCATGACCTTGGAGACTGGGGCCCCGAGGGACCCGAAAAACATCATCCCCTCGACATTGGGGAAGGCGGTGAGTTGGTTCGTTGTTGCTGTAAGGAAAATCGACATCCTGCAAACAAAACAAACTCAAAATTTCATTAGTCAATTTTATTTGTAAAGCATGAGAACCATTTAAACATGGGTTTAGCCCTATTATTCAATTCATAGGCATCGATAGTGATTCACAAAAGGATTATATGACTTTACCCAAGCTGTCCAACGACTTTGCGCTCGAGAATCATGGAAGTCATTGGCTGCTTAGGTATAGTTCCTTTTGTGTTCATATCGGATCCCGAACCTGTGAGGAGGAGAATGTCCCACTGGGCGTGCCAAAACCTGTAGGGCGCAAAAAGTCGCAAGGTTAGGTTAGCTAACGATGCTGTTATATTTATGGAGGAATGCTCCCGCATGGGTTCAGTGCTCCAGTCTCTTGGCAGACATGAGCGGGGCACTGAACTCTGGGCATTGCTAGGCATCTTTTTGCATACCATCCGGTTCACCCTTAGCCAGACCTACTTTCATGATCAGCCAGCCAGGGTTTTATTATTTGATTGTGGAGACGTTTAACTCCCGACGGGCGCAAGCCCCCGCTGTTAATTACATCAGAAAGACTTGTCAGGTCTAACTGAACACCTCGTTCATTCCAGGATTTGTGCCTATTTGGTTTGAACTGAGTAATAGGGCTAAAAAGGGCTCATGTATTTTTATTTAAACATACATTTCGGGGTTCTCGATTGCTTTAAACATTCAATTTGATCAGGGTGCCTGTATAAACATTGGTCATGGGACAGGACTATTTTGGTCATGAAAGACTTGTGTATGTATTTACAATTTGATTACATTCAAGAAAGCATATGTCATGTTTTATAAAATTCATAATTTGTTTATAAAATATTACATTTAATTCAAAGAAGGGTATTTTGGTCATTTCAAGTTATGGATGAAGATTAAACATATTTTATTTTGATTCAGAATGATAGAGAATTGAATTTGGGTTCATTTGGTTTTGGTTTGAGTCAATTTGGACTTGAAATGAACAAGATATGATCAAAAAGGGCTGATTTGTAAATATTTTTTATGGTTCAGGGACCTAGGTGTAAACATGGAAGGACCTGAGAATATAATTTGGGCTTTTGATGAGGTTTGGAATGAAATTTGGGCTTCCAGGGACTTATTTGAAAGGATTTTATACAGGCAGGGACTTATTTATAAATTTTCAGGGACTGCGCTGTAAATATTATTTGTCAGAAGGACTGATTTGTAAAACATGTTTATTTATTTTATTTTATTTTATTTGAGAATGAATCTGGGCCTTCGGATTTAGAATTTGGGCCTTGAGATGTGTGTTTGGGCTTTGAGACATGTAGAGAGTATTGATCAGAGGCTTATGGGCCTTTGAGATTTGGATTTGGGCCTTAGGATTCGGGCTTAGATGGATGAGTCTCATTAAACCCGACATGTGGGGACCACTTGTCAGAGTTTATTTATTTTAATAGAGGAAGAACATGGGCCTTTGGATTGAGCCTTTTATATCAAGATCCGGATATTGGATTTGAATTGTATTTGGCGCCTTCATCTAACGCAGCATGTCGCATCAAGATTCGTGCGGACTGTACAGGGTTCCTTCTCAGTCGAGGGAACTGGACGACTCCAGTCCCCAGAAGGGCTTCCTCCTCCGGCGTTGCTCTGGCCATGGCTGGCCCTGAGCCGATGCAGTTTGGATCGTCTCTTCAAGGGGAATACATTGGTGATCTTGTCGGTTGCCGGCGATCATCGAAGAGGCCGTATGGGTCTGACATGCGGCGTATCAGTGCCGATTTGATTCCAGATTCAATTTCTCAATGATTTCATTAGAATTTCTTTTAATTAATCAGTTATATATTACTGCATGGGAGCATAGAAGCTCGATAAAGTGTTAATTTGAGATTCATTTACATATCAAGCATGATTTGATTCTTATGAGCTTGGCACAGTACCGATTTGGTACCATTGTATGGTACAAGAGACATATATCAGAACTGGATATGAATATCATTGTTTAAAGTTGTCTTTAATCAAGTCAAAGAAATTGGAAACATTGAACTTGGTTTGGAGATCCACTATATGAGATATATACATATGGTGCATGTGACTTAAGATATTTACAAACTCAAATCTTCATTTGGACTCAGATTTTGATGAAAGATCACACTGAACAAGATCACAGACATGGAATGCAATGTATCAGGAGTATCCAGAACCATTTTTATGATTTTTAAGAATTTATTTGTATTTTTAAGAATTGTTATGAAACTGTCAGGGGCATAAAGGTCCATCAGTGGCAGAAAATTTGTATTTCATTGATGAATTTATTCTGAGAGCTATACAACTTGGATTTGAGCAATCTTGGAGTTTAAAATTATTGTCAGAGAGTATAGATTCCAAATATATTTTTTATTTAATATTTCAAGATTATTTGGTTTATGAAAAGGTCAGAAAAGTAAACTGATATCAAACTTCCAGAACTGTGCATATGCAGTTTTATAATTTTAGAAAATATGAACTTTGGAAAATTATTAAAAATAGCAGAAAAATCCAATAAATGGAAAATTTGTCATAAACATGCTTGTTTTTGAGTCCTTTATTGAACTGTGTTTGTGGATTTTCAATTTGGTCCCTGTACTGGTCAGAATTGACAGATTTGTGCACAGGGGTCATTTCAGTGCTTTTCAGTGCATTGCACTGTACCAGTAGGTTTTGCATTGCCTTTGGCTGCTGAGTTCAGTCTTGGTCATGTACCAGGGACTGGTTTAAAGGGTTTAGAACTTGCCATGAGGTCTGATTCAAGGTTTCAACACATTTAAAGGGCATGACAGCCACTGATTTGGTACCAGTCAAGGAGCAACAAGATCAAACAAAGCTCCAAGCACTCAAATCATCAAATTAACATGCATGAAGACTGTCAGGTGCTGCACATTTGCAGAAAAGCCCCTAAGGTCTGGAAAATCACATTTTTCATGATCTTTTCACTAGAACATTAGACAGATCCTTGAGATATCATTGTATTGAGTTCATGAATGGCCTGACACAGTACATACTGGTGCCTATTCAGACCCCAGTGCTCACTTTCTCACTATATGCATATTGATACATGTTTCTTCTCTTTGCATTGTATAATCTAGTACACATGGCTTGTCCTTAGCCTTGCATTGAGGTTCAGATGTACTAATATGCATATAGGTCCAGTTTAAGTAAGGAAGCAAAGAGGAAATCATCAGACTTGACCTCAATGCCCCTGATTTTATTATTTGACATTTTAAGTTAATTTTCTTTGATTCTTTATATTAAATAACTTCTATAATTTGGATATTAGAGGAAATCATCAGACTTGACCCCCATATCTTCATCATATCCATTATTTAATCAAGAATCAAAGAACTTGATTAAAGAAAAGGAAAAGGAAAAAAAAAGAAAAAGAAAGAAAAGAAAAAAAAAGAAGGAAGAAAAGGAAAACAAATGCATAAAATGTTGTTTTATTTCCATTTTCACAGATCTAAACTAAATGTTAATCCATTTTTATATTTTCACATTTATTTTCATTTTATTCATAAAAATAGTGCATAAAAAGGAAAGATATAAGCTTTGATCATCAAGCTCTGTGCCAATGCACAGAGCTCTCTCTACTATGCTTCAAAACAGCAAATAACAGATCTGATCAAGGGAAGAAGAGAGAAGCAAGAGGAAGAAGCTCCAAAACAATGAAAAATTGACAAAATATAAACTTGCAAATGGAATTGCATTCACCACTGGAATTATTACATCATACTGCTTAAAGAGCACCTCTAAACTATGCTATACCTATCAATTTGCAGAGAGGAGAAGAAAGCAACAAGCTTTGAACTTAGAAATTTGGAAAGAAGCTAGCCTAAAGGGATTTCACAAAGCTTCAGTGTATCTATGTGTGTGGTATGTGTATTCTATATGTAAAGCATGGGTATAGGTGCCTTTATATAGGGCAAGGCTCAAAGGGTAGGGTTCTTCATCTTTTGACATGTGTCTCAAGGTGCTTGATCAATGGCTTAGATCGGTTTGAGCATCTTCATCCATTCCAGAAGCTTCTACTGCCTAGGATCACGTGTTCATGCATATTCATCATTATATGGATCATATCAATGCCTGGATTTGTTTTAAATATCGTGCATTGCATCTTAGCTTTCAATCGGCCGGCTGTGCATGTCTCAATGCAAAGGGTGTGACTCTGACGCCTCTGGAGAGAATGTTCCTCATTTGGCATCTTATAGGGATCATTTGATGCGTGTCCATGGGGACCAAGAGGCAGGTAACAGCCTCATCGCCTCTGGTGTGCTGTGCTCGGGCCCGACAGTGCTTAAACTGAGCCGGCTCCAACTGATGCGTCTCAAGGCATGAGAGATTGACAGAAGGCATCGCAATAATCACCTAAACATGTGCCTAAGCACAGTTTACACTCTCAGAGGTCGGGCATGCATTCCCTCCTCCTTCTCGGATCCTTTGTGAACCCAACTCATGGTGCCGATAAAATTGGGCACCTTCCTCCCTTGTGGCATTGGTGGTATTGACCCAGGAGGTTTCTGTGAGACATTATCACAGTGTTTGGGTCTATAATCATGTTTACCATGAATCGTCAGATATTCATATAGGAGATCTAATAACTGATCGTGTTTCCTTTGTGAGAAAGTGGCTTCATTCATTAGTATTGGAGGGTGGGCTTCATCAGCTCCGTCGATGTCTTCTTTGGTATTGACTGTCGACTCCGTTTTAATACATCGGAGACAGCACCACCTTGCGCATTCTCCAAGCTTGGGAATCATTTCAAATTTAGTACACGGAGGGTGGCATATATTACCAAAACTTGGGCATGCTATGATTTCATCGTATTTGCCTGCCACATCACAGACTGAATAGGTGACATACATTGGCTGACACGTCTCGGTTTCAACCGCATGACAAGAGGCTCTTGCCTCTTTGCTGACAACAGTGTGATCATGGTCAGAGTTAATATTCATATTTCTAAACAGATTTTCCATGAAGGCTGCTTCTCGCGCTTTTGTGGCGTTAATTGCCCTTGCGTGTCGAAACGGGTTATGCATAGGTCTTATGCCTCTACCGCGAATTCTTCCGCGGTTGTTATGCATAGCCATTCTTGGATACGGGAGGGGCATATTGGTCTCCCATCTCCTTTGATCATCACCGGTTATATCATCATCGATGCCACCATTCATGTTCATCAGAAGTTCGGCCTCTAATCCTGGGCCGTCATACCCGAGACCCCGTTTATCTTCTGGCTTCTGGCGAGGAGCGATTATCCTTTCAAACTCCTTCTCTTTCAAGGTGGTTGTAGTTATCGGCCCTATTTTTCTTACAAGTTTGACTAGGCTCTCGCCACACCATATGGGTATGGGAGCGTTAACGACCCGATTAAATATGTAATATTCGGTCCAGTCATCATTATTTGAGACAGAAACACCATCTATGACGTCTTGGGCCCGGTAAAATACAATGGGGACCTGGTGGATTGTGCCCATATTGGTCTCTAGGTCCTTTGGCGGAATTGTGAAGGTTTTGAATCCCTATATTTCATTCACCTCTCTGGGAACGAGGTCTTGATAATGACCTTCGGGTGTTAATTCAACTACCAGAGTGGATTGGCATGCTTCCTTTTCATCATCTAAGGAAGGTATATATGGCGAGAGTATTCGGGTTATGTCAGCATCTTCTCCCGATGACAAGTCAGTATCCTCCCCGTATAGCCTAAGCTCAATTTGTTGCTTCTGTTGATATTTCCCTTTTCTTTTAGGGACATCCATGAAATACTTGGTATCTTTAAGCCCTACCTCATGAACCTCAAAGGGTTTCATTTCCCCATCAATTCGTTTTACCTTACGATCTTTCACATATTTCAAGCATTGGTGAAGGGTTGATGGCACAGTGGTATTTCTATGCAACCAAGGCCGTCCTATAAGAGCATTATAGGTTGTATCGGCATCTATGATATAGAATTTCATCTTATCATGAATTCCCCCAATGTTAAAGCATAAATCAATCGAACCTATGGATTGCTCGCTTTTATGATTGAAACCGTAGATTATTATCCTCTCTCGGCTATAATAATTCGCCTTTAGGATCATACAGTCAAGTGTTTTCTGAGAAATGAGGTTGATGGAAGAACCCGGGTCTATCAACATGCGGGTTACTCTTTGACCCTCACATTCGCCAGTTAGGAAAAGGGGTCGATTATGATCATTCGTACCGACCAGGAGATCCTCTTCACCAAATATGATTGCTGGCATTTTATTTTCTACCAAAGCGGCTTCTTGCACTCTCTTTTTCGGCAAAGTGCGCTTGGAACTCTTCAGGGTGTTGGAGTGTTATCAGGATTTTGCGTATCTCCGCGAACATCATCAAGATATCAAACACGCTGACCGCAGCAGATATCTTACTGAGCTGGGATAAGACATTATAATCTTGCACCACATACTTCGGGTTACTTGGCTCACCCTGAGCAAGGGGTTCTTTCCCTTTGGCTTTAGCTCTTGGTCTTTCAATTTCATCATTTGGAGGAGCTTGACGCTCAGGAATATAAGTACCCGAGCGAAGCACTGCTTGACATTCAGGCTTCTTAGTTTTAACATATGCGACTTCATCATCTGAATCGCTTGAAGAGCCTCCGTATACAACTACGTTGCATATTCTATGGTTGAAATCATCATTTTTATTTTCTTCGTCATGGAGAAGCGAGTTGCTTTCCTTAATTGAGTGCACACCGTCTTTGTTGATCATGCAAACGGTGTGGGAAAGGCTTTCAAAAGACTCATGCTCCTTGTCTTGTGTGGATACCATATACACAGTGGCATTTTCATCCGTGTCAGAGGGTGTTATTATAACCCTGCGCTTCTTGTGGCGTTCGGAGCAACCACCGTTAAACTTCTTTGTATTGGGCATTGGTCAATCTGTGCCCCCAGCCGATCATGTACGCTGGTTGGTTTTGATATGGGAGAGGCAGAATATGACCCCTTACTTCTGGCATATCGGGCGCTATGGGCCCGCAACTCTCTGCGGAGTCTTGGTTTTAGTGAGGCACCGTCAGGTGCCCCCAGCTGTAGAGCTGACATGGGCTTGGTCATAGAAGAGGACGAGGTGCTTTCAAATGCCCCCAGCCCTTTGGCTGGGAAGGAGAGCCTCGTAAACACAGATGGCCGGGCACTTTCAGGTGCCCTTGGCTTATGGGCCGAAACATTGGGTTTGGGCCTGCCCAGTATTTACACTGGGTAGGTCAGCTTAGCCTTGGCATCAGCTGGCATAGAGGTTTTGGCGACAGGAGGAGTAAAGTATCGGGTCCTGCGCTGTTTGGTATGGCGTAGTTGCCTGTGGGCCCTATGGATGGCGACCACAGTATTATCCGCAATCGGTATGGGGTTGGGCTTCGAGATCATCCTCCGAGATTCATGCCCGGAGGGATTTCTCCCGCTGCATGCAGATGTGCAGTAGATGCATTCTTCCTGACGACTCTTAGGGGGGAGAAGGAATTGTAGACAGGAAGAGCTGGCTCAGCTATGAGCTCCTCCTAGTAGGCATAGAGACCCGAAAAACATCATCCCCTCGACATTGGGGAAGGCAGTGAGTTGGTTGGTTGCTGCGGTAAGGAAAATCGACATCCTACAAGCAAAACAAACTCAAAATTTCATAGTCAATTTTATTTGTAAAGCATGAGAACCATTTATACATGAGTTTAGCCCGATTACTCAATTCATAGGCATCGATAATGATTCACAAAAGGATTGTATGACTTTACCCAAACAGTCCAACAACTTGTTGTTTGAGAATCATGGAAGTCATTGGCTGTTTGGGTATAGTTCCTTTTGTGTTCATATCGGATCCCGAACCTGTGAGGAGGAGAAGGTCCCACCGGGCGTGCCAAAACCTGTAGGGCGCAAAAAGTCACAAGGTTAGGTTACCTAACGATGCTGTTATAATTGTGGGGGAATGCTCCCGCAGGGGTTCAGTACTCCGGTCTTTTGGCAGACATGAGCGGGACACCGAACTCGGGGCATTGCTGAACATCTTTTCGCATACCTTCCGGTTCACTCTTAGCCAGACCTACGTTCATGATCAGCCAGCCAGGGTTTTATTATTTGATTGTGGAGACGTTTAACTCCCGACGGGCGCAAGCCCCCGCCGTTAATTACATCAGAAAGACTTATCAGGTCTAACTGAACACCTCGTTCATTCCGGGATTTGTGCCTATTGGATTTGAATTGAGTAATGGGGCTAAAGAGGGGCTCATGTATTGATATTTGAACATATATTTAGGGTTCTCGATTGCTTTAAACATATATATATGTGTACATTTAATCAAGGAAGGTGCCTGTATAACATTGGTCATGGAACAGGACACTTCTGGTCATGAAAGACTTGTGTGTGTTTATTTATAAGAAAATCAAGTGTTATGTTTTATGAAATTCATGATTTATATGTAAAAATATAACATTTGATTTGAGAAAAGGGTATTTTGGTCATTTCAGATTATGGATGAAGTTTAAAAATGTTTAATTTTGATTTAGAATGATAGAGAATTGAATTTGGGTTCATTTGGTTTTGGTTTGAGTCAATTTGGACTTGAAATGAACAAGTTATGATAAAAAAGGACTGCTTTGTAAATATTTTTATATTCCTGGGACTTGTTCATAATTTCTGGAAGGACTTGGGAGTGTAATTTGGGCTTTTGATGAGGTTTGCAATGAAATTTGGGCTTCCAGGGACTTATTTGAGAGAATTTAATACAGGCAGGGACTTATTTGTAAATTTTCAGGGACTGCGTTGTAAATAAAACTTGTCAGAAGGACTTATTTGTAAAAGAATTATATTTATTTGATTTTATTTAAATCAGAATGGATCTGGGCCTTTGGATTTGAGATTTGGGCCTTTAAGATATGTGTCTGGGCTTTGAGATGTGCACAGAGGCTTATGGGCCTTTGATCTGGGCTTTGAGATGTGTGCAGAGTGCTGTGTCTCATTAAATCCGACATGTAGGGACCACATGTCAGAGTCCTTTTAATTTAACAGGGAGAGAACATGAGTCATTGGATTTGATTTTTGCATCAAGATTCGGATATTATATTTGAATTGTATTTGGCGCCCTCATCTAACGCAGCATATCACATCAAGATTCATGCAGACTACACAGGACTACTTCTCAGTCGAGGGAACTGGACGACTCCAGTCCCGAGAGAGGGTTTCTTCTCCGGCGTGATTCCGGCCATGGCTGGCCTTGAGCCGGTGTAGTTTGGATCGTCTCTTCAAGGGGAGCGCATTGGTAACCGTATAGGTCTGACATGTCTCATATCGGTACCGATTGGGTTTCAAATCCGATTTTTAAGCAATTTCAAGGTGTTTTCTTTGACCAATTGGTCATGTGTCATTAAATAGGAGCATAGAAGCTTAAGGAAGTATCAATTCAAAGTTTATTTGCTCATTAAGCATGGTTTGACTTCTTTGAACTCGGTACAGTACTGATTTGATACTGATCATGTATTGCAGAGAGCAGGAATTGGGATTGAACACTGAAATCATTGTTTAGAAGCATACTGGAGTATATCAAAAGGTTTAAGAGCATTAGATTTGGTTTGAAGCTCATTTGTGCATGATATATACATGTGGTGCATATGATTCAATATATTTACAAAACCTAAAATCCAATTTAAATTAATATTTCAGTGAAGAGACATGTTGGATAAGATCAAAGACATGAAATATGATATGTCAAGAGTATTAAGGAACAATTTTATAATTTTTGGGAATTTATTTGCATTTTTAAAGAATTATTCAAAGCTGCCAAGGGCATTTGTGTCCATCAGTGATAAAAGTTTTGTATTGAATTCATGATTTTATTTTGAGAGCTATACAACTTGGATTTGAGCAAACTTTGAGTCTAAATTCATTGGCATGGAGTGTAGATTTCAAATATATTTTTTGTTTAATATTTACAGATCATTTGAGGCATGAAAAAGTCAATGCGGCAAGAACAGGTCAAATTCCAGTATAACAGTATATATACAGTTTTGAATTTCTGAAATTTGAACTTTGAAAAATTATTAAAAATAGCAGAAAAACCAAATAAATAGAAAATTTGTCATGAACATGTTTGTTTTTGAGTTCTTTATTTGACTGTGTTTGTAGATTTTCGATTTGGTCCCTGTACTGATCAGAATTGACAGATTTGTGCACAGGGGTCAGTTTGGTGCATTTCAGTGCATTGCACTGTACCAGTGGGCTTTGAACCATGCTTAGCTGCTGAGTTCAGACTTGGTCATGTACCAGGAAGTGCTTAGCAGAGTTTAAAACATAACATGAGGTTTGGTTCAAGGTTTCAACACATTTAAAGGGCATTATAGCCACTGATTTGGTACCAGTCAAGGAGAAACAAGATCAAACAAAGCTCCAAGCACTCAAATCATCAAATTAACATGCATGAAGACTGTCAGGTGTTGCACATTTGCAGAAAAGCCCCTGAGGTCTTAAAAAACATATTTTTCATGATCTTCTCACTTGAACATTGGACAAATCCTTGAGATATCATCATGCATGGATTATAGGTGACTCAACACAGCACATACTGCTGTCTACCTGTATCTTGGCATTCCTTCTCTCACTATATGCATATTAATACACTTTCTATCCCTTGCAACATGCAATCAAGTGCATATAGCTTGTCCTTAGCCTTGCATCAAGATTCAAGTGCATTGATATGCATATAGGTCTAGTTATTTTAAGGAAACACAGAGGAAATCATCAGACTTGACCTCAATGCCCCTGATTTTATTATTTGACATTTTAAGTTGATTTCTTCAATTCTTTATATTAAATAACTTCTATAAATTGGATATTAGGGAAAATCATCAGACTTGACCCCCATATCCTCATCACATCCATTATTTAATCAAGAATTAAAGAATTTGATTAAAGAAAAGGAAAGAAGAGGAGACAGAAAAGGGAAAAGAAAAAGAAAAAGAATGAAAAGAAGAAAAGAAGAAAGAAAAGGTAAGAAATACATAAAAGTGTTGTTTTATTTCCATTTTACAGATCTAAACTGAATGTCAATATGTTTTTTATCTTTTTCACATTATATTCCTATTATTCATCAAAAATAGTGCAAAAAAAGGAAAAGAAGAGAGCTTTGATCATCAAGCTCTATGACAAATGCACAGAGCTCTCTGTAATGTGCTTCAAAACATCAATCTAAGAACTCAGATCAAAAGAAGAGGAAAGAATCAAGAGAAAGAAGCTCCAAAGCAATGAAAAATTGACAAAATATAGAACTTTCAAATGGAATTGCATTCACCACTGGAATTATTACATCATACAGCTCAGAGAGCACTTCTAAACTATGCTATACCTATCAATTTGCAGGAAAGTAGAACAAGTTTCAAGCTTTGCTATGATTTGGAGAAGAAAGAAAGAGAGAGAGTATAGTGCAAGTGCTTCTCAGTGTAATTGAGAGTGTATTGTATGTCTACTGTGTCTTTAACATGGGTATAGGTGCCTTTATATAGGGCAAGGAGCAAGGGGTAGGGTCCTTCATCATTTGACATGTGTCCATAGGTGTTTGATCAATGGCCGAGATCGGCTTGAGCATGTTCATTCATTCCAGAAGCTTCCACAGCTTAGGATCACGTGTTCATGCATATACATCATCACTGGAATCATATCATCCTTTGGATTTGCTTTAAATGACGTGTGGTGCATCTTGGCCTTCAATCGGCTGGCTATGCATGGCTTAATGCAAAAGTCGTGACCCTAGCACCTCTGAAAAGAATCTTCCTTCTTTTGTCATCATCCAGAGATGGAAGACACGTGTACATGGGGACCATTGAGCTGCTAACAGCTGTAACAGAACGGTGCACTGTGCTCGAGCCCGGCAGTGCTCAACCTGAGTCGGCTCTAACCAATGCACCCCAGAGCACGAGGGATCACCACATAGCATCGCGAACATCATATTAACATGCATCGAGGCTTAATTTACCATTTCTGATAGCTAGGCATGCATCTCGCCTCTGCCTCGGATCCCATGTGAAGCCGAGTCATGGTGCATATGTAATTGATCATCATTCTTTCAAATTGACATCTCAGAGATTATCGTGTAATCATATAATGACTACATGCCAAGCTACATAGCTTAATTTGGCTTCTAAGTATCAATTTCAAGTGCCAAGTCGGCTCCTTTCTCGACCGTATTCAAGGCTTGCGAGAATACAATTGCTTGAAGGGTTCTGACTTGAGAAGAGCATTCATACACCTCTGACAATCCCCAATATTGGTTCAGGTAGAGCTCAATCCCTTTCTCTGAATTTCATTCCTTCGATTTCAACAGCACAGCGAAGGGAAGAAGAAGAAGAAGAGAGAAGAGAACTGACAGGCGGGACTCTACTGTCAGCCTCTCAAAATCTCGACTAATCGGGTCATTTCATTTACCCATTATTTTATTTAAACTCGGTGTTAGATGAACCGTGTATTGAGTATAGAATGGTCCACGAGATCTGGGCACATGGGCGCTGAAGGGGTCATTGCGTCGGATTTTAAATCCCAGCGACTTGAGTCGTGTTTTGGGTTGGTCTGGTGCACCATGAACCAAGTCACTGACAGTCCGGTGTACAGAGTTGTAATACCATATACCATGTCTGTCTATTTCTCAAATCCAGCGAAAATGAACTTGTGCCTATGACAAGTGGGCCCAAGGGTAGGGAATAGCTATGTTGCTCCCAAAAATGCACCTATATGGTTTGAGATGAGCTTTTAAGCTGTCTGTGCATACGTGGCACCAATCAGAGGCTGCCACCTCAACAATTTTCATAAAAATTCATAACTCTTCAACCATTTTGAGTTATAAATCGCATAATATATCAAAATTCATAATATTTCATGAGGAATCTTTATTTAAACTCCAATGCATTGCTCTTGATCCAATTTAAAGAGCTTTCAAGTACCCTTGGTATTTCCCAAGCATTAAAACACTGCCAATTCGAATTTAGCAATATTTTAGGGTACTACAAAATCATACAGCGGAGAGTCCTGATGATGGGACATGGCAAGTCCACCTCTCCAAAGAAACAAAGAAACAGCTGAGGCAATTAATAAAAGCTCCTCAGGTCAAATGGGATCATAATCTGAATCCCTCGGTGTCATCCGCCGCAAGTTTAATAAAGGTCGGAAGAATAAGAACCCAGCTAATGCATTCAAACCTCCCAGAGTTCCCAAGCCAATGCCGGACTCTGAAGAAATCAAACAAAGTGCTCCTCTGAAACCTGTGCTTCTGGACTTCATTTCAGAAGATGTCCTGGCCACCATGATGGGCCTTAAGCTTGAAAAAGGGGAATGCAGCTCAACCCCTAATGATGAAAATGATAAAAATAATGAAGGTTCCAATGGAGAAGGTGAAGCTGAGTGCTACGTGGTGTCTCCTCGACCGTACCAGCCGTCCGATAATTCAGACGATGAACCCGAACGTAAACCCAGACTGGAGGGGAAATTGGAAGACCGCTCTGATAAAATTACATGCTGATATTGTAAAGGAAGATTCGGTATTGACTCCATGTTTGAATGCGATGTATGCCACAAATACGACTGCACTGAGTGTATCACGGGAGAAACATTACCTCCCTTGTCAGATGATCGACACTTCGAATATAAGTGCACAAGTTGTAAATGGGATGAGCGTGAAGCAAAAGAAAAGAAAAGGCATGATGAGCAATGGGAGAGAATGAGCAAAGGTGCCACTTCCTCAAAAGATGATAAGAAAAAGAAGAAGGGTGAAAGCTCAAAACCCTATTCTAAATCCAAATCTAAGTCAACCTCTTCTAAGAAACCCAAGGGCGATGATCCAGATGGAGGAGCAGCGGGGGCTGCAGCCCACTGCTACATGATAGAAGTAGAGTCCGACTCGGACTCATATGACAATAATGAGTCTGAGTTAGATTGGGACTCTGAAGGGAATGTACCCTCAAAGAAAGCCCTCTGCGCCGAATGTGAAGAAGAAGGAGATTATTGGATAATGTTTGAATGCCATAGGTGCGTTCGGGTATTTCACCCGCCGTGTATCACTCCAGATGGAAATGAGGCAGTGGTCATGGATGATAGATATGACTCCTATGTATGCTCGAGCAGCGAAGCACTCTATGCCCGTGAAGGCTCGAAAAGACAAAAGTTAAGTCAAAATGATGGCCCGGCTCAATATGAAGAGGAGTTAGGAAGCATGGTCTCTTGCGATACATGTGAAGTGCAAGAGAATTCATGGGATATGTTTGAATGTACTAAATGCGGCGGTACACACCATCCGTTTTGCGCCACTCCTGGTGGAGAAAAGATTGAGGCCAATGATGGGCAGTTCAGCCAATACGAATGCCAAAAATGTATCTTTAAACGAGTCCAAGTTTGGGCTAATATTATGAAGAAAGCCCAGAATGAAATGACAAAGTCCAGATGGACCGTAAAAATAGATGAGCGCGCTTCAAGGCGAAGATGGCACGAGGCCCTCATTATCCAAAAGGCTAAAGCAGGCATAAGAGAAAACTATCGCTCAGCCCATGAAATAAGCCCACTTCCCAAATATGAAAAGGAACAACTCGTCTGGGTTGTAAAAGAAACTCCCAGACTCATGGCCATTAACTCATGGGGCCCATACGAGGTGGATCAAATCCTGGACAACCACCAATACAAGTTGATAAACTACAAGAGTGGTGTTCCCACTAAGCCAGTAAGCGGCCGACACTTGAAACCGTTCCAAATGGGTGATACGCTTGACACCTACCACCAGGAGTACTTCAGTGACTCGTGAACGGTTATGATAAAACTGCCGATCATGCTCACAAATACAGCTGACAGTTATGCCTGAATGCCATGACGGGCATTATGACGCCCGAAGGAATGATATATATACCCTTCTTCAAATGGAAGTCGACATCTCTGAGTCTTAAACTTCTCAAGCTTTCAAAGCTCAAATACTGTCACAATGTTGTTGGCGCGACCAATTCGCGATGACTGGGCCACTATGCCGCTCACACCCACTGAAGAGATGGAAGATGACCCTCTTGCGGGTCCTGAAGGCCTGACAGTAATCTTCCCAAACAAGGATGCTATGCCTCATGATCTACGATGGTTGGGTCGCTCCATATTTGTTCAAGTCGTAAATGGGACCGTGACACCTTTTACCAAATACCGCATAAGGTGCCATATTACCGATCAAATCGGGGTCAATGATAGAACCCTGATAATTGCAGATGTTGATGAGCGCAACGCCTACTATATCCTGATATGCCCTGATGAAATAACCAAGATAAGGGCCATAGGTTTGGGAGCCATCACTATTGAGCCTCCTGTTCGCTGAATGTCTGTCCTTGACATCTGACTAACCGGATGGTCAGCTGCTCATGAAGGAGAGTTTTTGCCTCTCACACATCGCGCACTCATACGACTGCGCAGGGTGCCACTGAATTTATGGAACTCCGCCGATATCCACAGGCTTATAGCCGGATTCGGATTCCCGTTGGCGATTGCCTCATATTTTGTTGATAGAAATTATGATACCCTGCGGATATTGATTGCCTACGGGGCCCCAAGGACCATTCCTCGTCAACTATGGCTGTCTGTTGAACCCATCTACAAGATAGTAGATGTGGAAATTGAAGGATGGGATAATGAACCAGATGGGCCTCTTCCGTCCGATGAAGCTGAAAGCGCTGTGCAAGGATCGAGGCCTCCGCCACCTGCACCTGCACCCAACAAGCCTGGCCCTTCTCAGCCAGCCATGATTCCATCACCCTCAGGGCCGTCTGCATCAGGCCAAGATGAAAGGCCCGCAAAGCGCCAAAGGGATGATCCCGCTTCCCAGTGATCAGGAGCGATGAAATATTATATGTTAACATCCATGTTATGATATGTTCATGTTTACTTATGTATAATAATGATATAATATGATGATGGTTATGTTATACCTCGTTCCCATGTTTACTGAGCGCCTCATACTTCAGACCCTGAAACTTCGCTAAATAAAGCTTAAAACTCCATATGAAATAACCCACAATAATGAAATTTCTAAACTCCATAACAAATTTCCAAAATAACCATGATACACAATAAACCTATGAATAAATGCCAAGTACACAACCATGATGATGCGTTTATGCGAAAACCTCTATAGTATGATGATGGGCCCAATCGCCGGCGAGTGAAATTTGTCGTGAGCGAAATATGAGGTCCCCTAACTACACATATATTCCATAAAGGACTTACGCCACAAAATGGGCCTTGTTGGGTTGTGCCCTTAAACAACCAACACTGGCAGGTCCATCAGGCCAGTATGTAATACAGGATGGACAAGTTTTATTACTTTGTACTTTGAACAAAGTGGGCTTTGGTGTTGTGCCCTTAAACAACTACCACCGGTTTTGTCTTTTTTCCCGGTTTAAGATGAAAAGAGAGACAAGGTTTCTTCATTGCCCTTTAAGCAATGGGGATGCCCAATGATGATATCTCAAATAAAATGGAAAAAATAAATGAAAGCGGTCTCTTTAGACTATTTTAAATCTGAAGGCATAAAACCCCCTTTCTTTTAAATAAAATTGGCGATGCATTTCCCGCTAAGCTGCTGCCTAAGGACTGACACCGCATAGGTCACCAAGGAAGGCAATGAGAGGAGTGATGTATGATTCCACCCTACACATGTATACGCACACGTGCACGTGATATATAAAGTCCCACCTTATAGACAAGAGTGGAGAGATGGGAGGCCCATATGTAAAGCCTCACGCACAAAATGGGATTTGTCAAGCTTGTGCCCTTTAAGCAATTGTCACTGGTACGCTCGTCTAGCCAGTCATGTAAAAGACGAGCAAACTTTACAATTTGTGCTGGACAAATTGAGGCCTTGATATTGTGCCTTATGCCGGGCAGGCTATAAAACAATTATCACAGCCCTCAGAGGCAATGAGAGGAGTGATGTAATATTCCACCCTAAATATACACACATAAATACACATGAAATACATAAATCCCACCCCATGGATATAAGTGGAGAGATGAGAGGCCCACAAGTAAAGCCTTACGCACAAAATGGGCTTTGTCAAGCTTGTGCCCTTTAAACAATTGTCACTGGTACGCTCATCTAGCCAGTCATTTAAAAGATGAGCAAGCTTTATAATTTGTGCTGGACAAATTAAGGCCTTGATGTTTGTGCCTGATGCCAGATGGGCTCTAAAACAATTATCAAAGCCTCCATCCTATACCCAAATGAGGCCTAGACCCTCCAATGCATGATCATAGATACCAGCCCCTGCCCGGGCTGCATAAAACCCAATGCCAATAAAAGGCTCTTCCAAAACCTGGCCCATTCAATGGATTTAATCCCGCCAGTCCAGATAGAAGAGGGGAAGTAGATAGATGATACCCCCTCATAACATGCAAACTTAGGTCCCGCCGCGACCAATGAACAAAGTGCTCTGCCTTGGCCTTAACCAAAATAAACCCCACCAGGGCTACACATGAAAGGTCCCACCGCGACCATATACACTAAGTCCCACCATGACCACATATATGAATACCATGCTTTGATTATACATAGAAATGCCGCCAAAGGCTCATGATGAGGTTTGTTGCTCGTAGGAGGCTCTCCAAACCTATGTTATACCATGAATGCGGCTCTTCGCCATTATGTCTACCCATGACCATAGCCCCGCTCGGGCCAACACCCCAAAGTCCCACTTGGGCCAGATGAAAGAGATGCTGTTTAAGGCTTATGACGATGAAATACCGGGGCGCCACCCCGATGAATGATGAAATGCCGGGGCGCCACACCGATGAATGATGAAATGCCAGGGTGCGCCACCCCGATGAAGGATCAAATGCCGGGGCGCCACCCCGATGAATGATGAAATGCCGGAGCGCCACCCCGATGAGCGATGAAATGCCGGGACGCCACCCCGATGAACGATAATGCCGAGGCGCCACCTCGATGAATGATGAAAGCACCCGAGGTGACCCCTCGGGTATATAACCCTATACCTATGCTGATGAAACTCAATGAATGCCGAGGTATCCCCTCAATGATGATATGAAATGCCCGAGGTGTCCTCTCTCACCTATGCCCGGAGAAACCCTCCGATGAATTGAACCAGCTCTCTGTTAAAACTATCCCACCGATATTGAATATATACCAGACGCTCTAGAAGCTATTGCTCCCACGGAGCCCACAATGATTTTTTAGAAGACCCATAGTTAGGCTTCTGCTATATTCCGTTTCATCCGTGAAACCCTATACATGCGCCGTACGCTAGTTGTCACCATGATCGCGATGCCAGGTACTATCAGAGCTGTATGGCATATGCGCGTGTTCTGATGATACCTGAGGACGAATTCCACAAGCCCTGGGCCTGGAAGGAGTTTTCCACATTCGACGTAAGATCCATCAAAGTTAATTAGGCCAGATCGATGCGAAGTGCGTGATGCCGGACTCGGCCTGTAACCGAGTCTGAAGGCGGGCATCCCTCTCCCAAGTGGGGTGTTCGATCTCCGCTTCATCTGTGAAACCCTATTAATGCGTTATATGCTGGTTGTCACCATGATTGCGATGCCAGGTACTATCAGAGCTGTATGGCATATGCGCATGTTCTGCTGATATCTGAAGACGAGTTCCGCAAGCCCCGGGCATGGAACGAGTTTCCCACATTCAATGTACGATCCATCAAAGTCTGAAGGCGGGTTCTCCTCTCCCAAGTGGGGTGCTCGATCTCCGTTTTCGTCCGCACGACCTCAATGCGCCGAACGCTGGTCGTTGCTGAGAATACGGTGCCAGATAATGATGAAGTCTTTAAAGTCGTTGGATGGGTTCCGATGAGATCTGATGATGCATTCCGGAGGCCTAGAGTCGGGATCCAATACACCTATGATATATGAATCTGAGTTAGCTCGGGAGTTATCTTGCCGTTTAGAACTCGATGAGAGAAAGCTCAGAAGACTTGGATATGCGTTTGAGCTAACTAGAGATTATTTTGTCGTTTAGAACCCGGCGGAAGAAACTCAGAAAAAGCTCAGACAAAACATAAACCATAAACCGTAAAACCATGCAATGTATAACCAAACCATGATCATGCAAAATAGCTACATACAAGGGACGGCACGATGGCATGTACCCTACCACATGATAAATGCTGTATAAAAATGTCCTAAGTAAAAGTGCCTAAAATGGGGGTACATATGGGACCATAGTCATGCAAGGAGTGACCACTCCGCGAGTCTCCTGAAGGCACGCCGGAACCTCTCTGCTCCCCATGTCTGCCTGACCTGACCCTGCATATGAGAAAGGGGTCAAAATGGCATATAAGAAATGATGCTAATGGTAAATGATGTTAATACCTGATGCTATTGGTGTGTCCTCAGGCACGGAAGGAGCGTTCTTCCTTTTCTTTCTCTGCTTCCTGTTGGTCTTCTTAGAAGGAGGATCTGACCGCAGAAATACTCGGCCAGGAACTGCACACTTAACCACCTTCTCGGGCATAGAAGAGGCAGCTGCAAGAAAATAAACAGATGTCAATTCCTGAAATACCATGATGGCTATGTGATATACAAAAGGGGATCATACCTGCAGGTGAAATGTTCGCAGAGTTAACTCCTAGAGGAGTAAGACGACTGTCGCGACTTTGAAGATCTGGAGCTCTCTCAAAGAATGGCACCTGTCGCCTGCCAATGCGAATCTTCTCTCTCGCTCGGGTGACCTTCAGAACCAGGTCCTTGTCAACAGTCTGACAGGCCTGAACAATATCATAAAACCACTTCTGATAAGAAGCGCTGAATGTGCCTACCCTCGAAGACCAGGGAATGGTAAACCTCACACAAGAGTTGACGCGAAGGATAGACTCCTAACACCGTGCTGCCCATACCAAGTCAGCTGATATGAAGCTACCCGTCCGCACCATAGACGGGATATCCTGATCTAACCCGAACTGGTGCGCGCAACGATGTGGCATATAGGGCTCCAAGACAACTCTGTGGCCCATGCGAAGAGGTAATAACCCGTGTCGGAGACTCGCTAGGAAATCCAGCCTCTTCGACCCCCTCTTCAAAACCTCTGGATGCTCCTCGCTCCAGACTATGTCAATGAGATCCGTGTCATCCTGATCGGGGTCGCGACGGAAAGTCTGCCAACTCTCAGGAGATCTCAAATAACCCCTGCTACGTATAAAATAATCGCGTGTCAACCTAGGAGGCAAATGAATGCACCGCACCCCAGCAATCTCCGCAAGAAGGGGTAGGTCACCTCTCATGGTCTCACTCATCGATGATATATATAAACCTGGCCAATAAATGTGAGCCCAGCCCATCTGGAAGTGGAATGGAATGACCTCATCACAGCTAGGGGGGTCTAAAGATGTAGATAATATCCTCATGCATCTGAAAATGTTAGCCAGAGCGGGAATAGCAAGCGAAACTGCCTCTCCCCTCGCCAACTGGCTAGCCATAACAAAACAGTCCAGACGAATGATACCCGCTGGCTGACAAGGGATGACAAAATAACACAGCCACCATGCTAGAAAGGCTATCAGATAAGCCTCAGGGCCCAAACGCTCGCGAGCTGTGCCGCATGAAGTGAACTTCTCATCGGTGTGAAAAATCTCTGCTCTACCCGTACCAAATGGATCGTTGGTACGAGCGTAAGTATGAACAGGCTGACGAATGGTGTCGTTGAAATATGTAATCCACCTACCAAAGCTTACCTCTCCAGAATATGATAGCTGGTGATAGATATCAAATACCCGATAAAGGGATATGGGATAACGCCTGCGGCCGTCCTCTAAGGTCTGAGAAAGGGCACCCTTAGAAGGTAAATACTCATCATATGGAATCCCAAAGATGGGCAAACCTATCAGATGACGCATCTCCGCGAGTGATATGGTAAGCTCGTGATCCTCTAAAATGACGGTGTTAGAAACATAGCTCCACCGCTCAACCATACTCTGAAAGAAGAAGGGATCCCAGATGTACTCAAATAGAGAAAGAAACACCGCCTCGTATATCCCAACCTTCTTGAGGGCCTCTGCCTCATGCTGCAAGATAGCCCTCACCCAGTCTACCAGCCAAGGGGTCTGCTTAAGGCTCCCGAGCATGAGATCAGCCGATGCCCAAGGCACTGTATGACGCCCTAGCATGTCCATAATAGGAAAATGCAATGGATGAGGAGATCGGTCCCGGGTAAATGGATGCAAACGCAAACCCTGGACCTCTCCAAAATGAGAAACCTGTAATGAATGATTATACCTGTTGGCAATACCGACAGTCATGAATGAATCAGGCGTCCATACATCTGGATCGTTCGGCAAGCGCTGCCTCATAGAGAATGCAAACGCCGGCATAGGCTTATCCCGGGTGAACTCAACACCTGCATGAAAACAAAAAGTATGATTAGTCCGAAAAGACTATAAACTACCCATATGATCCTGTTGATGTTCGCTAAAACAGATCAAACCCATGTCATAGCTAAAACCATACTCATGTCAATACAACAAAGACCGCAAAAATAGAATAACCAGCACCAATGTCAAGAATACAAAATCTTAGCACAGACCACGAAGGGTCAGCATAGTTATATACACATGCCAAAACCAAGCCTTGAAGGCCAATATGCGAATACTAAAGCCAATAACCCCCCCAATCTAGAAGCAAATGCAACAATGAAAACTTGAAGAAAGTTCCAAGTTATGATAGAACATGAGGTATGGCCTACCTAAAACCTTAAATATACGAATGCTAGCATGGTTACTAGAACAATACGTGATTTTCCCTTACCCGACGTCGACCCCAGCTGAGGACGCCTATCCTGAAGTGCCATTGTTGGCTGATACGTGATATCCTCAAGCCTATAAGACTAGAGTAATGTTTCAGGTGCGTGATCTACGGGGAATTAGGGACGCATATCCTTCATTGCCACTTAGGTTGGCTGATACGCGATACTATTCCTATACCCCTGTGATCGAATTGAATTCCTGGATGAATGATTGGAAGACAAACCCCGGGTTCCACATCTTGTATGTTTTTTTTGCCCTGGATAAGCCTGAAGACCATCCATCCACATCCCATAACCCCATGCAAGCACAAGTGTAAATGAGGTTTAAGTAAAACATACCTCTGTGCCCTATCATAGCTGAAGAATGATGATCAAGTCAGCTTTTGAAACCGTCAACGCCTGACCTGAATTCCAACTACCTGCAACAGAGCAAGTAACATGGCTAAGAAAGAAATTCCGTAAGTGTATGAAGTACACTGGGAGCACCTGGCTAAGTTGTTCAATCCTAGGGTCTTCGCAACTCATCCAGGTGGGGGGCATTTGTTGTACCCTAAAATAGCTGAGTCATGCTTGATTGACAAAAGATGCTTTGAAATTATAAAATAGGTCTGATGTAGAGGGTCGGGCACATGTTAACCTAACCTGATGACATGAAATGGAAATATAAATCCTTGAAACTAAAATTCATGATTAAATAGCATTTTAAAAATGATGAATTTTCATATGTGGCATGAATTATAACTCCAAGTGGTTGAAGAGTTATGAATTTTGAAAAATAATACATTCTGATTGGTGCCACGTGGCTCTGGGTACCCCTATCATTTGATTTAAGTCACTGGGTAAACATTTTGGGGGTTCATAAACCTAACCCTGCAACCCGGGCCCACCAGTCAGCCTCTTAAGGTGTTTTTCGCTGAGATCCCAAGATGGGTGGACTCGGCACATGATAAGGAAACACTATGCACTGGGCGTCAGAGATATGGCTCATCATGCGCCAGGTGCACGCAAAGGAAAATAAAATTCGCTGGGTTTTAAATATTCAGCGCAATGACCCCTTCGTTCCCTGTGCGCTCGGCTCTCATGAGCCACGTTATAACCTGTACACGGTTCACTTAAAACCGAGTTCAGGCAAGGAGCAGGTAAAATGAAAAGAGCCGATTGGCTCCGGTTTTTGTGAAGCCGACAATGGGGCCCACATGTCAGGGCTCTCTCCCTCTCTTCTGCTTCCTCTCTCATGATTTTGAAACCGAAATCAAGAATCCAAGCTCATAACTCCATAATACGGCATAGTTTAAGCTTTTACCTGAGTTTAACCAAGTCGGATGCACCCTCCCTTTAGTCAAGTCCGGGTATATGATTGCCCTTCGAGACACTGACTTCAATCAAAGACAAAGGGAAATGAAGAAGATGTAGAACTCGGATTATGATCAAAATTGAATGCTGAGCCTTGGAAGAGAGCTTAAGAGTGTTTAAACGATGCTCTCTGGCAATTCAATCGAAAGAAATGAAAACCAATTTCATGTGCACTATGAACCCGGTTGTATTCGGGTATGGACCAAATTAAAAATGGTAATAGCAGTATTGTTTATTCAGGCACTTGAATCATGTCACTTGGATCGTGTGAAGCTATCACAAAGTTTAAAATAGTATGTCTTTAACGGGGTTGCCCAAAGATGGAAGCTGGCACTTGATCGGTACCAGAAGGATGATACATGTGATCCAAAATGGAAAATTGACAGAGCAAATGGTATAATGCCTCGCTATGTATGTTAATGGTAAGCTATACCCGCACCCTGGCGTTCCCTCATGATCTGAATGCAAATCAAACGGCTCCATGCGTTATTAGCCGATTTGGCCTGAGGGACAGTATGCCCGGTGCCTGTGCCAAGCTAACCGAATTGATGAGCTGTCCCTAACACCTGAGAATGATGACAAAATAGGAGAATATTTGCTCGTGGGCAATGGGAAAAGCATGACCCCATGACAGCCGAAATGCATGAAATTCACACCATTCAACGTTTGAAATCAAGGGCTATAGATGCCCTATGCTATGGATTGCCAACCTGGCATGTTTTGATTGGTTCAAACTCCTCAAATGATGCAGGACTGTAATCTGAACCATTGATATGAAGATGAAAATATGAAGGGAGATGGTGATGCCATGTCAGCTAAGCCTACCCTAGCCTTGAGGCTATATAAAGACCCCATTCTATGAAGAAAATACATATCAAGCAACAGATATCATACACTCTGAGAAATTGATTAGATAGCATAGTTTAGTTAGAAAGCTCAAAGCTTTTCTTCTTCTTCTCCATTGTCAAACACAAAGAATAGGTATAGCACAATTTCTGATGCAATGTAGATGCTCAATGAGCTTAGTTTCATGTATATACACCATGGATGAATGCAATGCAAGCTTACTTGGAGCTTGTTTACTTTGAAATGCTTGTTTCTTCCTTTTTTCCATTTTCTTCTTCTTTTTCCTTTTCTTTCTGATCTGACCTGATCTGCTGCATCTCTCTTTCCTTCTTTCTTTTCTTCTTTTCTTTACTGTCACAAGCACCTAGACTCAAATCCATGAGTTGAAGGTGTTAATGAAGCAATAAAAGGCTTTTTGTAGCAATTAATGCTATATTTAGGTTTTAAATCGATTTAATAATTTGATGAGGCTTAAGAATAGTTCTTATAACTGATATGGAGCCTATGATTCAATAAAAATGCATTCTTTAGTTTTCTTTTTCTTTCTTTTTTCTTTTCTGCCTTGATCCCTCTTTTTCTTATTTTCTGTCAAGCACAGCACAGCACACACACACATGCATACAAAATATAATATCAAGATTTAAAAGTGATAATCTCATGCAATTAGAGTATAATAAGAAATAATTATGGAAGGTGATGTTTGACTACATCCTTTCATTGATTAGTATCTTGTTATACAAGCTTTTTTGCATGAGATTTTAATAAAATGTATATATGGACTTGTTTGATCTGGATTCATGTGAAGGCAGAGGAGAAAGGTGCTAGGAATTGATGTTTAACTACATCTTCCTATGCACTTTGTCTTTCTTTGTTACTTCTTCTCAAATATATTGATCTTTAAGGACTTGAGTGCATAAAAGCAAAGGCTGAGAGCAAAGGACATAGAACTATGCATGTTCAGTGGTTAGATGCTTGATGAATGCCTTGACACATGAAAATATGCAAAACTCAAGGAATTGCATGCATATTTTGCACTGCTGGTACCTAGAACCCCATGTTACAGTGTCAAATGTGTATATACCTTGATTAAACTTGATCCTAAGCATGCTTATAAGCTAATGAAGCCAAGCCACTACCTGTACCAGTCCCAGGTTCAAAGGAATAGCAATGAATGCTATACTGGTATCAAAATGCCCACATATGACATGCTGTCACAGATCAGTCAATGCAGACTGATATGTCACCCAAATCAGAAACCTAAAAACAGATAGGTAGAGGGTTCCAAAAAATCCAGTTTAGCCTCAAATTTTCCATTTTTCTGATTTTTCTACTATTTTCTATGAATTTTTGAAGTTGGATTTCTGAGATTTCAGTTTCTGCACTGTGCATGTATATAGTACTGTCAGGCCGCATTGGCCATTTCATGCTTTTTTAGGGACCTGACAGCAAAATAAATATTTTTATCATGTAGAGCATTCAAAAACAATCAAAATGGACTTTTAGTTTGCATCATTTGGATTTGTATAGCATGAGTTACAAAAATCCAAAGTTAATTCATATATTTTGACAGCTTCTGACAATAATGCCCCTGCACCTTTCAGAAATTCAGAAAAATAGAAATAAAATCTTAAAAATGATAAAAACTTGCATACATACTCATGACATATAGCATTACATAAAACCAATCAAATCCATATGATTTATAATTATAACTCTTGAATAATAAATCAATTTCTCAAATATATATATATATATATATATATATATATATATGGGTGAGGCTACGGTGCTATCCATAGCACCGTCCACACTATGCAACGGCTCAAAATTTGAGTTTTTAAAATTCTAACGGTCGATCCGAACCGTTATATGTGTTCTCCATATTGAAATGTGCTTGGAGACCAAATTTTACATTTTTTGGAATTTTTTTACTATTTATTAAGCCACTTTGAAAATCGCTCAAAATGGGTGAACAGTAAAAAAGTCTGGACCATCGGATCAGCGATTTTCAAAGTGGCTTAATAAATAGTAAAAAAATTCCAAAAAATGTAAAATTTGGTCTCCAAGCACATTTCAATATGGAGAACACATCTAACGGTTCGGATCGACTGTTAGAATTTTAAAAACTCAAATTTTGAGCCGTTGCATAGTGTGGACGGTGCTATGGATAGCACCGTAGCCTCACCCTGTATATATATATATAAACATATATATATATATATATATATATATATATATATATATATATATGAGTAGAACTAGGGTGCTCCTAAGTTCACCAAACTTCTTGTGAACTTGACTCTAAAATATATCGAATCGACTTTAAACGATGAATCCAAACCGTTGAAACCCTTCTACCTAATGAGTGATGCATCTACATGCGAAAATTTTAAAGTTTCGAATTAATTTAATATAGAGTCAAGTGGTCAAAAGTTTAAGGTTTATAAATTAATTTTAATGCATTCATTTTTTGGACTCATTTGACCACTTGACACTGTATTAAATTAATTCGAAACTTTAAAATTTTCACATGTAGACGCATCACTCATTAGGTAGAAGGATTTCAACGGTTTGGATTCATCGTTTAAAGTCGATTCGATATATTTTAAAGTCAAGTTCACAAAGGTTGGTTGAACTTAGGAGCACCCTAGTTCTACTCTATATATATATATATATATATATATATATATATACATGTATATACAATGAACTTTGACACATTGCTTTGAACCAAATCCTTTTGAAACCAAAACTTGAACTGAATACTTCATGACCTCTGATATGCTCTCATGCATCTGTATCAAGTCCAATTGAACCTTAACCTCATGCCAAGCCTACTGTACCAGTATCGGTATCAAAATCAGAAATAAAAATGAACTGATATATGCTCAAACCTCTTGATCCATGCTCAAACTTCATGTTATATACTTGCTAACACCTGAACAAGACCTTCTAAGTCCTAGGAGATGATCTAAGCAAGGCCCATGCCTAATCCATGCTGTACCAGTACCCTGTCAGTACCAAACCGGAAACTCATGAACCTGAACCATGCTCAAACCTTGAAATCAACCCAAACCGATGCATGTCTAAGCTCATATGCCTCTATACGATGTCCATTGATCAATCAATCGAAGAAAAATCGTAATCAAAGACAAGGAATCGGAGAAAACTTCAATCGGTACCAATGTCCCTTTGCTCTTGCCGGAACCACCGCCTCCGACGATCTCTGACCGCCGACGATGTGTCAGAACGACTCCTGATGATGAGACGATGGTAATGGTGCAAGCCCCGAGAGCCGCCGTGATGGGAGATGGCTGGAGCACATAAACTCTCATCGGGAATGGAGATATCCAGTGATCGGGTCTCATCAGACCTGCACGATTCTTGACGCAACCATAGCCCTCGGATGAAGGCGCCAAATGCCTCATTTGAATAAGCACAAATCTTGAGATAATCAGATAGCCGAGATCTATTCTCATAAGCAAATCGACCCCTGTCAAGTGGGCCCCGAATGTCAGAGCCCAATTCAAATACCTCTGCATGAATCCTGATGAAATCCAAGAGTTGAAACCCAAATCCAATGCTATAAACACACATCTCAAAGCCCAAAAACGTATCTCAAAGCCCAGATTTAAATCTCAAGGCCCAGATAAACTCTGCACAAATCTCAGAGCCCAATATCCGTATCTCAAAGCCCAAATACAAATCCAAAGGCCCAAAAGCCCCAGATAATAAATAATTAAAGCACTTTTGCACATAAACCCCTCTGACAATGCAAATTCTCCAACGCAGTCCCTGAACATTTACAAGAAGGTCCCTGGAAGTATAAAACCTCTTCAAACAAGTCCCTGGAAGCCCATATTTGCACTCCTGACCCTGTTAAAGGCCCAAATCACATTCCCAGGCTCTCAGATATTTACAAATAGGTCCCTGGAAGTATAAAATGTTCACAAACAAGCCCTTTTTGGCCATAACTCCTTTATTTCAAATCCAAATCAAGTCAAACCAGTTTCAAAGGAACCCAAATCAAAATCCTCATGGTTCCAAACCAACTCCAAGTGTGTCTAAGCTTCAGCTATAACCTGAAATGACCAAAATACACTTTTCTCCATTCAAATGTCATATTTTATAAATGAAACATGAATTTCATAAAGTATAATGCATGCTCTCTAAAAATAATCAAAATTATGAATATGCACACATGTCTTTTCATGTCTTGTTTCATGATCAATGTCTATATCAGTGTTATGATACACATGCATATGATTGTATAAATGTTTAAAGTAGCTGAGAACCCTGAATATACAAAAGATATGACAAAACATGAGCCTCTTTAGCCCCATTACTCAATTCAAGTCAAATAGGCACAAATCTCGGAATGAACGAGGTGTTCAGTTAGGCCTGATAAGTCTTTTTGATGTAATTAACGGTGGGGGCTGCGCCCTTCGGGAGTTAAACGTCTCCACAATCAAATAATAAAATCCTGGCTGGCTAATCATGAACGTAGGTCTGGCTAACGGTGAACCGGAAGGTATGCAAAAAGATGTTCAGCAATGCCCCGAGTTCAGTGCCCCGCTCATGTCTGCCAAGAGACTGGAGCACTGAACCCATGCGGGAGCATTCCCCCACAAATATAACAGCATCGTTAGCTAACCTAACCTTGCGACTTTTTGCGCCCTACAGTATGTAATTCATATTAATTTTTTGTTTTATAATATCAATAATAAATCTTGCATCTACATTTTCTCGTTACTAATCACCAATTTGTAATTGTAGTATCAATCGACAGAGGACCCTTACTCCCGCGAGGAAATCGATGAAACTAGAGATATGTGGGCAAGGTTTTTTTATACAGAATTTTGTAATCAACAATTTGGATTTGTATAAATTAATTAGTATATTTATAGTGTAATTAATTAGTGCAATTTAGAAATTACATTTTGGGAATCTGGTCTTTTTTTTTTTAAAAGCTGCATATTTTAATGGCTAGCAAAAGTGGAGGCTAGCCAAAAACCAAAAATATATATATATATATATATATATATATAACAAAATCCTACACGGATTTTTAATTAGAAATCCCTGTAGGTCTCCTTAAGAAATTTTGATATAAATAAAACCGACATTACTACACAGTTCTTTAATTAATAATCTGTGTAGGATAGTTTCATACACGGTTTTTTAATTAAACAACCGATGACGAATGTAGGTTTATTTATTTAATTGAGGAGACCTACACGGATTTCTAATTAAAAATCCATGTAGGAATGTTGATTCCTTCACGGTTTTTTTATTTACAAATCTGTTTAGGAATGTTGGTTTATTTATTTAAATTTTCTTGAGGAGAGCTACACGGATTTTTTTTAATTAAAAATCCGTGTAGGAATGGTGATTACTTCACGGTATTTTAATTAGAAATCTGTGTAGGAATGTTGATATTCCTACACGAATTTTTAATTAACAAACTGTGTAGCTCGAGTTGGATTTGTACACGGCTTTTAATTAAAAATCCGTGTAGGTTGTTTATAATTGCACACGGATAAATATCCGTCTGCAAAAGATGGCACGTTCCTACACCCTAATATCCTACACTGCAGGAAATCTGTGTAGCTCTTCGTGATTTATCTGTGTATAATCACCATATTCTGTAGTAGTGATATCCGAATAATAGATATACACCATATAGTTTAATATATATTATGAAAAATATTTATGTATATATTTACAGATATCCGATATCCAATCCATATCTTCACGTATCCGTCTAATATCTGATCTGTATTTGTATCTGAAAAATAAAAGCGGATACGGATATGGTTTTACCACTATCCGATCCGTATCCAATCCGTTTGCACCCTTAAGCTCAAATCTAGTATTCTACGAGTTGATAAAAGTGGAGTTAAAGCCCACCGATTTCATTAGAAATCAGAAATTCTCATAGGAGGCTAGTACTGAAATGGTACCAGAACCCTGTAAGGAGTTTAGAAAAATAACTTAACAACTAGAAAATACTAGTAAAGAAAAATCATCACAGTTTACAGTGTTGGGATAAATTCAGCAATACTGCACTACTTTGTGCTAGTATGCTAAAGATTGAAGAGAAGAATATTTTTCTGAACAGAAACAACGCTTTAATTCCTTTCTCTCTTACTCAATTACATAGAATTCTGCAGTATTTATAATAGTACAACATTCCTAAAATAAGTACCACAACTTTGCTAAATTTGGACCCCACTACACAACATGCTGAAAAAAACTAACCACTACGCCTAAAATTACTATGCTTAAAATAACTAATGTACAAAATAAACCATGCAGTTTTTATGCTGGTAAAAGCTGATATGAACATGCTCTATCAATTTTAATTAATTTTCAACACTCCCCCTTAATTCAAAATTGATTATGCCATGTTTGATTCTGAATTCTTCAAACTTTTCTCTTGCCACTGCCTTTATCAGAATGTCAGCCTTCTTCTTGTAATTCTTCTTGCTGCCAGCAATTCTTTTTGGAATGCTTGATGCTATTTTTTATTTTCTGTTGCTTCTTCAATTGTTGTGGATCTTTGCCTTCCACTATCTGTATACCATACAAAAAATGTGAGTTTCTCTTTCTTTTCTTCTGCATAGCATGCTTGCTCTTCTTCCCTTTGTTTTCTAAAACAATCAGCTTGCACACACCCACATCTTTTGTGGTGGAAGCACTTGACATCTTTTATGTTGTGCTAAAATTGAAACTCGCCAAATCTACAATGGCCAAGTCCACCTCCGCCTTGAGAGGACTCCCCCTTTTTGTAGAACGCGCTTTCATCGCTTTTCTCCTCTAATCTGGACTTCATTTTATGGGTCTGCAGTGATCCCATCAGTTCATCAAAGGAATAGGTTGAAAGATCCTTTGATTCTTCAATTTCTACCACTACATGATAAAATTTTGGTGCTACGCTTCTCAGCACCTTTGCCACCATGGTATGCTCTGAGATGTTGTCTCCATATGCTCGAATTTGGTTGACAACGGATGTCATTCTTGACAGAAAAATCTGCATTGATTCTTCTATTTTCATATTCATCGTCTCAAAATCTCTGTGTAGGCTTTGCTGTTTTATAGCCACAACTTGAGAACTTCCCTGAAATGCAATCTTCAAGGTTGTAGCCACTTCTTTAGCAGTTGTTGCTGCTGCAGTTCTTCAAGGTTGCGCACCAATCGACTCTACCATCAATTGCAAATTGACATTTAAATGGGTTGTCAGAGCAATTCTTTGGCTCCAATTAAATATTTGTTGGGATAAATTCAGCAATACGGCACTGCTTTGTGCTAGTATGCTAAAGATTGAAGAGAGAAGAATATTTTTCTGAATAGAAACAACGCTTTATTTCCTTTCTCCCTTACTCAGCAGTATTTATAATAATAAAACATTCCTAAAATAAGTACCACAAGTTTGCTAAATTAAGACCTCACTACACAACATGCTGAAAAATAACTAACCACTATGCTTAAAATAACTAATGCCCAACATAAACCATGCAGTTTTTATGCTGGGAAAAACTGATATGAACATGCTCTATCAATTTAAATTAATTTTCGACAATATTACTGTTTGGTGGGCGAAATTTAACTAGAGAAAAGATGGTGCACAGCTGATTAAATCGGTGCAAGAAAATTGATTTTTTTTTTTAATTAGTAGATTAGAACAAGATGGAATTTTGAAGGTAAAATTATTGGATAAATTTCAGAAATTGATATCTCATAAAAAAAGGTGTACAATAAATGTTTAAGATTAAAAAAATTTAATCCTATCTAAACACATAATTTATGTATAAGTTAGACTCAATTGGATAATAATTTATTGTTAGATCTCGAGAGATGTGGTGCAACCCCATGTTACTTTCTGAAGTGATGCATGTTAATCAAGACAGTAAAATACGTAATACTGATTTCAAGATAGATGCATGATACCCGGGGTTCACTCCCCAGTACATAATGTACACAAATTCTGAGGTGTTGCATATGACTTCCTCATTTATATTTATCTAAGAAAAGACTGATTTCGAGGTGAATGCATAATACACGGCGATCTAATGTATTATACAAAAATGGCACCCATCTTAAGATGTTGTTCAGATTAGAAAATTATTAATTGACATTTTAGCAAGGGGTATATACCCTTTCCCCACATGGGAAGCACGGGTTAGAGAGAGAGAGAGAATTAATTATTAATCCCCCTTATCTTTCTTCGGTCTTGAATTGGCCCCAACAATTCTGACTATTGCCCGCCCATCTATCAGCATCTCTCTTCCTTAATTAATTATTCATTCCAGGACAAAAACTGACAGTTCCGGCCATCGTCCTTTTGCCCTTTATGTTCTCGTAGTTGACCAAGTCAAATCCTGAGCCAATGTTATCATAATATGGATTCGGTTCTCAGCCAAACTAATTTCAAATCCTCATAGTTGCCCTTTATGTTCTCATAGTTGACCAAGTCAAATCCTCATGCAGAGTTAATTGCCATGACACCATAATGTTACCCGCTCCATTTGTCATATATTGACCACATTGCATGTTTAACAAAAATTCAATCCTTTATACATACATCTTTGTGTACAATTTTGATGAGTATGCCTGCAGGCCAAGCTCTATTAGGCCTCGTGATAATGGCCGGGTTTTTGTGTACATATATATTGCCCTGTGTGAGCTCACGGCTTCTATGCTCTTTCCATGTTTTTTATTACTTTGCATAATTTATCATAGGCTAGGTTCAGTTAGTCGGTTAAGCGCCCACATTAGAAATATAGGTTTTTCGTTATCTTTTCTACTCAAACAATAAATATTAAAAATCTAAAGTGTGAATAAAATAAATATAAGAATTAAAAGACACTTGACACAAGATATATTTACAGGGTTCGGCTTAAATTAATATGTCTACATCTCCGGAGCTTCGTGACCGTCTTGAAGACACGTCTTTCTTTATCCAATAAGAAAGAAGTACAAGGTGAAAACTGTGAGTTCTTACCAACTACACGAAGTCACAGGACCCTAGATGTCAACACTTAAGCTTCAGTGTTCAAATAAACAAATATCTCACACAAATAATCGCTCTAATCTTAGTCTAGATTGATCATAGAGTAGGATTGAGGTTGTTATAAAGTTGTTGAAGGTCAAAGCACAAACAACAATGGTGGAGTCCAGATCTGACTGGAATTTGAGATTTTGAAATTAAAGATGGTCAAGAATGATTATGATGAAAACATAATTTTTGGGATCATATAGATTGATAGAGCCCAACTTGAATTGTTATATTTTAGCTGACTCTTCTTCTTTTTTCATTTTTTTTTTATTTCTTTTATTAATTCTTCAGTAGAGCCTCAACCTCAGTTTTTTCTTCTTCTCCTTTCGAGCTTCATGGGTCGAATCCTACTATGATTCCATGTTGAATTTTGAGCGGAAAAAAAAATAAACTAAGTTTTTTGGTTTCTTATTCTATTACAATAGCAATCGCTCTATTTATAATTTATATTGTATACTAGCCGTTACACAGCTTTCATTTATTACCATTCTCTATTAATGCGCCCGAACTGTTCCATAATTAAAGCTCAATTCCTAATTACTAAAATTGACAAAATCTCTGCCCTTGATAGTGATCTATGATTAGATTCTGAGATCATTACTATTATCAACACTCAATAGCTCATCATTTATTTACTAATTATATTTTTGTTGGAATTTTGTTAGGTTTCTCTGTTGCCATTCAATCCAATGCAGTTGGAGGAATCACTTTTGTGGACCGAGAGTAATGACGATGAGGGTTTGGGATTCAAGAATATTAAAGTACGGAAGAATATTGGAGTTGGCCTTGATGCTTTGTTTGACAAGGAATGGATGTCCACGGGCTTACAGGACGGGATGCGTCTGGAGGTATGGAGGGATGTTTCCGCCTATAGTCACTTTTGGAGGATGAAGAACTTCTTTTAAAATGATATTTCATGCCTGTTGCATTTTTGATTGAGTTTTATGTGCCCTTTTTTTTATTGGTTTTGTTGTTTTTTTCAAAATTAATCATCTTTGGGTTCGATCACCTTTCAGATGCTCACAAGTAAAAACATCACACGAGTTACAAAAACTGAAGGTAAAAAAGAAAACTTGTAACATCCCTCCTTCTAAGAAAGCTAAATTCTAAATATTCCTGGATTTGAACAGTAAAATATACACAAGATGAATCCAAAAACTTTTCACTCTACGCAAAGTTTTCTTTTGTCAGATCCTCTCAACATGACAGACAACCTGCCGTGCTTATCAGTGCAAGGTGATTGCATTCTTATACACAACATATATATACATATATCATCAATGGAAAAATAAATAAGCCAGAATATAAGAAGTAATTTTTTATTTTAGGAATATTTTTCTGAATAGAAACAACGCTTTATTTCCTTTCTCCCTTACTCAGCAGTATTTATAATAGTAAAACATTCCTAAAATAAGTACCACAAGTTTGCTAAATTAAGACCTCACTACACAACATGCTGAAAAATAACTAACCACTATGCTTAAAATAACTAATGCCCAACATAAACCATGCAGTTTTTATGCTGGTAAAAACTGATATGAACATGCTCTATCAATTTAAATTAATTTTCGACAATATTACTGTTTGGTGGGCGAAATTTAACTAGAGAAAAGATGGTGCACAGCTGATTAAATCGGTGCTAGAAAATTGATTTTTTTTTTAATTAGTAGATTAGGACAAGATGGAATTTTGAAGGTAAAATTATTGGATAAATTTCAGAAATTGATATCTCATAAAAAAATGTGTACAATAAATGTTTAAGATTAAAAAATTTAATCCTATCTAAACACATAATTTATGTATAAGTTAGACTCAATTGGATAATAATTTATTGTTAGATCTCGAGAGATGTGGTGCAACCCCATGTTACTTTCTGAAGTGATGCATGTTAATCAAGACAGTAAAATACGTAATACTGATTTCAAGATAGATGCATGATACCCGGGGTTCACTCCCCAGTACATAATGTACACAAATTCTGAGGTGTTGCATATGACTTCCTCATTTATATTTATCTAAGAAAAGACTGATTTCGAGGTGAATGCATAATACACGGCGATCTAATGTATTATACAAAAATGGCACCCATCTTAAGATGTTGTTCAGATTAGAAAATTATTAATTGACATTTTAGCAAGGGGTATATACCTTTTCCCCACATGGGAAGCACGGGTTAGAGAGAGAGAGAGAATTAATTATTAATCCCCCTTATCTTTCTGTTGGGATAAATTTAGCAATACTACACTACTTTGTGCCAGTATGCTAAAGATTGAAGAGAGAAGAATATTTTCTGAACAGAAACAACGCTTTATTTCCTTTCTCTCTTACTCAATTACATAGAGTTCTGCGGTATTTATAATAGTACAACATTCCTAAAATAACTACCCACAACTTTGCTAAATTAAGACCCCACTACACAACATGCTGAAAAATAACTAACCACTACACCAACTAGTCCTAAAATAACTATGCTTAAAATAACCAATGCCTAAAATAACTCATGCAGCTTTTTTGCTGGTAAAATCTGATTCGTACATGCTCTAATCAATTTGAATTAATTTTCAACACTCCCCCTTAATTCAAAATTGATTATGCCATGTTTGATTCTGAATTCTTCAAACTTTTCTCTTGCCAATGCCTTTATCAGAATGTCAGCCTTCTTCTTGCAATTCTTCTTGCTGCCAGCAATTCTTCTTGCAATGCTTGATGCTATTTTTTCATTTTCTGTTGCTTCTTCAAAGGTTGTGGATCTTTTCCTTCCACTGTCTGTATACCCCACAAAAAACGTGGGTTTCTCTTTCTTTCTTTTTCTGCATAGCATGCTTGCTCTTCTTCCCTCTGTTTTCTGAAACAATCAGCTTGCACACACTCATATCTTTTGCAGCACTGGACATCTTTTATGTCGTGCTGAAATTGAAACTCGCCAAATCTACAATGGCCACGTCCACCTCTGCTTTGAGAGGACTCCCCCTTTCTGTAGAACGCACTTTCATCACTTTTCTCCTCTAATCTGGGCTTCGTTTCATGGGTCTGCAGTGATCCCATCAGTTCATCAAAGGAATAGGTTGAAAGATCCTTTGATTCTTCAATCACCACCACCACGTAATCAAATTTTGGTGCTACGCTTCTCAGCACCTTTGCCACCATGGTTTGCTCCAAGATGTTGTCTCCATATGCTTGAATTTGGTTGACAACAAATGTGATTCTTGACAGAAAAATCTGCATTGATTCTTCTATTTTCATATTCATCATCTCAAAATCTCTGTGTAGGCTTTGCTGTTTTATAGCCATAACTTGAGAACTTCCCTGAAATGCCGTCTTCAAGGTTGTAGCCTCTTCTTTGGCAGTTGTTGCTGCTGCAGTTCTTCAAGGTTGCACACCAATCGACTCTACTGACAATTGTGAATTGACTCGGCCGTCAATTGCTGTCCCACCGAACCATCGGCTCTGATACCATTTTGTTGGGATAAATTTAGCAATACTACACTGCTTTGTGCCAGTATGCTAAAGATTAAAGAGAGAAGAATATTTTCTGAACAGAAACAACGCTTTATTTCCTTTCTCTCTTACTCAATTACATAGAGTTCTGCGGTATTTATAATAGTACAACATTCCTAAAATAACTACCCACAACTTTGCTAAATTAAGACCCCACTACACAACATGCTGAAAAATAACTAACCACTACACCAACTAGTCCTAAAATAACTATGCTTAAAATAACCAATGCCTAAAATAACTCATGCAGCTTTTTTGCTGGTAAAATCTGATTCGTACATGCTCTAATCAATTTGAATTAATTTTCAACACTTTCTTCTGTCTTGAATTGGCCTGGTAAGCTTGATGCCATCTATCAGATGCGAAGAACACCGTATATTTATAATTAGTCTCATATACAAATGAAGTAATATGGAACAAGAGATGAAAGTTCTTTAGATCTAAGAACCTTTTCTTTGCTTTTTCGTTTTCAGTGGTAATAGAGTTCCAAGCATAAGAAAAATATAGTAATTTTGATTGTGGATTTGCAGAAAGACGTCACTGTAAATTATCAAAACATATCTTCTCCTCCTGATGAGAATGCTAACAAGTTAGACGAAGATTAATTGCGAGAGTTGAACACGTACTCTCGAGGCGCAGGTAACACTTCACATGTATTTCAGTCAAGCAGCTCAATGTACTGGTGTATCACATTAATAATATGTTGTACAGGTAACCGAGTTGAAGAGGAAGCAAGAAGGTACTCTGTAACTCCCTCTCCATCTGATTTTATTTTGAATGTGTTTGTTGCCCCCACATTAAATATTTTGTTTGATGCTCGTGTGATTATAGGTTCAACTTGGTATTGGAGTTTTGTCATACTTGTTATTGTATTTAAACAATTATCAACTTGGAATGTAGAGTTTTGGTAAGTATTGGAGTTTGGATTTATTTTTAAGATTGGAATGAATTACTTTTGTTTGTGATGGGATCAAAATCCGAATGTTTTAAAGGCAATTGTTATAGTTATTCTTGATGAGATATCTTGGAGACAAAACTATCAAAAAATTTGCAACAATTTAAATTTTTTGGCGATGGATGCAGACTCGAGATTTTTGTAATTTGCAATAGTGTTTTTTTGTTTTCTTTTGCTTAGTAACTAAATGCTTTATCTATAATTTCAATTTGGTCATATCAATTCCATAGTAGGAACCATTTGATATTTTATTTTGGAGTTATTTATAATTAATCTCCAGTAAAATTAATTGCTGACATTGTAGATAAATAATATATTTTTATACTCTAAGATTATTGTTTGCTCTTGTTAAAGTACTCTGTGTTTCATTAAAAATCATTTAATTTATTTCATTCTCCGTTGCAAAGCACGGGCACTTGACTAGTATACACAAGATGAATCCAAAAACTTTTCACTCTACGCAAAGTTTTCTTTTGTCAGATCCTCTCAACATGACAGACAACCTGCCGTGCTTATCAGTGCAAGGTGATTGCATTCTTATACACAACATATATTTACATATATCATCAATGGAAAAATAAATAAGCCAGAATATAAGAAGTAATTTTCTTTTGTCTTTTCTATTACATGTATCAAAACAATTGGACAAAATATGTAACAGTTTAATTAAGTACAATCAGAGTACCATGATAGTTTTACTTCATAACAAATATAAACAAAACAATTCTGTTGTGACAAACCTCATTGAGTAACATTTGTGTAAGTTCATACCAAGAATGAATATGTATGGAGATAATGTACGGTTCTGTCTGAGTTCCTGCTCCGGCTTGAAGAACCTGTCACCTTCCCTAAGGGTTGTAGACAGAGGTTTAAAATGTTTGTCATAAGTATTTTAAAGAGTTGCAGACAAAGATTTAAAGTCTTGTTAAACCAAAAAAAAAAATGATAAGTTAAAGGTTGTAGACAGAGGTTTAAAAGCTTCACACGAGGACTTTGAAGGGTTGTAGAGGAAGGTTTGAAGACATGACACAGCTACTTTAAAATATTGTAGATAGACATTTAAAGGCTTGCCACGAGTAAAGGTTTATAGACAGAAGTGTGGAGGATTGTGAAGAAAAATAGAAAAACAACTAAAAGTTAATGCTTAAAGACAGAGGTTTAAAGGCTTCTGAAGCGCAGAAAAAAAACTGAAAGCTGTAAACAAGAGTTTAAAGGCTTCGCAAGCACAGAAAAAAAAAAACTGAAAGTTGTAAACACAAGTTTAAAGGCTTTTGAAGTGCAAAAAAAAATTGAAAGTTGTAGATGATTTTAAAGGCTTGATCATATCTAAAATATTGTAGATCGAGATTTAAATTCTTGAGCTTTTAAAGTGGTAAAAAGACAACAATAACAGATATAACTCAAAAGTTATTCTTCAGTATTCTCATTGAGAGAGAAAATTGAGTTGAAAACATTTGTATTTTTAGATTCGTAAAGTTCGTCAGAGATCATCGGAAAATAGTTTTCCATTATCAAAGAAAATAAACAAAGTCGTTAATAGTTTAACTACCAAAATTTTGGGAAATAAGATTTGCAGACAAAGATTTAAAGAGTTGCGAGTAACATTTATATGGGTTGTCAGACCAATTCTTTGGCTCCAATGAAATATTACTGTTTGGTGGGCGAAATTAGACTAGAGAAAAGACGGTGCACAGCTGATTAAATCGGTGCTAGAAAATTGATTTTTTTTTTAATTACTAGATTAGGACAAGATGGAATTTTGAAGGTAAAATTATTGGATAAATGTCAGAAATTGATATCTCATAAAAAAATGTGTACAATAAATGATTAAAATTAAAAAAATTTCATCCTATCTAAACACATAATTTATGTATAAGTTAGATTCAATTGGATAATAATTTATCGTTAGATCTCGAGAGATGTGGTGCAACCCCATGTTACTTTCTGAAGTGATGCATGTTAATCAAGAAAGTAAAATACGTAATACTGATTTCAAGATAGATGCATGATACCCGGGGTTCACTCCCCAGTACATAATGTACACAAATTCTGAGGTGTTGCATATGACTTTCTCATTTATATTTATCTAAGAAAAGACTGATTTCGAGGTGAATGCATAATACACGGCGATCTAATGTATTATACAAACATGGCACCCATCTTAAGATGTTGTTCAGATTAGAAAATTATTAATTGACATTTTAGCAAGGGGTATATACCCTTTCCCCACATGGGAAGCACGGGTTAGAGAGAGAGAGAGAATTAATTATTAATCCCCTTTATCTTTCTTCTGTCTTGAATTGGCCCCAACAATTCTGACTATTGCCCGCCCATCTATCAGCATCTCTCTTCCTTAATTAATTATTCATTCCAGGACAAAAACTGACAGTTCCGGCCATCGTCCTTTTGCCCTTTATGTTCTCGTAGTTGACCAAGTCAAATCCTGAGCCAATGTTATCATAATATGGATTCGGTTCTCAGCCAAACTAATTTCAAATCCTCATAGTTGCCCTTTATGTTCTCATAGTTGACCAAGTCAAATCCTCATGCAGAGTTAATTGCCATGACACCATAATGTTACCCGCTCCATTTGTCATATATTGACCACATTGCATGTTTAACAAAAATTCAATCCTTTATACATACCTCTTTGTGTACAATTTTGATGAGTATGCCTGCAGGCCAAGCTCTATTAGGCCTCGTGATAATGGCCGGGTTTTTGTGTACATATATATTGCCCTGTGTGAGCTCACGGCTTCTATGCTCTTTCCATGTTTTTTATTACTTTGCATAATTTATCATAGGCTAGGCTCGGTTAGTCGGTTAAGCGCCCACATTAGAAAATTAGGTTTTTCGTGATCTTTTCTACTCAAACAATAAATATTAAAAATCTAAAGTGTGAATAAAATAAATATAAGAGTTAAGAGACACTTGACACAAGATATGTTTACAGGGTTCGGCTTAAATTAATATGTCTACATCTCCGGAGCTTCGTGACCTTTTTGATGACACGTCTTTCTTTATCCAATAAGAAAGAAGCACAAGGTGAAAACTGTGAGTTCTTACCAACTACACAAAGTCACAGGACCCTAGATGTCAACACTTAAGCTTCAGTGTTCAAATAAACAAATATCTCACACAAATAATCGCTCTAATCTTAGTCTAGATTGGTCATAGAGTAGGATTGAGGTTGTTATAAAGTTGTTGAAGGTCAAAGCACAAACAACAATGGTGGAGTCCAGATCTGACTGGAATTTGAGATTTTGAAATTAAAGATGGTCAAGAATGATTATGATGAAAACATATTTTTTTCTTCTATTCATAGAGAGGAGAACAAAACTTGGTAACTGAAATTAACCATTGCAACAATTGGAATAACCGTTACAACGGTTGGCCTCAGTTGCCTTATTTGATTGTTCATTTCGATCATCATTTAATACGAGCATTTAATGCAACGGTTACCGTTACAATGGTTGAATGTAATGTTAGTTCTCAATTTAATTCAACTATTGCAATAGTTAATCAACCGTTGTAACATTTGTGCTCAGATACCTCAATCTCAAGCCCACTTAGAGTTAAAAAATCATAACATATTGATTAAGTGGGAGAATATTGAATTTATTGCCAACCTCGTTGGATGTAATGCAAACATTGCATATATATAATCTAATTATTGATTGTATACTATCATATATGGTTGTCAATTAAGTTATCAAATAAGGTAGAAGACAATCAATATATTCAATATGATGTGGCTCACAAATGCGTAGAACAATTTAGACAAATATCAAATCATTGATAAACTGATTTTGAGATTTGCAATTTAGAAAACTACTTTTCATATAATTGTGTGGGTTACACGGATATTAAATCGACTGCATGAATTTTGATGCAATAGCATGATTTTTGATGCAGTCGCACAAAATACATATTTCCAATTGGCAGATAACCATTAAGGTTACTATATATAAGGATTGGTCCCCATGGCACATGGTAACCACATACATTTTACTCTTTAGAAAAATACAGATCTGTGTATTTTCTCTTCTTCTTCCACCATTAAATAATAGAGAAGATAAATCCATTAGAAAATTTGGAGATGATTTTTCAAGGGCAATATCTTGCTGTATTGGAAGTCCTATTTCCCGACTATACGACATAGAGGCGAAAATGACTTATTGTCATTGAAGACTTATCTCGTGCTCACGGAGATGATTGTTGCTCTACCAAGATTTTATATATTCCATGGCAAACGACATGGAATTAGGTGTTATGCTCCGCACTTCTAATTTATATTTTGGAGCTCTTTAACATAGGACAGTCCATAGGTTAAGGTGGAGAATTGTTTCTCCTTTCTCGGAGTGTGAGTGTTTGACCTCTAGATAAGATGTAATTGTTTGATCTCTAAATAAGATATAATTGTTTGACTTTTATGGTTCCCCAACAGCTTGATCCGTGATGACGGAGATATTTGCATAGATTTCAGGGATTTTTGTGACATGTACAACGGGCATTATTTGGACCAACAAATTATAGGAGTTGCGATGCTGTTGGTTTGTTTTATTTATTTTTATTAACTTAATTTACATTTTTATAAATTTGTAAACTATATTTTTATCCTTTTGCAGGTGCCTGTTTAAATTAGCTTCCATGAGGACGCATGTACTTATTGGTTTTCTCAACGCTGACTTCATTTGCCCATTTCCCATAAGAACTGACGCATTGTTAGCTCAGCAGGACATAAATTTGTTTTGGAACCATATTTTCAAAAGTTAGTGCAGGTGCCCATTTCTCATTAGTGCACTGTTTCTAAGTTATATAATCTACTCATGAATTTTTTTGCATATGATGATTTTTTTTTTTAATGCCACGTAAAATATAGCAACCACTAGTATCTTCTCGTTATTTGTCCTAAAAGAAATGAGGTATATTGTCTGGATTTAATGGAGTTTGCAAGGAGGAAGCAGAGCATGGGCTTTTACGTAATAAAATTGACTTTCAACAAGTAAGCTTGCAACAAGTTTAATTTCAATTAATTTGTTTGTTTAACATATTTTCGTTGGTTTATTGTATTCCCGTGACACAATTTGCAAAATTGATTAAATGCAGTGCTTTCAAGAGTAGAACTAGGGTGTTCTTATGTTCACCAAATCTCTTGGTGAACTCAACTCTAAAATCTATTGAATTGACTTCAAACGATGAATCCAAACTATTGAAATCCTTCAACCTTATGAGTGATGCATCTACATGTGAAAATTTTAAAGTTTCAAATTAATTTAGTGTAAAGTCAAGTGGTCAAAATTAAAAGGTTTATAAAACAATTTTAATGCATTCTTTTTTGGGACGACTTTTGACCACTTAACTTTATACAAAATTAAGTTAAAATTTCATTTATTTTTCACTGAGACGCATCACTCGTAAGGTAGAAGAATTTCAACGTTTGGATTTATCGTTTGAAGCCAATCCTATAGATTATGGAGTTGAGTTCACAAAGAGACTTGGTAAACTTAGGAACACCCTAGTTCTACTCGTGCTTTCAAATAGTACACGAGGAGTGGACAGCATAGGATGGCAAAATGCAACAACATTGAATGAATATTGTTCGAGGTAAAAAATAATCGAATAGTGATAATATTGCAAGTTGAAACTAATACTAATATGTTTTATTTTAAATATACAATTAATTCACTGCAATGCGGGTATCATGTGATCAAAGCCATGTATGACCCTATCAACACTCACCTTATCAATTTTCCAAGGGTACCCATTTTGTCTAATTCAAAGTATAATTAAGACATAAATTTCAGAAATTGATATCTCATCAAAAATGAGAGCAATAAATGTTTAAGATTAAAAAAAATTAAACCTATCTAAACACATAATTTATGTACAAATTAGATTTAATTGGATAATTATTTATCATTAGATCTCGAGAGAAGTGGTGCAACTCCATGTTACTTTCTCAAGTGATTCATGTTAACTACAAAATTGAAATATGTAATTCTGATTTCAAGATAGATGCATGATACCCGGGTTCATCCCCCAATACATCATGTAGACAAATTCTGAGGTGTTGCATTTGACTTTCTCATTAAATTTTCCTAAGCAAACATTGATTTCGAGGTCAATGCATAATACACGGAGATCTAATATGTATTATACAAAAAAGATACCCATCTTAAGATGTTCAGATTAGAAATTATTAATTGACAATTCCCAAGGGGTAAAACATTTCCCAACATGTGAAGAACGGGTTAGAGAGAGGAGAAAGAGAAAGATTAATTAATTTCCCTGTTTATCAACGCTGTTATTGGGTGCATATATCAAATTATATTACTATGCATAAATATCTCATTTTGCATTAATGACTCAAAATTTCCCTGCTTCTTCATATTTTGGTTGTACGTTTTAATCTATTAAAACATATAAAAGTTTTAAATAACATACACCAAATTTAATAATACTATGTTATTTAAAACTTGAAACAAACAGCTTGTATTGCATTAATGGTCCCGGTACTAACAGCATTGCACTTGCAGTGAAGTGGACAGAGGAAAGGGACTGCGCTAGCATTTTCTCTTTTTTAATTGCTGTACTGTTTTCTTTATAGAGTTAAACTGTTTTTTTTTTAATTTCAATTTCATTTTCATTTTCATTTTTTTCATCGTAATGAGGCACTTTAGGTTAGAGGGGCTGTAAAAAACTTTTTTATTCATGAATACAATTGTTGTTGAGTAATTAGCTCCCTAACCTTACCAAAAACAATACTTTGAAGGGCAATAAATTATATCCATAACTATAGTGTGTAGATAACAATGACAACCAATTCAATGCGTGCAAAAATCAGGGATCATCCATCAAGTGACTAACGATTTAATATGATACTAATTTTTAGTCTATGGAATTTTAACCTCATGCCATTATATATACACGTTGATAGTGAATTAGAATCTTATTTCTGTGAACAGCACATATGATTGTTCAAATTTCTTTTAAAATAAGGTTAAAAATTAGATGCCGGGTTTACGAAAATCTTATTTCAAAAAGAAAACAGACAGCTGGATTCAAAATAGAAAACAAGCAATTGAATAGTATTTATTATTTTTAAAACTGCAAGGAACCAAAGGATTCAAACAGAGGACAATAGAAGAAAATAATGCCTCTTCTTTTTTTGATGGCCGGCGGCGAATTGCCGCCAGCGAATTGAAATATATTAGAAAAAGTTTGTAATTACAAAAGTATTCACTGGGACCCTCGACCACAGCTATGTACAGCTATCCAATTCCAGCTCTACCTAGCAAAGACAGCAACTAATAATGTACAATATAGAATTACATGAGAAAAAGATCTAAGCACTGTTAATCTACAGCAGGACATCAACTGTTGTATCATTGATTAATGAATCCACTGGCCGTCTCTTATTGGAGAATAACCTTTTATTCCTTTCTCTCCACAATGCCCATACACCCGCCGCCCATATCGTCTCCAATTTCGAAATATCATTTTGAGTAAGATTTCTATGGTCCCCTGCCCAAATTCTGAGTAGTCTATCTCAAATAATGCCTCTTCATTTGATTAGTATTCTATTCAGGTAAACTCAGATTATCCTAGTCTCTTTTCTTTTCTAGCAAACAGAGAGGCTATTTAAAGACGTTAATAAAAAGAAACGCATCATTAATGCTTTCAAAAGATGCAACGGTAAGAAGGTTGTTGATCAAATAATAAGTGGTTATTGGTAAAATTTATTTTCAGTTTAGCCCTCAGATTTTCAAATATGATACATGAAGATTTCAAGCAAATATGTTCAAATGTAAATTTTGAGTTTTTTTTCCTTTCAAAATGAATCAATTTACAAATAATTAATATATATCATAGTAGGTTTCAGATTCATTTAATTTTCTTGCCTAGGTTGTTAGCAAAATACTATTTTTGTTCTTCACTTAATCTATATTCCTCCCGAAGTGCTTGCTATCAATATGATGCAAAATAATTTATGTTTTTTGAAATAACCTATATTTGATTTTTTATATTTATTCAATTATTAATATCATATCTATATTTTTACGAAATGTTACAATTCTAGAATTCAATGTCCCGGAATGGACGATCTAAGATATTTCATTTTGTCAGTATCTGACTTCTTAATCATCGCTAGTCACTGTAAGAATCTGTTTTAAGAATTTGGGAAAAAATAATTGACTAATGCAGTGTGTAAGTCCAGAGAGATTATTATCTTCCAAGAAAATGCACGCTCTGAGCAACTACACTCTTGTTGGAAATAGAAAACTTCATTAATTGGTCAATTAGTCAAATGGTTAGGTTCAATTCAAGCACTATGAAATAGAAAACTTCATTAATTGTGTCATGTTTAATGACTTTGTGTTCTAGGTTATCTAAAGGGCACTATGTAGTCTATAAATTGAGATGTTGTTATTCGTAATTTGTAAGAGAGTAAGAAAATATGAATAATAGAAGTTATATTTTTCTGTCATCAAGTGCCCTCTCTTCCACTATTTTAATATATTAAGTTCATATCAAATACTAACAACTCTTACCTTTGATGGGAAGAAATATTATTCGTGTGGAGTCCTCCGGATTATTTATAGTGTAGTTTACTGAAGAAATTTTTTAGATTACTTTATTACTGTCAGTATATCGAGCAACTACGCTGTTTCAAACAGATTTTTGAAGTGAGTACGCATGATTTAACACAACTCAGTACTAGTGTTGGGAGCACAATACTAATACATGAAAAAAGGCAAACAAACTAAGAGTGCCAGCTTTATTTGGAGTAACAAAATATAAAACGTTGTTACATATAAGTAGAATCTTAATATGAAAATGAAAACATGACAAAGATAAAACTCAATAGAAAAATGTATGTTTCATCTCTTATACAACAAATTAAAGGGAAGACCTTCATAGACACTGGTGTCCCAAATTATTGGGACATATCCGGTACGGGGGACCAACTTTCCGGCAATTCTTCTTTAGCAGGACCCACTACATTCACTTTCTTCTTATTATTTATAAACTCAGATAATCCTGAAACAATCGACGCAGATAGATCGAGGATTTCCAGCTTACCCAAACGGTCAAGTGTCTTTCCTAAAGATCTGCCTTTTACCAAGCACGCTATAAATCCCAAATATCGTAAGTTAATTAACCCGTCCAACCAGCATGGTGTATACTCCTCAGGGAACTGAATGTGGCTCGAGAACACTGCTAACACACGTAGAAAACTAAATGGAGAAATTTGTATTGGTTCAACATACCCGAAGAAGAACAATGAATGGAGGCTTGGATAGTTCAAACACGACGGTTTAGCTCCATCACCAAAGGAAGAAATGCGATTGAATTCGTATGGCAGGTGTAATGCCACACGGTGCAAATGTGAAGAATCTATAAACACGACATGTTTAATTGTGCCGTCCTGAGCTTTCGAACTGATAATTTTGTGGACAATAGGATTCAGTAAAATTCTGTGGACAATAGGATTCAGAATAATGCTACGGATTGGGTGAGTAGCTTGATTATGATAACATGCTTCGATAGTACGTATCAAACCCCTGTGCAGCAAAAAAGATGACTTCAATATCAGTTATGATAAGATTTTCAGGAAGGAAACAAACATTTTATGAGCATGTATAACATGGGAGGGTTATCTCGGTCAAATTTTATTTCAAAGAAAGGGATTCAATGTGAAAATTTATTAGCATCTCTCAATATATTTATCTTGGCAAAACAAGATTTCAAATTGTTGAGAAGAACTATTTTTTAATTTGCTCAGAATTAAAAATGAATTTTAATGGAAGAACAATATCCATTATCTTTGTTTTAACCTTTGGAAATATTCATTTCTCAAATATGTTTTAGAAAATAATTAACTAGTTTATGAAGTACCTTTGGACGAGCTTGTGCAAGTAGCTCTCCGCTATGCTCTCCAATGTTCTTCCCTCTTCTTGTGGTATGATGCCTTCAACAATCCAAAGTCGGATTAGTGAATCAGCAAGAACTATGCTATCGCAAGGGAAAATAGCTGCCGTGTACGAAATGCACATCTTAAGAATACTTGGAAGTCTAGAGTACCAATTGTATTCATCACCAATGTTCGGAAGGACTCCAGCGTCTTCTAATTCTAAAAAATCTTTTTCCCCAAGTTCTTCCAATAATTCTAAACTATCTTCGTTATCTAAAAATGGGAGCTCGTACTTGTAATCACTCTGCCCTTGTTCTTCAGATGTTATCAACACCCGACTGCCATTGTTTCCATCAGGAAAAACAGCATTGACAAGAGTCCATAATTCCATCCAACAGTTGTCAACAACGAGAAGACACCTTTTCCTATTCAAGGACTGACGGAGCCTTGACATTATTTCATAGTCTTCAGCATAAGCATCCAATAAATTGGTGTCCCCTAGTTTCAATAACATCTTTCGCAGGATATCAATTGGTTTGAAAAAGTTATCATCATCGTCAGTGGCAAGTCGGGTTGGTGGAAATAACCAAAAGCAGGTTTCAAAGTAAGTCTTCACCTCAGTGCTACAAAATGAAAATAATACTTCAGTCTAACACAAAAAATGAACAATTGATGCTTGATTTCAAGAAAAATGTTTAACTGTGAAAAAAAAATTTAGTAATCAATGTCAAAACATTCGAGGAATAATTCCTTCTAAATTTTGTAATCATTTTTACATTTTGTTGTTGGAATTTTAAACAGAAATGACTGCAGCCTTCCCATGTTTCATTGGTTTAAAGACTCAACAACATAATGAAAATATTATAACAAATGTTGCTTTTTTTTTAATTATATAACAATGCAAAATACACTATTTTTAATTATTCTTCATTTAATTATAATCTGCCTATATGTAGGAATCAGGACATGGAATACTTTAACTAATATGTATCTGGTACTTGTTACAGTGAAGAAAAAAGCTTTGCAAGTTTGAACTTATGATGTATTGAGGTTTGTAACCGTTTACTGTATAAAATTTAAAGAGGAACCTCTTGTATATCTTCTCGGCAAGTACCCTCATTGCAAACACTTTTGTTCCTACTACTTGTACCACTGAGCGTGGTAGATGGCTTGGATCAACCAGTCTGTGAAGAATGCACTTGTAGTGGATTTCAAGGCCGAGAAGCCAAATGTCGTCAACGTTGCGAAGAGATTGCCGAGCTGATTGGGTGATGGCTATATCCTTTGGTGCACCGTGGTGTTTGATCGTGATTCTTCTGACTCGTGATACAATCTTCTGAATGTCATTCATAAGCTTATGAAGAGCAAAAAAGTTCACTGGTTTTGAGTTTGTGAACTTGAAAATTTCTGGAACGGTACTGAATTTGATGTCTGCCACATGGTTCATGAAAGTTAATAGAGCAGTCTCGGTGCATTTGCCCACATCTTGAAGCTCCAACATGGAATTCTGGACATTGGGATCAATATTTTGAATATCTTCCCAGTTTGCTTCAGAATCCATTAGAACATGGTGAAACTGTTCCAGCATCTTTTGTACCGACTGCAGTTCGTTCAAAACTCCACTTAATGCTGTTGCTCCACTCTGGGCCGCAGCGTCTGACGATTGGAAATCCTCAAGTTTTCGTAATGCAAATTTCACATTTTCTGGAGCGGCGGTCTGGCTTTCAATGTCCATACTTGTAGATTATTCTGGGAATTATGTATGAATAGTGTAGATGTAGAGGAATTTAGTATGAATGGAAAATATTTGGTATTAATCTGAATCCCAATGGACCTTTTCGGTCTCAGAGAGAGTATTAGGTGAGGAGAGTGAGATAATGGGAATGGAGACAATTAGTAGGGACCGCATTCTTTTATTAAGAAAAAGGTGTTTGGTCTCATATTGAGTAAAAGGAGTAGAATTAGGGTGCTCCTAAGTTCACCCAACTTCTTGTGAACTTGATTCTAAAATATATTGAATCGATTTTAAACGATGAATCCAAACCTTTGAAATCCTTCTACCTAATGAGTGATGCGTCTACATATGAAAATTTTAAAGTTTCGAACTAATTTAATATAGAGTCAAGTGGTCAAAGGAGTCCAAAAAATAAATGCATTAAAATTAATTTATAAACCTTAAACTTTTGATCACTTGACTCTATATTAAATTAATTCGAAACTTTAAAATTTTCACATGTAGACGCATCACTCATTAGGTAGAAGGGTTTCAACGGTTTGGATTATTCATTTAAAGTCGATTTGATATATTTTAGAGTCAAGTTCACAAGAGGTTTGGTGAACTTAGGAGCACCCTAGTTCTACTCGAGTAAAAGTTGAAAACATAACCAAACTATAAAACTAACAAAGGGGCCTGCTGATAGAAATATTTTAGGTCAAATCCCATGTGCGGTGGCATCTGTTAGGATTTAAATTGGAGGATAGGATTGTAGGTTCAAACGGGGATGTGGACTGCAATTTATTACAATATTTGTTTGGCTTTTACATCCATCTTAAATTCATAATTAATTAAACCTTTTCTCCCACTCTGTTACTATCAACGATAGTTCCGCTCCTCCTACACCCTCTCTCCACCCCAACCCAATCAATATTCTCCTCCAACTTCCCCCATCTCTCACGTATTCTCTCCTTCCTTTACCTCATGCTGAGTTAACCAGATCAAACCTCTTGTCCTGAGCCTGAAACAGCAATTACAACAGGTGAGTATCTCCTCTCTTCTTTGTTTCACTATTATATCTCTCACCGATATGGTTTGGAAACTTGGCTGATTCAACTCAGTAACGGTCGGATCAGATCTGAGTTTTACTCTAGTCCCATGTCTATGCAAGTTTTTCATTAAAACTTGGTTGAACAAAATGTTTGACTCAGCCGAGTTATCTGAGTTTTAGGCCGAGTCAGTACTTGTTCAAACTTGGTTGAACAATGTTTGAACAATGTTTGAGCAATGTAAATCATTTTCCTAGACTGATTTGGTTTCCCCGCCTTAGCTTGCTGTTGTATCTTGAGGTTAAGAGCGAGAAAATCATTGTTATTGATTTGATATTGAACTTGAAGTTCAATTTTGCAACTTTTGAAGAAGGAAATATACTGTTGAGAAAACGAAATATACTTGAAGATGAATTTCTCAACAGTATAGTCCTCTGTGCTGAAAAAAAATTGGAAAGGGCAAAGGAGTCCTTGGCTGAGTTAGAAGGAAGAACCTTCAGTTATTTCTCTGGGTAGACTTGGTATATAATTTTGTACTGTACAAAATTTGAATTAATTTCTAGTGGTTCATGATTACCTTGTCCATTTTATATCGTGATCCAAGAAATCATTTTTTTCCCTATTTTGTCTGTTGAACAAAATACTTAGTCAAAGACTCAAAAGTGTGCTTGTCTGCTTGAGTGACTTACTAGGTCTGTAACTTGCTAAGCCTTTACTGTTTTATTTAATTTATATTTTTTATATTTAACTAGACTGAAGGAGATCCATACACAGTGGTTTGTTCATTATTTTTTTTTTTACTATAGTAAAGAATGGGAATGTACTTGATTAAAATTTAAGAAAATATAAAATGTGAAACTAAACATTTTATTTCTCTATTGTGAATATCATTCACGTTTTTATTATTATTTTATATTAAGATTAGATAATTAAATTTTAATATTTTAACTAATTACACTACAAATTTGATTGTCATCCATCCGAATTTAATTATTGTGAGTATTATTAATATTTAAACTGATAACTATCCGAATACCAATTTTTTTCTTTTTTTTTTAGTACAAAACAAGATTCTCCAAAAAAATATAAGTTTCCAATCGGATTCAGTCGATTCCGACCAATTTATCCAATTCTGATTCCATGATCAAATAACTGATTCCGATTCCAATTCTGATTTTCAGAACCATGCTCACCGATCTCCTGTCCATTTTGTCCTGTTGCGGTCACAATGGTGGGGCCTAATCTGTTGACAGGGGCTCTCATGTATATAATTTGAAGTTTGAACAGTCTTCAAGTTTGTGTCATTTCATTAATTTTAGCAACTCAAAAACGTAGGTAAGATTTTAGTCATGATCAATTAATATAATTTTTAAAATGTTTCTTTGCAGTTCAATTAATAGATAGAGGAAGGGAAGGATTTTGGGTGTGATTTTGAGAAAACTTGAACAGAGATGGACGCCTTACCTTTCATAAGAGAAATGATATCTGAACCCACCCTCAGAGATTTTTTATTAAACAATGTACCTGTTGATGAGAAGTCTCTGAATTTGATAGTGGTTGAACTAGTCAAAGTTCAGATGTTCATGACAAGAGCAAACTTCAGGGTTCACCCTGAGGACCAGAAGCAGGCTCTAATTGAGGGTCTGCGATTAACAGCCCGTAAAGTTGGAAATTTCATGAAGGAGATTGTTGGAAGTTATTCCAAAAATAAGTCCTCGGGCTCGGGGAGACATGATTTGGTGAAAGATTGGAAGGAAACCCTAGATTTTATCATCGGTATCGTGGTTTCCTGCAATTTTTTGAAACAAATAGAAGAAGAAGATGAGTGGGATTACAGAGACATGGAAGCAGTTATAAACTCTCTCGGTGACATAAATAATATTGAAAACTTGCAACTTGATACAGCAGATTATAAGAAGAGCCGAGCACTCCTCCTCATGAAAGCAATTCCAAAACTTTGTGATCATGAGCTCAAAGAATCTTCTAAAATGGTCAAGTTCTTTTTAGAGTTATCAAAAGAACTGGATAATCTCCCCCAACTAATTTGCAAGGCATGTGAACAACATCCTCTGGCTCTTCTCCTTATAGGGAGTCTCCTTTCGCTCAAACAAAGGGCTTATGACCCATGGAAACGGGTAAAAGATGATCTCTTCAAGATCAAAGACTCTGATAACCGTGATACTAACAATCATACGTGGAACATTTTAACATACTGTTATGATGATTTACCTCACTTTCTCAAACCGTGTTTCCTTTATTTAGCATGCTACCCGATAAATTATGAGATTTCTGCAAGGTCTCTAATTGAGATATGGGTTGCTGAGGGATTTATTATACCAGAGAAAGAAGAAACTAGAGAGGAGACTGGTTATAAATACCTAGAGCAACTCGTCCAAAGGTACGTATTCTCAATATTTTGGTAAATTAGTTTTTGGTCTAATAATTTATAGGTGATTATTAGGTCTTTGATGTTTCCAATTATAAATAAGATGATTGCAATTTTAGCATTTGGTCCTAGATTCTTAAAAAGAGGTCATCAATCAAACTGAATTTTGTTTGTTTTTATTACATATAGTAGATAATTTTCTCTAATCTACCAGAAGATCATTAAAATTAAGCACCATTTTTTTTAAGTAAAATGAGAATTAAGGAGACTAATGATGGTGCAGTGCTGGTGTTCAATTCTAGCCGTTGAAAGCCAAATATATATACTTAAGCGTTCAATTCTAGCTGTTTTTCTTAAAGATATAAAGGTTCTCATGTTAATCTAGAAATTTTGTTCTTTTATAAATATGCATTTGATGTTTATTTATTTTCCTTATTGCTTGCAGGTCTTTGGTTTTGGTTTCAAAGACAACATTGTTAGGCACAATTAAATGTTGCAAAGTACGTCCATCCATTCATGAATTTGCCATTCAACAGTCCGTCAAGGATGGGTTTTTGGTTGCCAATCCAGATAGGAGAAAAATGGATTCCCTCTTCCGTATGGCAATCCATCATGATGACAAGAATCAATACACAGAGGTTGAAAATAATCATATGCATTCCTTTTTAGCTTTTAATTTTGATAGGAATGTTATTGGAAGTGCCATGTTCCTAAGAGTGTTAGAATTGCGGAATTCCTCTATCCCAGAAGCAGCATTACTGAATATGACTTACCTACGTTATCTGGGCTTGAGGCGTAGTATAAACATATCACAGGTTCCTGAAAATATTGGGGACATGAAATATCTCGAAACATTGGATGTTAGAGATACAAGCGTAGAAACCCTACCTAAATCACTATGGAAAATCTCAAAACTTCGTCATATATATGTCAACCCTAGCCCCCAAATTGAAGGCCCACCCTCTGAAGCATATATACCAGACCTACAAACCCTGAAAACAGTTGCAGTTCCAGAATCGTGGCAAGAAAAGTTTCCGCAGTTCCTGATCAATCTTAGAAAGTTAGCAATCTCAAATAGGGACAATCCAGATGGGAAACCTAATCCATACTGGGACTCAATTTCTATCTTGTTGAGTCGCATGGTTAATCCCCTCTCAATTACCATTATAGGTGACATTGTACCTTCAGAGTTTGTTGACACAAGGGCTTTCGAAAACCTTGAGACAGTCAAGTCAATTAGATTTGAGGGACAATGGAATTGCAGGAAGCTTTTCATAGATAACGTTAAATTTCCACCAAAACTTGCAAAGCTCACCCTAACCAAGTCCGGCTTGAAGGAAGACCCCATGCCGAGGCTAGAAAAACTAGTCGCACTGAAATATCTGAGCTTACAAGATGGAGCGTACACTGGGGATAAAATTGTTTGCTCTGCAAATGGGTTTCCGCAGTTGCTGATCTTAGAACTTTCCAAATTGAAGAACTTGAAGATTTGGGAGAAGAATCCTTCGTCTATGCCACGCCTTACCGAACTGCGTGTTGTTAATTGCCGCAAACTCAAGGACCTTCCTGATCTTGAGTATGTTACCGATAAAACTATAGATATATAATTGAATGCAACTTTCAGTCTCTTCTTTATTTTTAGGTTTTCAAATTCCTTTTTCTTTTTGGTACGTGCATTTCTGTCCCTTTTTCTTTATGTTTGCACTTTATTGTATGTTGTGCTTTCCGTTTGATTGTGTTAATTATAATGTATTTGGGAATTACATTGAGTAAATTACATGGTTTTAATGTATTTGGTATTTCCATTTAAATCAAACGGTATATTTATTATTTTAGATAATTTTTAATTATGTACATGTTGTGTGTTCTCATCATTTCCGCTGCTATATTTCCCATTCATGAAAATCAAACGTTTCCCTCCCTAGTGCCTCTAACATTTTTTAGAACTACTGCGAGAGGCACATGTTGTATTATAATGTTCTTTAAAAGGCTTCAACTACTTTTAGAGGAAGTTGTACATATTCCTTACCTACTGCAACTACCGCGAGTGACACCTTCAGCATAAAAAAATTATATATTTTTGATTTGGAAGAAAACCTGAAATTTTATTCATATCCTCCATTAAAAAATTTCGTAAAAATGTCCACTTTTTTATTTATAAAAATACCCCAACAGCTAGAAATTCTGTTGATTTACTCTCTAGTGAACTGCCCAAAATCCTGGCGGTTGACTCCCTTAAATGCCACAACTGCTAGAAATCCTGGAGGAGCACTTTGTAGTGGATCCGTATCCTCTCTATTACTGCAGAGGATGCGCATCACTTTACGGTTTGAGATTAAATCTCAACCGGTTTGAGATTCGGGTGAAAATAGGGGGCACTATTATTGGGCTTTGAGATTCGGCAAAAGTGTGTTTCATCAAAAAATTGATTTATCAAGTTTCTGGTAGATTGATCAAACGCATTGAAATTAATTTTTAATTTGGTTCAGTGATTTTTAGATACTCAACGTGGTACCTCAAAACTGATGAATTTTCTGATCCTTCTTGAAACAAAATTTTCAAAGTTTTTGAGAGTAGATCAATATATCGACTATGATATCTTAGAGTAATGCTTATTGTTTAATGCTCGAAGTTAATAATTTGTATTCTAATTATTAATATAAAAGTGAGATTTGACACAACATAGCACTAACGATATAAGCACAATAGCTCATCAATATGATATATATATCAAGTAATAACACTAGTACAGAAAACGTAACCATACACTGTTCGAAAAACTAATGACACAGAATGACATAAAAAATAACTCTCTTCTCACTGATCTGTCTAATTCCTACTATCTAATCAAATAACTCTCTCTTCTCTATTCAATCCTCTCTCTTAGGGTTTTGGCGCTACTCTCTTTCAAAGCTCGCTATATAATAACTAACACTACTTTCGTTCCAACACTTTGATTTTTTTTTTGTGTTTGAAAGCAGGCTAGATTTTTCGTTAGTAGGAAAGGTTCAAAGTAGGAGGCTAAGAAAAATGGAAGACTCAAAATAAAGGACAAAACCAATGATGCATTTTAACCCTCCTCTTTTTATTATATCTCTACAACTTCTTAATTTTCACTATACATAAAGAATCTATACATTTTTCTCCCCATCTCCAAGAAAAGTTGCCGAAGCATCGCAAGGCCTCTGTCTAGTTAAAATCATATCTCAGATGATATGGAGGAGACACACACACAAACACACATATATAGAGTACAACTAATGTCATAACGTTCTAATTTCAGTCTAAGTTATAACAAGTTAGTTTTTGTGATTTCGAAGTCCAAACAGTCGATCTGAACCGCTCAACATGTTCTCCATATTAAAATGTGCTTCAAAATTGAATTTTATATTTTTTGAAATTTATTTACTATTTTTTTAGATAGGTACGAAATCACTGTTTTTAGATAATTATTGACCATCCAAAACAATGATTTTGTATCTCTTTAGAAAAATAGTAAAATATGTTTCAAAAAATATAAAATTTGGTCTTCAAACTCATTTTAATATGGGATCATATTGAGTGGTTCAGATCGATTGTTTGGACTTTAAAATCACAAAAACTGACTTGTTATAACTTACACTGAAATTATAACATTATGACATTAGTTGTACTCTCTCTCTCTCTCTCTCTCTCTCTATATATATATATATATATATATATATATATATATATATATATATATATACACTAGTCAAGTGCCCGTGCTTTGCAACGGGGAATGAACTTATTTTTGAGGAACAACATAGAATGAATAACATGAACGTTTAAGAACTAAGAATGAATAAAATATTCTTTGGAGAATGAAATAAAATGAAAAATATTTTTTTTGTGCGCTACTTTGAAATTGTAATATGAACACTAAACTAACATCAGAACAAAAAAATATCAAATCACCCCCTCACCAGTACTGATACCGAGATGGCATATATTTCCTAGTCTTAATGTGCATTGGTGTTGTGCCTTTTCTATGAAACTTGAGTATTTATTTGAGTAGAATACATTTATATATGGAATTTACTACCCACAAGCACTTTCATGTGCCACTGCTAATTTTTTTATCATGCATCTACAAAAGGACATATAGTATGAACCGCACCAGGGGTATCCAAGAACAGACTACTAAAATAAAAAAATCAAGAAAACAAAAAAACCATATAGCAGAATTATTAAGGTTTGGCTTTTGGAAATTTATCTTCATACTATTCACAAACCATTATATACAGATTACAAAACTGTCATGTTAAGAAATGAAGTTACAATTGCATTCACAGTCCAAATTAAAAAAAAAATGAATTGCTTTCACTCTATAAAGATGATCATGCACTGAGCATCTCGATTGCTTGATTTGTTGGTCAATTTTATTGAATATAACTTTTTAGTTCTTTCAAATATTCCTGCAAAATAACATACTTGGTTTTCATATACAATAAAAATTACATTTTTGCAAGGTTTAATGACTAAAAACATCATAACACACTGTGCATAGTACCATAGCCTCAATATTCATAAAATATAACTATATATAAGGTTGTTTAATGCAAAAACATCATAACAAAGAAATGACTAACCCCTCGTCTTTGCGCCTCAATCGATCTCCTGAAGGCCTCCTTTTTATTCAACAAATTATCAGGCAGCAGCTTCATCGGTCGATGGTAGTTCTTCCCGTGGTAAATAATAATAACATTCTGACTCATGACCTTCTCTTCTGACACAAGGCCCCACCTATCATTATTTCTAGAAACTTCAGTGTATGTGATATGTCCTCTCCCAGTTTGTTTTGTAATCACTTTCACAACCTCTTTGTGGTTCCAGTGCTGGAGTACACTTCTAATTACTCCGTCATAAACACCTCTCCTTCCACATCCCAATAGTGCATGAGATTAAGTCAACTGGAAAACCATATGTCAATGTAATGCAATAGTACAAATAAATTTCCAACCAAAATAAGGGGAACTAATCTAGAATCCAAAGGAAGGGCCAATATGGCATAAATAATTAATTTTAAGGGCCAATTTGATAGTATCATAAACAAAGGACCAGCTTGCAAGTCTCTAGAGACCTAAATAGAATTTAGCTGTAAACTTGAGATTTTTAATTAAAAGCAATCCTTACTATTAGTTGACATGTAAACTGGAAGCCTCATGTGGTTTATTGCTTAACATAATGCAACAACAATGTTGGTTAATATCGGATTCGCAATTGCTGGTACAAACTTTCACACCGGGCAAATTGCATCAGCATATTCAAGTAGTGGAATGGAGGGCATATTTGGAATTGGTGCAAATCTCAACCTTATTGGCAGGCAAACCACTCTACAACTACTGTTAAAAATTGATTAAAAGTTGCAATTAGCATCAGAGACGTGGGTGCTATAATTAGCAATTTCTATTTTAGTAAATTCAGTAATTAGAAGAAGGATGTGCCTAAAATATCATGAACTGAAGTTCTGGTCAGCAGGAGTATTTCTGGTAACAGATACTAAATTTAGATTGTAGTGCAGTTATAGTAAGTAGTGGGTTCTAAAATTAGATAGATGTACTTGTTATAAATATGTAAGCATGTTATGTAATTGATTGTAAGGTGTAAGAAAAGAAAATTCAGCATATGAGAAATTAATATTCTGTTCAGCAGCAGATTTTTGTTTACCAGAATTTTCTATCAAAAAACTCTGTTTTTGTACCAGCAAGTTTACCAGCAAAAGGCTGCTGCAGTCAGCCAATTTTCCAACAAAATGGTATCAGAGCAAGTCGATCCACCTTGGGGCGTTTTCAATGGCAGAAAACGGCAACAACACGGTGAATGTTACTCAACCGGCAATTCCGATGTTCAAATGTGAAAACTACGAATTTTGGAGTATCAAGATGACTACGCTGTTCAAATCGCAAGGTTTGTGGGAATTAGTAGACAAAGGTGCCCCTACTCAAGATCCCAATCCGCAAGAAACTCTAAGGAAGGATGCACGAGCGTTGTTTTTCATCCAACAAGCCATTCACGATACAATTTTCTCCAAAATTGCTGCAGCAACCACCGCTAAAGAAGCATGGACAACCTTGAAGACAGCATTTCAAGGAAGCCCACGAGTTATGGCCATCAAATTGCAAGGCCTTCGTCGAGATTTCGAGACTCTTCACATGCAAATAGATGAAACAGTGCAGATTTTTCTGTCAAGAGTCACATCCATTGTCAACCAAATTCGCACATATGGAGACAACATGTCAGAGAAAACCGTGGTGGCAAAAGTGTTGAGAAGTTTAACACCAAAATTTGGTCACGTGGTGGCAGCAATTGAAGAATCGAAGGATCTTTCAACTTATTCTTTCGATGAATTAATGGGATCACTGCAGACCCATGAAGCGAGAATGTTCAGATCAGAGGAGAAAGAAGATGAAAGGGCATTTTACATGAAGGGGGAGTCAATTCGAGGTAGAACAACCAGCAGTGAGTTTCCACCTCAATTGCAGGAGCGATACCAGCAGAATCAGCCACGATTCGAGCAGTTTCCGCAGTCCAACAGATTGCAAAAGAAAGATGTACAATGCTATTATTGCAACAAGTTCGGGCACTATCAAGCACAATGCTACAAGAAGCAAAGAGAGGAGCAACAAGCAAGTTTTATAGAAGAAAATAAGGAAGAAGACAATCTATTTATGGCTTATTCTGAAACTGAAGCTGATGCATCAGAAATCTGGTTTTTGGATAGTGGTTGTTCCAATCACATGACAGGTTATAGACATCTTTTTGAAGAATTGGATGAAACCCACAAGTCGAAGGTCAAGCTCGGTGATAATAAATTTATTCAAGTAGAAGGGAAGGGCACAGTAGCTATACCAACAAGCAAATCTGGTATGAGATATCTTTACAATGTTTATTATATACCAGAGTTATCGAAAAATATCCTCAGCATAGGGCAGATGATGAAAAGTGGGTATTCAATTCTCTTTGATGATAATTTCTGCACAATTAAAGAAAGAACAACCAACGAAACTATTGCAGAGGTGAAAATGGCAACCAACAAATTGTTTGCGCTTGAAATTTCTGGTGTAATAGAAAGAGCAATGACAGTAAAAGGTCCAAATCCTTCGGAATTGTGGCATCTTAGATATGGTCACCTAAATATCAATGGGTTAAAATTGTTAAGTCAAAAGAAAATGGTGTTTGGACTGCCAGAAATTGATAAAATAGATATATGTGAAGGTTGTATTTATGGAAAGCAAGCAAAGATACCATTTCCCAAAGGACAAGCAAAAAGAGCAACACAATTTCTTGAGATTGTGCATTCGGATCTGTGTCAACCAATGGAAACGACATCTCTTGGTGGTAGTAGGTACTTTCTTATTTTTATTGATGATTTTAGTAGAATGTGTTGGGTCTATTTTCTAAAGAATAAAGGGGAAACTTTTGGATGTTTTAAGAAGTTCAAGGCATTTACCGAAAACCAAACTGGTAAAAGAATAAAGGTGCTAAGATCAGACAGGGGAGGAGAATATCAATCCACAGAATTCAAAAAAATTTGTGAAAAAGAAGGAATACACCATGAGTTTACCACACCTTATACACCTGAACAAAATAGAGTGGCTGAGAGAAAGAATAGAACTGTGGTTGAATTAGCAAGAAGCATGTTGAAAGAAAAAGGATTACCAAATGAGTTTTGGGCTGAGGCAGTAGCAACTGTAGTGTACCTATTGAATATATCTCCCACCAAAGCGGTTATAAATAGAACCCCTTATGAGGCATGGCATGAGAGAAAACCCGTAATTGGGCATTTAAAAATATTTGGTTGTGTTGCATACACCTTAATCAATTCACAAAATAGGAGGATGACAGATGAAAAATCAGAAAAATACATATTTATTGGTTATTGCATAAAATCAAAGGGATACAGGTTATACAATCCAAATATCAAGAAGATTGTGATTAGTCGTAATGTATTGTTTGATGAAAATACAAATTGGAAATGGAATGAAGAAAAAGGAGTAGAGATTATTGAATCTACACAATTAGATGATGTGGAATACGAAGTACTTCAACAGCCAAGCAGCTCAATCAATTCAGATCTGAACAGCAGCAATCCTGATCCTGATCTATCTCAAGACAGACCTGACAGAAGCCAAAACCCTGATCTTAATACACCAACAGTCAAAGTTTACAGAAGGTGTAATTTTGGTCCTGACACACCCATAAGAAAAATAAAATCTGTGCAGGAATTGTATGAAACAACACAAGTATTGTTTGTTGTAAAGCCTACAACCGATGAAGAAGCAGCAAAAAACAAAGAATGGCATCAAGCAATGTTAGAAGAATTAGTAGTAGCAAAAACAGTGGAGCTCTAATAGAATTGAGAGAGAGGGAGAATTTGAGAGAATGAATTATTTATTGATTGAGTTCAATTTACATTATGATGACAGCCTCTTATATAGGCATGATTACATGCACTAATCAGTTCTAACTAATTCTTGTTCAGCTCTAACTAATTTCTGTTTAGTGCCTAACTAACTATCTAACTTCCTAACTATCTCTATTGCCTAACTGTCTCTATTATGCCCCCTCAAGCGAAACATGGTACGCGGTAGCAATATTGAGCTTGCTCCGAAAAGAAGAAAGTTGATGCCAATATCTCAATGCCATTGTTCTTGCGATTTGAATCGTCAATCGGGTCCCCTTGAAGATAGAAGAAGGTAGAGTGTTAGCAGACCAATAGAAGACTCAAGAATGTTCTATAGTTAGTTAAGAAACAGTTAGTTAGTTAGAGCTGTTGAGACATATCTCTCTCTGTATTTTACACTCTATATAAAGAGACTGACTGTACTGTAATTGTTGATGCAATACAATTCATTCTATTCCAATTCTCTATATTCTCTCTATACTCTCTACCTTATCATGGTATCAGAGGTCTTTCTCTCTTTTCAAGATTGCTAATCAAGATTCATGGCGACTGACAGTGGCACTTCCATTGATCAGCCCTCTTCTTCCGCTGTGCTCGATCCGGTGATTCATATCTCGATCTCGGTTTCTACCAAGCTTGATCGTCAGAATTTTCTGACATGGAAATCTCAGATTGAACCAATCATCGATGGCTTTGGTCTCTCTCGATTCCTTGATCCTGCTGTCTCTCCGCCAGATCAGAACATCACTGTTGCTGGTATTTCCTCTTCCAATCCAGCCTTTTCGGCTTGGTACAAGCAAGATCGGTTCATTCTAGGCTGGCTTCGCTCTTCCATCTCTGAAGGAGTTCTGTCTCAGTATGTGGGCTGCAAGTCTGCACGTGAGCTCTGGCTTTCCCTTCATCAGGTCTATTCCGCCGTCTCCACCGCTCGAGTTATGGATCTGAGACGATCCCTTCAAACCTCAACCCGTGGTACTCAGTCCTGCGGTGCCTATTTTGAGAGGATGCGCTCTATTGCTGATCAACTGGCTTCTGCCGGAGAACTCGTGCCTGATTCGGATCTAATTCGCTCAATCTTGAGTGGTCTTCGATCGGAATTCAACTCGTTCGTTGTTTCGATCACAACCAGATCTCCTCCGGTGACACTAATTGAGCTCCATTCTTTTCTCTTAACTCATGAAAACCTCTTATCTTCTCAGAATCAGCCTTCCCAATCTGGTAGCGGCGATGCTCTTGCACTTCACGCTTCTTCTGGACGCAGCAGGGGCAGAGGGAGACGGGGCCGGAATAATGCAGGCCGTGGAGGCTACTCATCAGGCCCAACAGGCCGTGGCACTCAGCACAATCCCTCAGCAGGCCGGGGTTCTATTCTGGGCCCAGGAAATGGACCTGGCCAAGGACAACAGGCCTATAACTCCTCTGATTTTTCTCAGACTACTGGTGAGCGTCCCCAGTGTCAGATTTGTAGAAAAAGAGGTCATGAAGCCCTTGCTTGCTGGTATCGATTTGACAATGATGCCTATCCCTCTCCACCGCAAGCATTCTTCAACACCACTACCTCGAACCCAAACGAAGGATGGTTCCTTGATTCGGGTGCGACTCATCATGTCACATCCGACTTGAATAATCTCTCTTCATTCACTCCATATGATGGCCGTGACCGTCTCCAAGTTGGTAACGGATCTAACCTTTCTATTCAACATCTTGGATCTTGCTCTTTACAATCATCTACTAGGTCCTTGAAATTGAATGGAATTTTGCATGTGCCAAAAATTACAAAAAATCTTGTTAGCATCTCTCAATTTACGAAAGACAATAATGTTTTTCTAGAATTTCACCCTTCTTTTTGTGTCATTAAGGACCTCCACACGAAGCTTCCTCTTCTACGGGGCTCACTCACTAATGGTCTTTACAACCTCCCAATTCGGCCTCAAGCTTTGGTTGGAGAACGTGTTTCCGCTTCTATGTGGCATGCACGATTCGGACATACGTCTCCTTCCACTACTCGCTACATAATAAATGCACATAGTTTACCTATTACTTCAAATAAATTTGGGATTTGTGATGCATGTTGTAAAGCTAAGGCTCATGTACTACCTTTTACTTCTTCTCATTCGAGTGCATTTTCTCCTTTACATGTAATTCACTCGGATTTGTGGGGACCTTCCCCTATTGTTTCTAAGAATGGCTATAGATATTATGTGCATTTTGTGGATGAGTTCACTCGGATTTTGTGCATTTTGTGCTATTGTTTCTTGGCTATAGATATTGTTTCTAAGAATGGCTATAGAAGGAGCTCTTTTGGCTCGAGAATGCTTCCATGTACTCGAGAGGCTCATTTGAGTCCTCTTTGAAAAATAAAAACAAAAAGAAAGAAAAAAATTCAATAGCTCATGGCTTTGTGACAAGTACATGGTTTCAAGAGGCTTTTTAGCTCTCTTGTCTCATTTTTGAGAAGCATTGTGGAGGTAGAGAAGAAGAGAATAGAAGGAGCCCGGCATTGGTTTGGCTTGGTGATTTGAAAATTTGTGAGGATTTTTGTTTTTGGTGATCTGTTGGTAGCAAGAGGTAGACATGAAGCAGTAAGTCTAAGCAGCGTGGTCTGTTGGAACAACAAATGGAGAGGATCAGGTAAAAGAGGCAAATGGAGGTAGACATGGCTGTTGGAAGTATTTTTTTTTTTTAATTGGAGAGTTTTGTTTAGGAAAGAAAAAAAAAAAAAAAAAAAAAGAATAGGCCCAGATTCATTGTTTAGCCCAACTTTATCATCAAACTGGATCCATAAAAAAAAATAACTCTGCGCTGAAACACACAATAGATTTTGTTGCATAGCATGTACGGGCCCTTTTGTTCCTCTTTGATCGAATCAAGGTTGTGCGCAACGAGCAGAAATCGTCTTCCTGCTCCAAAAACCCTAGCCGCAGTGAGAGAGATTGAGGACCTGACAAAGGAAGGCTTCCATGCCAGCTGAACACGGTATCCGGTCGCACACGAGGTGGTGTCATCATAGCGCTGGAGGCTTGATCTGATGTCTTTCGTTGAGGCTGCGCTGATCTCGTGATGTGGCAACTACGGCTGGTGGGAGGCGACAAGATTTGTGCCAGTTTTGACCGCCGATCTGGAGAGGGAGATCGCCTCGCCAGGTGACTACGTCGTTCGATGCGGCGGTCACTACTCGATATGGTCGGTCAGATGCTCTCGATTATGATCTGAGAGGTGTCGAGTCAGCTGACGAGGTTTCATCTCAGGCGACGAGGTGTGTCCCTCAACTGGTCTGGGTATAACTCGATCTCAATCTGAGATTCTTGTTCTGATTTTGCCGTCAGATCGGGTATGACATGCCAGTACCTGACGAGGTCAGCGGTGCAGTGCATCAGAGAATATGGCGATCTGGTCAGATGTTCTGAGCCAAATTGAGGTGAAGACGGAGGATAGGCGGCGATCTGATCGGATTCTCTCGATCTCGACTGATGCTTGACACTGAGAACTGATCTGGTATACACTAATTTTTTTTTTCTCGTTTTCTTGATCTGGTTGTTTCTGGGAAGAGAAGAATAGAGGTGGAATTAGAGATTAGTGGAGAATAGAGAGAATAGGGAGGGAATAGAAAGGGTTTAGGCTAAAAAAATTGTAAGCTGGATAGGAGATTGGATTTAAGGCATAATTTCTGGAATAGGCGCGAGCCTTATTCCAGCATTTCCTAATGCTCTGATACCATAATAGAATTGAGAGAGAGGGAGAATTTGAGAGAATGAATTCTTTATTGATTGAGTTCAATTTACATTATGATGACAGCCTCTTATATAGGCATGATTACATGCACTAATCAGTTCTAACTAATTCTTGTTCAGCTCTAACTAATTTCTGTTTAGTGCCTAACTAACTATCTAACTAACTTCCTAACTATCTCTATTGCCTAACTGTCTCTATTAAGCTCAACTCAAATTTACACAAGGCAAATTTGAGCAATTTCAATCAGCACATGGAGTTGGCAACTTTGAATCAAGGGGGAGTGTTAAAAATTGATTAAAAGTTGCAATTAGCATCAGAGACGTGGGTGCTATAATTAGCAATTTCTATTTTAGTAAATTCAGTAATTAGAAGAAGGATGTGCCTAAAATATCATGAACTGAAGTTCTGGTCAGCAGGAGTATTTCTGGTAACAGATACTAAATTTAGATTGTAGTGCAGTTATAGTAAGTAGTGGGTTCTAAAATTAGATAGATGTACTTGTTATAAATATGTAAGCATGTTATGTAATTGATTGTAAGGTGTAAGAAAAGAAAATTCAGCATATGAGAAATTAATATTCTGTTCAGCAGCAGATTTTTGTTTACCAGAATTTTCTATCAAAAAACTCTGTTTTTGTACCAGCAAGTTTACCAGCAAAAGGCTGCTGCAGTCAGCCAATTTTCCAACAACTACATCTACATACCTAGAGAGGAAAATGAAAGAACTGAAATGAATACTTGAGCAAGGAGATACTTAAGCAATATGCACAGAAAAGATACTTAAGCACCTTGATTCGCAATATGCACAGAAAAGATACTCAAGCAAGGAGATCAGAACTGAAATGAATTTAGAAAACACTTATAAAGAAAAGTCTAACATGATTGATCTTCTTGATATTAATTTATCAAACCACTGTTTACCATTTATAAGCAAAAATATTAATAAAAATGAAGACATAAAAAAAACTAACAAGAACCAGAGAATCATCAAGAGCGAAAAAAAACTGACAAGAAAAGTATACAACAATTACATGTCAGTCTTTGAAATTTTTGTTATTTTAAATTTATGCTCAAACATTATAAATACATGATAACAACAAACAATGGATAAAAAAGTTAAATTAAAAATCAACAAAAAAAAGAGTTTTTCTGGTATTGTACCTGTTACAGTATTAACTGACAGTACTCCTATGCTAACTGAAATGTCAGAAAATTTTGAATTTTCGAAAAAACGGTATCCTATGTTTATTAGTTTTCCTCTCTGCGCATATGAAAATTTCAGTGTAGTACTGCTAGGTTATTCATGCTATAACTTGTTTTGATCTCTTATTATTGATGAAATATATAAAATATGTATGAAATAGTAAGAGCGGACACCACCAGTTATATGCATGTTTGCAGTTATACTGAAGCCTATACTTTTCCTTAATTTTGCTTGAAGAACCACACTCATATCATCTGTTGCATGCCAAGAAATTCATTCCTATCTCCATAACCTAAAGTACAAATAAGGCATCAAAACAAATACTTTTGGTGTTTGTATATTTGATTGCATAGGTGGGTTTTCTTCCCAAGTAAAGTTTCTTAACAGTTGCTTTGCTCTGCATTCGTGACATAAATTTTGGGTTACCAATAGTGGTATGATAGGTAACAGTAGCTGTGACACAATATCCCACATGCAAATAGGCCACATCTTTTCAACCACATAATTAAACCAGCGCACTGATTCAGAATTAGAAAGAACCTGATAAACACAAAAGTCAGATCAAGTTAGAATTTTAAACAATGTTAAAAATAGGAAAACAAACCTAATTAAGAAAAAAAAAACTGGAAAATAGAAAAAAAAAATATACGTACCCTTCTTTGATTGGATTTTTTTCTCTAGATGTTCAAGACGCATCCTCAGTCTCATTGTAATCTTTTAGTCACCTACAAACATATAAATTTTGAATTCATATTAAAGATAATACACTTTAGTACATCTAAATTTAGTGTGTATTCAAATCAATTCCCATTTCCTATGCCATGTATTACTTAAAACACTCCACCCTTAATTCAAAACCAAAAGTATCGAATTACCAGAGAAACGAATAAAATGTCGCAGAAAAAGGAAAAATAAACAAAAGGGGGAGAAGACAATATCATTACTCCTTAAGTAGGCTCAAGCAATTTTTTAATGTCTTCTCAAATAAGTATGAAATACAAGAGGAAAGAAGAAATGTACATCTTCACACTTTTAGATTTAAGTGATGCAAAGTTTGCCTCCAATTTTGCCCCTCTTTTTTCTTGAAATAACAAAATTAAGCAATATTAAAAAATAGTTATTTTCTTTTTTCTTAAAAAGACCAAAAAATAATGCAAAAATGTAGCAACTCTTACATGGTGGTTCTTAACCATTAGCTTCTCCAGTTAAGGCAGCTTCTATCTCTGCTATCTCAGTGTCTTTCTCTGCTAGTACCGCCTATATATTTTAGAAGGGTTTAGGGTTAAATCCAACAGGAATTAACTCTCAAAATGTAAAACATGTATATTACTGGGAATGCACTTACTGTAATTGCATTAACCAGAGAGGTATTTCCAGCATTCGTAAGCCAACAAGAGAGAGCCCCATCTCCTGTTTAAAGAACAAACTGGGAAAGAAGCAAAGGAATCATTCAAAGAAAATATAGTTGACAAAAAAAATTAAATTTTGGTAGTTGCCACTACTACATAAAATTGAGAAAACAAGAACGATACCCCAGTCCATATGTAGCTGTACATACTGGTACTGGATCTAACAAGACACTAAAGTTCTCAATTGTAAGTTTTTTCAGTCTTAGTTAAATTTAAAAGTCCGATTATGCCAGAATCATCTTTTAATCAGTCAATCGAGCCTCAATCCAATCAATTTGTCCTACACTATTAATTTTGGAAAAAAGAAACTATAGATCTACCATAATTTTTTTCTTAAAATAAAATCTACCTACAATTTTTAAAAAAAATTTGAATATACGTGAGCAACAACAACAATAATCCGAACGAACAATTATGAGGTAAGTTTAGGGTTTAGGGTCTTAGTTAGCAATTATGAGGTAAGTTTAAAAAAAAGTAAGAGAATTAGTCAAATAAGATGAAAAAAAGAAAGAGCAAGAACCTGGTATCAGAGAAGAAAACGCCTCTAGAAGTTTTCAAGACAAGAAACCATCTTTGTTTTTCTCCTTATTATTACCTTCAATTTTACAGAAGCAATGAGTCTCTCTCTTTGTAAATATGAAAAGACAAGAGCGGTGTCCGGTAAGAGAGCGGAGAAAATGAGTAACCTGACAACTTGGTATCCATGGAGGAGAGATCAAAGAACCAACGTCGTTTGAACTTGGAATGGCGGGACATTTGATTTTTTTCTCAGAGGGGAGATCGAAGAACCATTTTGCGAGGGAATCGAAGAACCGGCATTCTCCTATGGCGACGTCGGGAAGAAAAAAAATAAGTGTCACTGAACGCGTGGAGAAGAAGGATCTGCGAACGTATTTGAACGATTGAGATTCGTGAAAAGTCAGGGGGCCAGTATTATTTATGCTTTGAGATTCATGTAGAACGTATTTCAACGATTGAGATATTCTAAAAAGTAATGCAAAGTTTGAGATATCTCAGAGAATGCGAATTCAGATGAAAATGCGTCGGAAGAAAACGTGTCGGGATTTTCTTCTATGTGGCTTCTCGTGTGTCTTCTCATGTAGCGGGTACGATTTAAATTAAATTTACACTTCTACACACTAGAAAACATGAAATAGATACATAAAATCAATTTTTTTTTATTAAAGGCTGAGATTGAGATGCGTTTTGATGAGTGGCTTAGATCTATTGAATGAACGGTTCAGATTTGCTCTGGACAAATAGAGGATTGGGTCCGAATTTTTTAACGTGATATTAGTAGTCCCGATAGGACGTGGCTACGGTGCTATGTGTAGCATAGAGGACATCCGTACAACGGCTCAAAATTTGTGTTTTCAAAATTCTAATGGTCGATTCGAACCGTTAGATGTGTTCTGCATATTGAAATGTGCTTGGAGACCAAATTTTACATTTTTTTGAATTTTTTTACTATTTATTAAGTCACTTTGAAAATCGCTGATCCAACGGTGGCTTAACCAAACAGTGAAACCATTGGATCAGCAATTTTCAAAGTGGCTTAATAAATTGTAAAAAAAATCCAAAAAATTATAAAATTTGGTGTCCAAGCACATTTAAATATGTAGAACACATCTAACGGTTTGGATCGACCGTTATGATTTTGAAAATTCAAATTTTGAGCCGTTGCACGGGATCTCTATGCTACGCGTAGCATATTAGCCAAAACCTATATATATATATATATATATATATATATATATATATAGGACAGTGCTACGGTGCAACGCGTTGCATAGAGCACTTCCGTGCAACGGCTAAAAATTTGAGTTTTCAAAATCCTAACGGTCGATCCGAACCGTTAGATGTGTTCTCCATATTGAAATGTGCTTGGAGACCAAATTTTACATTTTTTGGAATTTTTTTACTATTTATTAAGCCACTTTGAAAATCGCTGATCCAACGGTTTCACTGTTTGAACAGCCACCGTTGGATCAGCGATTTTCAAAGTGGCTTAATAAATAGTAAAAAAATTCCAAAAAATGTAAAATTTGGTCTCCAAGCACATTTCAATATGAATAACACATCTAACGGTTCGGATCGACCGTTAGGATTTTGAAAACTCAAATTTTGAGCCGTTGCACGGAGGTGCTATATGCAACGCGTAGCATATTAGCAATTTCCTATATATATATATATATATATATATATATATATATATATATATATATATATATATAGAGTAGAACTAGGGTGCTCCTAAGTTCACCCAACCTCTTGTGAACTTGACTCTAAAATATATCGAATCGACTTTAAACAATGAATCCAAACCGTTGAAATCCTTCTACTTAATGATTGATGCGTCTACATGCGAAAATTTTAAAGTTTCGAATTAATTTAATATAGAGTCAAGTGGTCAAAGGAGTACAAAAAATGAATGCATTAAAATTAATTTATAAACCTTAAACTTTTGACCAGTTGGCTCTATATTAAATTAATTCGAAACTTTAAAATTTTCACATGTAGACGCATCACTCATTAGGTAGAAGGGTTTCAACGGTTTGGATTCACCGTTTAAAGTCGATTCGATATATTTTAGAGTCAAGTTCATAAGACGTTGGGTAAACTTAGGAGCACCCTAGTTCTACTCTATATATATATATGAGGAGGAATCAATTACCTCATGTTTTTCATAAAACATCATGCCTCATATTCTATATCTTCATTTTGAAAGTCTAAACGGTTAATGTGAACCACTCAACATGATATCCATAATAAAATATGCTTCAGAATGAAATTTTAGAATTTTTCAATTGTTTTACTATTTTTTAAGATAGGTACAAAATTATTGTTTCTGAATCGTTCAAAAACAATAATTTTGTGACTATCTAACAAAAATAGTATTGTTTTTCAAATATTATAAAATTTGGTCTCCACGCATATTTTAATATGGATACCATGTTGAGTGGTTTGAATCGACAAATTAGACTTTAAAAATAAAGATATAGAATATGAAGTCTGATGAGGTATTGTAGGTAGTGCACCAACATAACTTCTCCCACAAGCGTAGAAACCCTACCTAAATCACTACGGAAAATCTCAAAACTTCGTCATGTATATATGTCAACCCTAGCCCCCAAATTGAAGGCCCACCCTCTGAAGCATATATACCAGACCTACAAACCCTGAAAACAGTTGCAGTTCCAGAATCGTGGCAAGAGAAGTTTCCGCAGTTCCTGATCAATCTTAGAAAGTTAGCAATCTCAAATAGGGACAATCCAGATGGGAAACCTAATCCATACTGGGACTCAATTTCTATCTTGTTGAGTCGCATGGTTAATCCCCTCTCAATTACCATTATAGGTGACATTGTACCTTCAGAGTTTGTTGACACAAGGGCCTTCGAAAACCTTGAGACAGTCAAGTCAATTAGATTTGAGGGACAATGGAATTGCAGGAAGCTTTTCATAGATAATATTAAATTTCCACCAAATCTTGCAAAGCTCACCCTAACCAAGTCCGGCTTGAAGGAAGACCCCATGCCGAGGCTAGAAAAGCTAGTGGCACTGAAATATCTGAGCTTACAAGATGGAGCGTACACTGGGGAGAAAATTATTTGCTCTGCAAATGGGTTTCCACAGTTGCAGATCTCAGAACTTTCCAAATTAGAGAACTTGAAGATTTGGGAGAAGAATCCTTCGGCTATGCCAAACCTTACCAAACTGCGTGTTGTTAATTGCCGCAAACTCAACGACCTTCCTAATCTTGAGTATGTTACCGTTAAAACTATAGATAATTGAATGAAACTTTCAGTCTCTTCTTTATTTTTACGTTTTCTAATTCCTTTTTCTTTTTGGGTACGTACGTGCATTTCCGTCCCTTTTTCTTTATGTTTGCACTTTATTGTATGTTGTGCTTTCCGTATGATTGTGTTAATTATAATGTATTTGGGAATTACATGGTTTTGATGTATTTGGTATTTCCATTTAAATCAAACAGTATATTTATTATTTTAGATAATTTTAATTATAATTTTGTGTTTTCTAATGATTTACTGAATATTGAGGTGACTCCGGCTAGCTCTAGCCCATTAGCAATCATTTCCGCTGCTATATTTCCCGTTAATTCATGAAAATCAAACGTTTCTCTCCCTAGTGCCTCTAACATTTTTTAGAACTACTGCGAGAGGCACATGTTGTATTATATTGTTCTTTAAAAGGCTTCAACTACTTAATTTTAGAGGAAGTTGTATATATTCCTAATTACCTACTGCAACTACCGGGACTGGCACCTGAAGCATATAAAATTATATATTGTTGATTTGGAAGAAAACCAGAAATTTTATTCATATCCTCCATTAAAAAATTTCGTAAAAATGTCCAATTTTTATTTATAAAAATACCCCAACAGCTAGAAATTCTGGCGATTTACTATCCAGTGAACTGCCCAAAATCCTGGTGGTTGACTCCCTTAAATTCCACAACTGCTAGAAATCCTGGAGGAGCACTTTATAGTAAACCACCGAATAATGAACCGCCAAACATCATGACGGTTTAGTAGGGAGTGAATCGTCAGAAATCCTGATGTTTACTTTTTTTTCTGATTGTAATTAAAAACATAGGTCGGCAAAAGTGTGTTTCATTAAAAATTTGATTTATCAAGTTTCCGGTAGATTGATCAAACGCATTGAAATTAATTTTTAATTTGGTTCAGTGATTTTTAGACACTCAACGTGATACCTCAAAACTGACGAATTTTCTGATCCTTCTTGAAACAAAATTTTCAAAGTTTTTGAGAGTAGATCAATATATCGACTAAGATATCTTAGAGTAATGCTTATTGTTTAATGTTCGAAGTTAATAATTTATATTCTAATTATTAATATAAAAGTGAGATTTGACACAACATAGCACTAACGATATAAGCATAATAGCTCATCAATATGATATATCAAGTAATAACACTAGTACAGAAAATGCAACCATACACTGTTCGAAAAACTAATGACACAGAATGACATAAAAAATAACTCTCTTCTCACTGCTCTGTCTAATTCCTGCTATCCTCCTATCTAATCAAATAACTCTCTCTTCTCTATTCAATCCTCTCTCTTAGGGTTTTGGCACTGCTCTCTTTCAAAGCTCGCTATAGAATAACTAACACTACTTTCGTTCCGACACTTTGATTTTTTTTGTTTGAAATCAGGTTAGATTTTTCATTAGTAGGAAAGGTTTAAAGTAGGAGGCTAAGACGAAGCATGGAAGACTCAAAATGAAGGACAAAACCAATGATGCATTTTAACCCGCCTCTTTTTATTATATCTCTACTACTTCTTAATTTTCACTATACATAAAGAATCTATACATTTTTCTCTCCGTCTCCAAGAAAAGTTGCCGAAGCATCGCGAGGCCTCTATCTAGTTAAAATCATATCTCAGATGATATGGAGGAGACACACACACAAACACACATATATAGAGTACAGCTAATGTTATAACGTTCTAATTTCAGCCTAAGTTATTTTTTGCGATTCAAAGTTCAAACAGTCAATCTAAACCGCTCAACATGTTCTCCATATTAAAATGTGCTTCAAAATTGAATTTTTTATTTTTTTAAATTTGTTTACTATTTTTTTAGATAGGTACGAAATCACTGTTTTTAGATAATTATTGACTATCCAAAACAATGATTTTGTACCTCTTTAGAAAAATAGTAAAAAATGTTTCAAAAAATATAAAATTTGGTCTTCAAACTCATTTTAATATGGAGATCATATTTAATGGCTCATATCGACTGTTTAGACTTTGAAATCGCAAAATGTGACTTGTTATAACTTAGGCTGAAATTATAACGTTATGACATTAGTTGTACTCTCTTTCTCTCTATATCTATATATATATAGAGAGAGAGAGAGAGAGATGGGCTAACTTGCTTTGGGAAGTAAAGAGGGTTCTTTACTTCCCGCTCAAATCTCCATTTTCAAAATTCAAATAGTCGATCTGAACAGTTAGATGTGATCTTCATATTGAAATGTACTTGGAGACCAAATTTTACATTTTTTGAAATTTTTTTACTATTTATTAAGCCACTTTGAAAATCGCTGATCCAACGGTGGCTCATATTGAACAGTGAAACCGTTGGATCAGCGATTTTCAAAGTGGCTTAATAAATAGTAAAAAAATTCCAAAAAATGTAAAATTTGGTCTCCAAGCACATTTCAATATGGAGATCACATCTAACAGTTTGGATCGACTATTTGAATTTTGAAAATGGAGATTTGAGCGGGAAGTAAAGAACCATCTTTATTTTCCAAAGCAAGTTAGCCCATCTCTCTCTTTCTCTCTCTCTCTCTCTCTATATATATATATAGAGAGTCCGGCTAATGTCATAATGTTATAATTTCAGCCTAAGTTATAACGAGTCAGTTTTTGCAATTTCAAAGTCCAAAAAATCGATCCGAACCGCTCAACATGTTCTCCATATTGAAATATGCTTGGAGACCAAATTTTATATTTTTTGGATTTTTTTTACTATTTATTAAGCCACTTTGAAAATCGCTAATCCAACGGTGGCTTAACCAAATAGTGAAACCGTTGGATTAACGATTTTCAAAGTGGCTTAATAAATAGTAAAAAAATTCCAAAAATATAAAATTTGGTCTCCAAGCACATTTCAATATGGAGAACATGTTGAGCGGTTCGGATCGATTTTTTGGACTTTGAAATCGCAAAAACTGACTCGTTATAACTTAGGCTGAAATTATAACGTTATGACATTAGCCTTACTCTATATATATATATATATATATATATATATATATATATATATATATATATATATATAGAAGGAGGAATCAATTACCTCATGTTTTTCATATAGCATCATGCCTTATATTCTATGTCTTCATTTTGAAAGTCTAAACTGGCAATGTTGACCACTCAACATGATATCCATAATAAAATATGCTTCAGAATGAAATTTTTTAATTTTTTAATTTTTTTACTATTTTTTAAGATAGGTACAAAATCATTGTTTCTGAATTGTGCAAAAACAGTAATTTTGTGACTATCTAAAAAAATATATTTTTTTTTCAAATATTATAAAATTTGGTCTCCAAGCATATTTCAATATGGATACCATGTTGAGCGGTTTGAATCGACAAATTAAACTTTGAAAATAAAGATATAGAATATAAAGTATGATGAGGTATTGTAGGTAGTGCACCAACATGCCTAACTTCTCCCACCAAGAGACGCATTTTCTCTCATATTTTAATTTCTATTTTTTTTATAAATGATAAAGATCTCAGCGGTTATTTTTTGTCACATTGAAATGAAATAACCCAAATATATCCGAAATTTTTAATAATCGAAATAAAATAAAATAAAATATCGAAAAAATGATAGAATCCAGATTATTTCGAAATATAAGTAGAACGTAACAAATTATCCCGTCCCTGTTAATTAATGCTAATCACGTCTCAAATTTACCGTTAACTAATTCAAATTAAATAGTAAAATAAAAAAAAATTATGAGGGACATTATGGATGGTCCCATCCGTGAGGCTTCGTCTGAACTTCAAGGCTGTCACGAAGAAGCTTATCCTTCAAGGCTGTCTTCTTCGTCTTCCGTTAATTAAATCATAAAAGAAACATAGATTGACTTCAAAAGAAGCTCACAAAAAGCATAGTTTATCCCGTCCATAGGAACATGATAATTTGTTCTGTTCTACTTATATTTCGAAATAATTTGAATTCTATCCGCTTTTTCGATATTTATTTTATTTTATTTCGATTAAATATTATACAATATGTATTTCTTCACATAATTTATGTTTCATATTTGTTTACAGTGAAATATTTTATAACTAAAATCTTTTAATGGTAAATAATAATGACTCAATTTTTCAAGATGTTACACGTGAAGCAAAACTAGCAATCAATACTTTTGCAGGAAAAGCTCTGCAGACTGCAGATGACCCGTTACATGGATATTAGCATACTAGAACGTACCAAGGGGTATATCTCTGAATAATATGTAAGGAGTATGAAAAAAATGAAAAAAAAATTAGGAGTTCATCCAAAAATCTAGGTAGTTCAATTTTTGGACAACCACCTTTCTTAATTATAACTAATTAAATATTATGAATTATTATCAATGAGTACTTAATTGCCGAAAAAGGATAGTAATAGTATATGTGGTTCTTATCTTTTGGTCATTCCTTGTGTGTACTTAAGGTGTGTCAATGGCACCCTTTAATTCATTTATCCGATCCGTATCGTATCCAAAATCACGGGTAAGAGTAAGATTTTTTTTTTCATTAACTTATCAGATACATGTAATGATTTTTTTTCCATTATCAGATATAGATACGTGTAAGATAATTTTTAAGAATAAAATTATATATATAGATATATATTTGTATGAAGATGATACATGATACAATAAAGTTATGTATTTTATTAATTTTTTATAATACAAATTAGTTGTATTCATTATTATTTTTTATTTTTTTCTTGTTTGGAAAATATTTTATCGAAGGCACAAACGAAATATCAATAGCAATTTTTTATCCGTGTCCCGACCCGTACCGTATTCGAAAACACAGATAAGGATAAATATTTTATTCGTTATCATAATAGGTACTGGAATAAAAATATCTCCACATGACCTGTATCGTACCCATTCACACCCCTATGTGTACTGGTGCAATTCTACATCAAATTATTACATAGGTCTACAGAACTATGTAAAATGCATCTATAGAAGGATATATGTGGAAAAGTACAAGGTACAACTTCCATACCTTGTACAAAGCATAAACTTACTAAATATAAAACCAAACAAATCCTCTCCTAATTGCTTTTATATATCTAAAAAAAAAGAAGATAAAAAATAGAAAAAAAAAAAAAAAAAGGTAGAATAAGATTACATTTGAGAAGGTTGGACCATATCCTCTTTTTTCTCGAGAAAATCTAACGATGCACCATATTGTTTCTTGGCATCAACTCTTATAGAATGTGAAATGTCCAATTTGCCCCTGGATTCAAGCCCATGTATCAAGATTCTATATGTATCTCGATCCGGCTCGTGTTCCCACAACTTCATCAACCGATAGCAATCCATTGCCAAATTCACAAAACCGGATTCCATTAGAACTCCTATAAGGAGATTGAATCTTTCGGTATCAGCCTCGAGATAATATTCCCTTTTTAAACAAGAGCATGTTTGTTCAAGCTCCTTTTGCAAATTTAATTTTGCCAGTACAGATATTATGTCGAGGTACATCAATAATTTAGGCCTGTACCAATGTTCCTTGCGAATTTCTTCAAATACCTAATGTGATTAACAAGAGCAGCATGAATCATGTTAGTTTGTATAAAGAAATTCTTTGACAGATATATGAATGAAGAATGATAATTATGTTTGAAACTGGTGCTAAAATTGAACAATAATAACCACAAATCTTTCATTTTTTTGGTTCAATTGCGGATATTAAGGTACGTACCAGTAACAGTAGATATGTACTGACAAACAATACCAAGCTGGGTATGCAATATACTGGTACGTACCAGTAACAGTAGATATGTACTGATACACAATACCTGGTTGGGTACAACTAAAAGATTTCAACTTTTCAACAAAATAATAAGAAATAGTAAAAAAAATGGAAGTACAAAGAGAGCAAGTAGGGCTTCATCTTGAGAGAGGAGTTCTCGCATGGTAGCAACCATATCCTTCTTTATCAACCTCTGCACCTTTTCCCTCGCCCCAGCGGTTTCACTGCCAGGTGGGTCCCGATGGACCAACAGCGCCGATTTAGACCGCTTGAGGGATTGAACGGCCTGGATTGCTTCTGAGCTGAGGTAGCGTCCTCTCTGCGTCGGCTTCCGGTTCTTGCTCCGATCTCTCATCTCTATTCTCTGTCTGAAGCGGGTCCCGCTTGTCAGAGACCTCGCAAGGAGGAGATGGCCAGCAGAGAAACACTGCATTGGTTCACTCGAGGGAGAGCGATTGAATTCAGATTCAGTGCAATACCTGACCATGTAGAGTGAGATCTAAGTCGTTTGTTGTGAGTTGGCGCGAATCGCAAAGACAAAACCCTAAATGGGCCTAGTTCGGTCCATAAGTTTCAGATTCCATATTCTCTGAGGTAACAGAATATTAATGTTTGAATCACGGCGGTTTGATTGGCATCCGGACCAATTTGTCTCAAGTGGAACGTACGGGGACGTTTTAATAATCGTGCGGATTCTGATTGGATGATCCAGATCCAAAGAAAAATATTCTCTTACCTGAGGTAGTTAGGTGATACGAATTCTATATTTCTAAGAAGATAGAGTGTACCCTCACTCCACCGACTTAAAATGGGAAGCACATTATTCAACCGGTTTCAATCACGCCACATCGCCCAATTGATTCTCTTTTAAGCTATTCGGCGGAACAAATTACCGCAACAATCCACTCAACTCCAGTCCACTATTTATCTGTAGACCCCTCACAAAGCCTTCCGACCCCACACGCGTCCAATGAACTTCCCCTTCATAATCACAACTGCACATGTTCCATATATAACAAACATTGCATGCCCCCACATTTCAGTCTATCTATGTAATTTTCATCCAACACCGGATCTACCTTACGATTTCCATTCCAGTTCCCCTATCCATCAACTGCCACGTGTCCAATTTCTCACCACCTCTATTTTCCTTTTGCTTTTCCTTCTCTCTCTCTCCCGCTCACTTGCTCTCTCCAGTAAACTATGAAGAACAAAGCAAATTGAACAATCTCACAGCCTAGGATAGCAGTTGAATTGAAGCAACACCGATTCTCTATCTATGATGTCATCGTTAGTGCACACGTGGCATCCGCTACGAGCTCCGGCGACGGCTTCCAGGCGTCGTATCCACCACACGCGGAGATTCATCTTCATCTCTCGATGTGCTCTGGAGGAGAGAACTGTAATCGAGAGCTACAAAAACCTAAATGGCAATGGAAGAGGAATCAAGTACGAAGATATAGAAAGAGAAGGTAAGAATGGTAAATTGGATATGTATTTAGAAAGTGATAATGAGAATGGAGGATTGATGAAGTATGAGGAGGGAAATGGAGTTACAGGGAAGTCGGGAAACATGCAAGTGGAGGAGAGAGAAAGGAAGAAGAGAATAGAAGAGATTGGAAAGGAAGATGCTTGGTTTAAAACATTTGGAGACCAACCTCAGGTACATGTTACATTTTGGGGTAAATAGTTTAACAGAGCAGATTTGGTTTGACGCAGTGCACGGACAATCTGCAGCCCTGTTTTGATTCTATGGTTCGTGCGCTGGATGAAGCTAAACCTGCTCTGTTAAAGTCTTTGGCCAAATTTTGTTCAAAATTAGAAGTTATAGTTAATTATTGTAGCACAAGTCCATTTTAAACCTGAAAAATGAACAGAAATTGGGTTCAAAAAGGAACCTGTTGAGGTGATTAAGGATAATTATGGTTAAATTAGGGCTAAATTTGCATATCTGAGTACTGAGTGAGGTTCTCAATTAGTGAGTTATTTGTAAAATGAAGTAAAAAAGTTGGTAAATTCAAACGTGGCAATCTTACTTGTGCAGGTATCTGTGGCGCCTGGTGGGAGGTGGAGTCGATTTAAAACCTATTCGACAATTCAGAGAACATTAGAGATTTGGGGATTTGTTTTTGCATTTATTTTCAGAACCTGGCTTAACAGCCAAAAATTCTCCTATCGAGGTAACTACATTGTTTTCCAATTTTTGAATTTTTTTTGGATGGATATTTGTTTCTGAAATGCTTAAGCATATTAAATTATACATTTGCTGGATGTGTATATCATATCATATAATGAATACAAAAAATGGTGTAACTAATGCAAAATGACAAATTTTATTCCAAAAAGTCATGGCTTTATTTTTTGTGGCGTGTTAGAAACGTTAGTATTTTTCACATGGTGATATTAATTAGGGTTACCTTAATAATGACATATTTTCAAATATTTTTCTTAACCCATAACTTTGGTATCTGCATTTCCATACCAACTATTTACCTAATTTCTATTTTACCCATTAAGAACAGGAAAATTTGCTTTCTGTTACTGCAAATCTGATACTAAACTAAATAAGCAACAGTGTATTAATGTTATTTTGTTTCTACAGGTGGGATGACAGAGGAGAAAAAGGCAAACCGGCGAAGAGAACTGGCCAGGTGGCTAAAGGAGAATATTCTGAGACTGGGTCCCACATTCATAAAAATAGGTCAACAGTTCTCAACTCGTGTAGATATTCTCCCTCAGGAGTATGTTGATCAGCTCTCTGAACTCCAGGTCTATTTCTTTTCTTTTTTATTTAATTGAGTGAGGCTATGGTAATATGCATATTACGGATTGACCTGTGCTATGGACTCATATTTATATTTTCAAATTTCGAACAGTCAATCTGAACCATTAAAAATGATCTGCATATGAAAATGTACTTGAAGATCAAATTTTACATTCTTTAGAATTTTTCTACTATTTTTTTAGATAGATAGAAAACCACTGCTTTTGGATGGTCTAGAATTTTCAAATGAAGTGATTTTTTACCTACCTATAAAAATAGAAAAAAAAATTCTAAAAAATGTAAAATTTGGTCTGTCCATAGCGGGGCGCATTGTGTAATATGCATATTACCATAGCCTCACTCTATTTAATTAGTGTCTTTTATTGCTTTCTTCTCTGCATTTTCCATTTTGGGGTCTAGTTTGTGTTGCAGTGTCCATAGTTTGTGTTGTAAGATCTAATTGAACATCTATTGTAAAAAATATATAAATTGAAACAGGATCAAGTGCCTCCATTCCCCTCAGATACAGCAGTATCTATAATAGAAGAAGAACTTGGTGCACCAATCGGGAATATATTTGACAGATTCGACTATGAACCAATAGCTGCCGCAAGTCTTGGTATTGTTCTCTTTATTTTTTTATTTTTTGAGAGAAGTTCTCTTTGTTTTTTAGTTATTGGTCATCGGGGTAGGAAGTCATATTTGTAGAATTAGCCTTATATAATTAATAATCACTAATGAGCACCAACCTAGAATTACCTTCATTGTTTTGCTTATACCTAACACTCTTTGTTCCAATTTCTGATAAATAATGTAACAACTTTTGTTTATGTCAGGCCAGGTACACCGAGCTAGCCTAAACGGGCAAGAGGTAGTCATAAAAGTGCAAAGACCAGGTCTAAAGGATCTCTTTGACATCGATCTGAAAAATCTAAGGGTAAAGAATATATTTCTTACTTCACAAATTATATTAGGTAATAACAGTGACATAAGAATCTCTATTCCAGATCTACATCCTTCTTATTCACCTTAATCCTCCCAAAATATGAAAAAATATTACCCTATTTTCAGTAAGGTATATGTAATAGCCAATTACTTTTTTTATTATAATATGCATGGTTCAAAATGTTTTTTACAAACCCCTGAAAAGATTTACTGAAAAACCTAAAACTGATGAAAAGTCGACATTGCTAAAGAAATATTGCATCATATATAGGTCTTGAAATACTTTGTTGTTTGGAACTTTGGTTGATTAATAGGTTATAGCAGAATACCTTCAAAAGGTGGATCCAAAATCAGATGGTGCAAAGAGAGATTGGGTTGCTATTTATGACGAATGTGCTTATGTTTTATATCAGGTTAGTCTTTTACATTTATTTCAGGATAACAAGCTTATTGATCATCTTTTCTTTTACTATAGTTTGGTATTGGGTCCATTTTTCCAGTTTATATTTTTCTTTTTCTTCTTTGTTTCTTGTCTCATGTCATATATGTTATTACTTGTACATCTGACAACTGAAGCTTAACCATGGCTTATTTTTACAAAATTTCAATTGATGTTGTCAAAATTTTGCAAATAAAGGTTTTGTTGCTTATTTGAGGTTTAAACGAGGCTTAATAGGGCTGAAATTGGAAATCGGTGAACATAGAGAGAAGTTCCACCAATTGCATAGTTATATTATGGCAATATCTAATGCAGGAATCTTTATGCTAACTATAATCCTTGAATTGAAATTGATTTGTCTTGTTTCCTCTTTTTTTATTGTATTTTTTCGTTTTTTTATTTGTATTTTCAACTTAGTGACTAAACTTTTGGTCTTTTGCTAATGTGATGTAAACTTAATTGCTTATCATATTTTCCCCCTCTTAAAAGTTCATAATATCATATTTACCCTTCTAAATTTCAAAACTTGCAAATTTACCCATTTTATTGTCTTCTCTATCAAAACTCATTTTAAGTTTATAAAGTACCCATATCAAAACTCAATTGAGGTTTCCATATATCTGTTTGTTTCTCTTGTGGAGTGAGTTGATATCAAAAGTTTATAAAGCTTCTTTTTATATGGAAGCTTCTTTCTAGTTTTCCAATTGAATTTTCAGTTGTTGTTACTGTGCAGGAAATCGACTATACAAAAGAAGCTGCCAATGCTGAAAAGTTTGCTGAAAATTTCAAATCTATGGACTATGTAAAAGTGCCTACAATAGTCTGGGATTACACAACTCCTCAGGTCTATTTTTTTTTATAAATAAGAAATAGTAAACAAGAAAAGAGAAACAATGTTTTTTTTTTTTGTACCTCTTTATTTTATTTTATTTACATTTTTATGATTACAGAAAGAATCTTTTTATGGGTTAATTGATGTAGTTGTAATCCAAATGTCTGGTTCAAAATTGTTGTTTTGACCCTTAATTATTCTAATTTTGATTCAGGTTTTGACAATGGAATATGTCCCAGGAATAAAAATAAACCGGATAAAGCAGCTGGATCAATTAGGCTTAGATCGTAAAAGGTAAAGCCACTTAATACTTGCCACTGTGGCATTGCATAATTGTATTGTCACATATTTGGTATGGTTGGTATGATACTGGTATATGCTACACTCTCATTTGATATTAACTCTTTTCTACAGGTTGGGTCGGTATGCAGTCGAGTCTTATCTTGAGCAAATTTTGTCTCATGGCTTTTTCCATGCTGACCCGGTATGATTAATCTCTTTAGACATTTTTACTTGGTATACCTAATTTTAGTATCATGCTAGTTGCATTTGTTGTAATACCAATTTTAATTTTCCTTTTTTTCCATATCTGATCAATAAATATTTTCTGGCTTGAATTAAAATATTAAATATATCATGCAACTCAATTTTTTAACCAATATCAAATAGAGAATTTAGAACTATGAATGAAATCAGGAGATTTATTTGAATGGTGCCTGCTTCAATAATCTGGTAGTGCTATGTACTGTCACTTGGGTGAGTTTAATCCAGGGGTAAAGATATTGACAGATCAGTTTTTGCCTCATACAGTGTACAAGTCATATACAACACTGTTTTGATTTTATTGTCTGCGCGCTGTAGGAAGCAAAAAACTTTAGTGTTAATATCTTTACCCTAATACTGGGCTTCTCAAATTTGGCAAGTACTAACATTTACAAATGTTTAATTTAATTCCATTGCAGCATCCTGGTAATATTGCAGTAGATGATGTGAATGGAGGGAGGCTTATATTCTATGACTTTGGCATGATGGGAAGGTTATTTCTGACTGAATTTTTCTTATTTACATGTGAACCGGTGAAAAGCAAGTCTTTGTACATCCTTTTTTTTCTTGTACAAGAGGGACCAATACCTCAATTTCCCTAGAAATAATGTTTAATTTAGCTTAATAAGATCACCTCTGGCTAGTTTTCCTATGACAGAATTGTGTAATTATATACATGGTTCTGAAACTCGGCCGATTCCGAGTTGACTCGACCGAGTTGAACCAGAATCAGCCGGAGGCGAGCCGATTTTTCCCGAGTTGACTCGGCTTTGTGAGTTACGTGCATAAATTCGATAAAATCGACTGTGAATCGAAACAATCAGTCAAATTTTCACTATTTATCTTGTGTTTAGAGCGAATTTAAACTGTTTTGAAGATTAAATCGAACCAATTTGTATTTTTCCATGGTTCGTCGAAGAGAATTGGGGAAAACAGATTCTTCTGCGAAGACAAGAAGAAGGTTTGAAAGATTTATAAAACCTTAAATAGACGGGGTGTACGTGAACTGTACAGTTTTATTTTGAGAACATATATTGTTTCGCGATAGACCAGGTTCATACCAAGTTCAATGGACCCCTATTTCCATTAAATATACAAGGGTGCACAGCTTTTGTCAGAAGTATCACAGTGGTTTAGTTAAATAACATTTTTTTTTTGCAAAGGAAAGATTTGTAGGTTAGAATTTTGATTGTTCCGAAAATTTCCAAGTAGAAATTAAAAGATTTATTTCTCTTCTAAATATTAGTTAATTTTTTTATTTTATTTTGTCTATATTATATTAAAATTAGATATATTTTATTTTTAAATAATTACAATAAATTAATGTCTTCATTTGACACTATATTAATGTCTTTCTTTTTTGATTATGTACAACAATATATCCATTCGTATTTTAATACAGAGGATAATGAGATAATTCAGCCAGCTCGACATAGCTTATGGCAATAAAAAAGTGTGTTTAATTTATAATGTTTGTATTACATTATATAATTAGTGAATTATTTGAGTGTAATTTTTGTCTTAACATAGTTTTTTTTACAAATTATTTGTTTACCAATTACTTCCTACGTTTTAGCTACAAAACAGGCTTTCTGCCAAAAAAATCCGAGTTTCCGAGTCAACTCGGCCGATTCCGGCCGATTCCGATTCCACGGTCAAGCACCTGATTCCGATTCCGATTCCGATTCCGAGTTTCAGAACCATGATTATATATCTGTCTATTTCTCTTGTGGAGTGAGTCTATGGTACTATGTATAGCGCAGATTGGTCCATACTATGGATCAATATCTCCATTTTCAATGTTCAAATGTTCAATCTGAACTGTTCAACATAGTATCCATATGAAAATGTACTAATAGATCAAATTTTATGTTTTTTAGAATTTTTTTACTATTTCTTTAGATTGGTAGAAAATCACTTGATTTGAACGGCTCAGATTGACTGTTTGGACTTTAAAAACAAAGATATTGATTCATAGTACGGACCGATCTGCACTATGCTTGGTAGTATAGCCTCACTCTATTTCTTATGTGATTATTTACTTGTTTTGGCTGAAGCTTTCCTATTTCTTGTTATATGCAGTATAAGTCCGAATATCAGGGAAGGACTCCTTGAAGTTTTCTATGGGGTTTATGAGAAAGATCCTGACAAAGTTAGTGATTTTCTATGATTCTTCTTATGTTTATTTCCTTGTTCAAGTATACTGACTGGGGAAACAACACATCTTTTACTGTTATACAATATTAAAATTAAAATAACTTGAATGTGTGTGCAAATATAGGTGATTCTCTATGATTCTTCTTTCATTTATATCCTTGCAAAATAACACATCATTTACTGTTATACAATATAAAAATTAAAAAAACTTGAATGTGTGTTCAAATAGGTGATCCAAGCAATGGTTCAGATGGGAGTACTTGTCCCTACTGGTGATATGACAGCTGTCAGAAGGACAGCTCAATTCTTTCTCAACAGGTACTTACACATACTATTTGAAAATAAAATTTTGGGGGAATTTCATGTATACCCCTTAAAAACCTTGAAATTACGTATTCCCCCCTCTAAAGTTCGTAATATCATATTTGCCCTTCTTAATTTAAAAAAACCCACTAATATACCCAATTTATTGCATTTTATTTAAAATTCAGTCTACATTTATAAAATACCCATTTTACCCTTTATTTAAAAAAATTAAAGGGTGTATACATGAAATTACCCCTAAAATTTTTTGTGGACAGCTCACATTTTGTCATAAATTTTTAAACTTCAATAAAATTTTAGTCTTTGCAGTTCTCTGCATTGCATATTCACTGATTAGTCCATGCTGTTAGACCAGTTAAGAGCATTTAATATAACAAAAAGGCACCTGTTTAAAAGATAAAGTCAAAACAAAACCCCAAAAATAAATCAATTACAGCTCGAATTACATGGAGTTACCTTAATAAGAACATAATTTAATTTGTTTTATGTTCTAATTTCCTTTTGTTTGATGTGCTGGGTTAGTTTTGAGGAACGATTGGTAACACAAATGAAAGAGAGAGAGAAGGCGACAACTGAGCTGGGATTCAAACAGCAACTGAGTAAAGAGGAAAGGTTCGAAAAGAAAAAGCAGAGGCTTGCTGCTATTGGTATTTCATTTCTCTCTATATTTCAGACCTATTAACTATTTCCCTGTCAAACTGTAAAATTTTCTACTGTAGAATTTTCATTTCTGTACTCATGCAGTCAGTAGAACTTTTTTCTGAGGAAGGGAATTCATGTATACCCCTCAAAAACTTCAACATTACATATTCCCCCTGTAAAATTCATAATATCATATTTATCCTTCTAAATTCAATAACTCATAAATTTACCCAATTTATTGACTTATTATTAAAACTTCTTTCACAATTTATAAAGTGTCCATTTTATCCTTAATTAAAAAAGTAAAAATATGCAATCTATATATGAGAAATGTTTAGTCTTCTAATTGGTCAGTTTTTCTAGAAAAGAAGTATACAAATTGCTAATGCCTTTTTGTGAATTTCTTTCTTTGTTCAGGCGAGGATCTACTGGCAATTGCAGCAGATCAACCTTTCAGATTTCCAGCAACTTTCACCTTTGTCGTCAGAGCATTTTCAGGTTTCAAATTTTATTGGCTTGTGAAATATTTTAAATTATCAGCACGTACCACTTAAGGCTCTCAGCACAACTTGAGATATACACCTTCAACCTTAGAGCATCTGCATTGGGATTTCTTTTTTATTTCTAAAAGCACGTGTTGCGTTCCTATTCTAATTTTTGGGATGTAACGTAATTTCTAATTTAGAAAATTTTATTTGAAAGAAACCACCCAGTAATAATTGCTGATATGGCCACTTAAATAAATTAAATGTTAATTGCACGAGTGCAGAAGGTTAGTAAAGCTGATATGGCCAGTTAATTGCTGATATGGCCACTTAAAGAAATTAAGTAAAGCTTTCATATGTATCTAATGCATGATGATATCCCTCAAACATGCCTCTACAATATGATATCTATGTAATGTAAAGAGTCATTTCTGATCCTTATTTTTATTATGTAGTGCTAGATGGAATAGGGAAAGGCCTCGATCCTAGATTTGACATCACAGAGATCGCCAAACCGTGAGTGTTGCTTTCAAGATATATTATATAACCCATGGTTACCTTTTTACAAAATATAAATTTACGGGTTACTAATATATGCCAACTTTTTACTATACTAGGTATGCCATGGAGTTACTAAGATTTAGGGAAGCTGGGGTTGAAGTTGCTGTTAAGGCAAGTTCCTCTTGATTTGCATATATTTTTATATTGTTAGGCGATGGTACTATGCATAGCACATATTGGTCTGTACTATGCATCAATATTTTCATTTTGAAAGTCCAAATAATCGATCTCAACCATTTAATGTGATCTCCATATGAAAATGTACTTGCGAACTAAATTTTACATTTTTCGGAATTTTTTTTATTATATTTTTGGACAAGTAGAAAATCACTACTTTTGAATAGTCTAGAAACTAGATCAAGTGATTTTCTACCTATCTAAAAAAATGTAAAAAAATTCTAAAAATGTAAAGTTTAATCTACAAGTACATTTTTATATGGAGATCATGTTGAACGGTTCAGACCAATTGTTTGGACTTTGAAAATGGAGATATTGATCTATAGTACGGACCATTATGCGCTATACATAGCAGAAAAAGATGGGATCAAGAAATGAAATTCTCACTCATTTTTACAAAACTGTGCCTGCATTATCAGAAATGAAATTAAACAAACACAGAAGAAGTGAGGGTGCTGAAATCCGTTTTTCTTGTCTTGTGACAATATAAAGTATACCTTCTTTTAATGTTATAATTGAATTTTTCTAATTTCAGGACTTAATAAAAAGATGGGATCGGCAGTCTCAAGCTTTCTATAACCTATTCCGACAAGCTGACAGAGTAGAGAAACTTGCACAAATAATTCAACGCTTGGTACAGTTGGTTCCATTAAAAAAACACAAAATTTCTAAGATCTTTGTGCAATTGTAAATCTGATTTATCTGACACGTACTATATCCTCCAATTTACTTTTTTTTTTGCTCTTAATTGGTCACAGGAGCAAGGTGATCTGAAATTACGTGTGAGAACGCTGGAATCAGAGAGATCTTTTCAAAGAGTTGCTACTGTTCAAAAGACAATTGGTTGCGTGAGTATATCCTTTATATGGTTATTGTTACAAAAGAATTTCAATCCCAAGTGGGTAAACAAGTCAAGGAAACATATTATTATCTTTTATATGTTTGTGTGACAATAGAATTTGAATTTTCAATTGGTAAGCTAATTTTCTTTTGATAGCAATGGGTAGTTATCATTTTTGTTCTTTTTTTTTCGATCGGAAGTAGCAAATTTAAGCATTTTTTCTAATTGAGAAAACAGATTCATACCAAAGATAAAAGAACAACCGAACTTCACATTTTGTTTCTAATGTAGTCATTTGATACTTAAACCTTCTTCTTTTGGTAAAAAGTAGTTTGCGTAGTTTAGTAAAATGCACTTTCTAAAACATTTGTTTGTAATTTTTTGTTTACAGGGGGTTGCTGCAGGAAGCCTGGTGAACCTTGCTACAATTTTGTATTTCAATTCCGTTCGAGTAAGTTATTTAATCTTTTTGGTTTCTTTGAAAAATTGATATTAATATTTTTGCATAATCGAAAGACACCAATAATTCTTAAAATTGCAATTAACAGACTTCTTTATTGGGTCATTTGCATAATTGCATATAAAACCTACTCAATAAAGAAATTCACTTAATTACCTCTGAAAACTTTTTTTTTGGGTGAAGCTACGGTATTAAGCGTAGCACACATTGCTCCATACTATGGATCCATATTTTCATCTTTTGAAGTTCATATAGTCAATCTGAACTGTTGACCATGATTTCCTTGAGAAAATGTGCTTGGTGTTTGGACACCACATTTTACATTTTTTTAACTTTTTTACTATTTTTGTTTATATGTAGAAAATCATTACTTCCAGAATCTTTAGATCAATGATTTTCTACCTATCTAAAATAATAGTAAAAACAAAATGTACATTTTGGCATTCCAGTATATTTTCATATGGAGATCATATTGAGCTGTTTGGATGACTGTTTGAACTTTGAAAATAGAGATGTAAATCCATAGTATGGAGCGATTGTGCTATGCATAGTACCATAGCCTCAACTTTTTATTTTGATTGGGCAAATAACATGTAACACGGTACAATTATTTAGATTCCTAAATTGTACCTGTATTATAGTTGTGAATGATCAATAGTATATCCCACTGAATTATTCTCTAATTCCAAATTTGTTACAATCAATTTTTAAAAAATACAAAAACAATGGATATTTTTGTAGGTACCTGCAATGACTGCATACGTTGTCGGTGCATTCTGTGGATTACAAGTTCTAATAGGTCTAATAAAGATAAGAAAACTAGACCAAAGAGAGAGATTAATCACCGGCACAGCGTGATCACGAGACTCAATTCGTTGCGCCTTAGCCTGTGCTGACCCCTCCCCCCCTTGCTTGAAATTCTCTAAATTTTTGCCATAGTCATTTTTTCATTTTTGACTATACATATGCGTTATGTATACCGTATATATATAGGTGATCGAGCAAGGAGAGTTTCATATGAATTACAAGTGATGTTGTGTACATATATATATAATGTTGGATGTATGTTGTTCTATGCCTAATCCTCTTTATAAATCATCTTATAGCGTATTATATTTTATTCTTCACTATTTGTGTTTGTTAATGTTTTTATGAATTATTGTAATATTTATGATTCGAATATTATCAAAATTGTCAAATAACATGTAATACGTGGTAGAGGTTCATAAATTTATTTCTTCAGAAATTGATTTGTTCAAAATTGCCGCTACAGATATAAAACTTGTTGTTACAACGTACTCATATATGTTGAATAGCAACAACAAGTCTTAAAACAATCACATGTAAGCAATTCGACTTTCCAACAAAATAAAGAGTTAAGTTTCTACGACATCTATATCGGCAAAGTCGATCGAAGTTAAAGGTCCTTCTGAGGCAAGCATGATATCTGTAGTGACCCCCTTTCTCTGTTGGATCAAGCTGATTTGTGTGTTTTCTTCTTCAGTTAATTCCCAATTGAAAATTTCCAGATTCTGTATGAGCCTTTCTTTGTTGAAGCTCTTTACTACAATGCCTACTCCTTGCTCCAAAATCCATCTCAGTGAAATCTTCAAAACATAATAATGATATATTAAAATTTAACTGTCAGTGTTGGTTGTTGGAACTAATGAAGAAGGAATAGACAATAGGGGTGTTCATATGTTCGGTTCAGGTAAAACCGAATAAATAGACAAATTAAAGATTTATTTGGTTTTTAAAAATACAACTGACTAACTGAAATAAATTTAATAACTAAATTAAAATCAAACCGAATAAACTGAACTAAATTATGTTTGTTTGGTTGTACCGAAATAAGAATATTAATCATAAAAATAAATATTTTTTCGTTAATTTTTTTATTTTTTTTAAGATGGATTTAATTTTGTTTTGGTTCGGTCTAACCGGTTTTGAACCGAACCAAACAATATACATTATATTGTAATTTTTATTTTTTTTCAAATGTTTGGTTCAGACGGGGGACAGGTTTATAAATTCCGATCAGTTTGATCTAATTGGTTTTAAAATGCTAAACCAATATATTTAACCGGAAAAACTGAACTGTTTAATCCAAACTCTCTCGGTTCAGTTTATACCGATTAAACAGGACCCGATGAACACCCTAATTATCAAATTATTATCCATCTGTTCTTACTTAATGACTGAGAAAAATCTGATACTTTTCAAAGATTTTATATACTGGTCAAATTTTTGCCACTATATATGCCTATTGGTAATAAATACTAATACCAGCATAATGCTTACTGATATGGTTTAAATAGTTGGTATATCAATTGTGAAAAAGAGCACTGAGCACCTGTGCAATACTTTTGCCTTTAGCATCTGCTATTTCTTTGAGCACATCAGATGTTAAAACTAAATTAGGGTAGAATCTGTTTTGGCCGCCTAAAGGAGAGTGTGCAGTGATAGTTATTCCTTTCTTTGTACAATATTCCTTTAATTTCTGTTGTTGCCATGCTAGATTCATCTCAACCTGAATCAAAATTAAGACATATTCTTTTAGAAATCCAACAATAAAACCTTTTAAGAAAATGAAAATTAGATAAAAACAATCTCAAATACATATTCATTTCTAATTAATTACGAGTATGGTTAAAATGCTCCATTGTTTTCGTGCTGCACTCATGCCCTACATCCTTATATTCATTTTTAGAATACAGCTCGATCCGAACTGCTCAACATGATCTCCATATTAAAATGTGTTTGGAGACCAAATTTTTTTACTATTATTTTAGATAAGTTCAAAATCAGAAGAATATGGTAATCAAATTCTACAAAATATAAAATTTGGTCTCCAAGTACATTTTAATATGGAGATCAAGTTGAACGGTTCAGATCGGATGTTTGGATCTTGAAAACAGAGACAAGAATGTGGGGAAGAAAACAATGGGGCATTTTAACCCTACTGATTAATTAATTAATTAACAAACTTGCACCATTATTAACATTACCTGGTTAACAGCAGGAGGTATCTTAGCAAACAAAAGCAACTCTTCAAGCTTCTTTGTTGTGAAATTGCTCACTCCAATGGATCTTGTCAGACCCAGATTTTGGCACTCTTCCATTGCCTTCCACACCCCTTTTAGGTCAAGGGGCATCACTTCCTCCCGCTTGAGCGGGAAGGTTACGGGCCCCGGCATCGTACTTATTGGCCAGTGGATCAGATACAAGTCCAGGTAGTCCATTTTCAGATTGCTATATATATGAAATGAATTCAGCATATGACATTTCAAGAACTAATTAATACTGAGTGTGTCACTGTGAGAATAACCAACAGGGGAAACATAATATTCTTATCATACCGGGTACAATTGTATGGAAACAAGTTGTACTTTGCATCCATAATTAATGTAAAAAAAATTTAGAATTTGCTTGGAAATCAAATTTTTGGGGAAGTTTTTACTATTTTTTATATATAAAGATATAGATATAGAGAGATGGGCTACGGTTTATCATAAAGTAAGGACTCTTTTTTATATTTTTTGTAATTTTTTTACCATTTTTTAGATAGGTAGAATTTTTTAAGAAAATGCTGGACCATAAAAAATAGAGATTTCTACCTATCTAAAAAATAGTAAAAGATTTAAAAAAAATGTAAAATTATTTTTGCACATCTTTATTATTTTTCTAAAAAAATCATTTTCAAAGAGATATATGACCTCTGTTTATTACCAACCCAAATTCAAATGAAAATCATCAGTTGAGATAATTAACCCACAATATTGTAACAACAAATTAAAGGACAAAAAAAAAAAGATTTACCTGAGACTAGTTTTGATTGCAGAGAGCACACGTTCGGGATGGTTGTCGGTGCACCATAGTTTGGATGTGATAAACACATCCGCACGCGACCCGATCAGACTGAGTCGCACGGCTTCACGGATGGCCTCACCCAAGGCACCCTCTGACCCGTATGTACATGCTGTGTCGAAATGGCGGTATCCAATCTTTATCGCCTCTATGATTACAGCTTTTGCCTTATTATGATCAAGCGATAACCCGGACGTGCCTAAGGCTACGATCGGCATGTCATGGCCTGAACTTAGGGTTTTTAAAGGAATTTTTCTACTAGGTTCTGACGCCATCTCGGATATCATCTCTCTCTCTCTCTCTCTCTCTCTCACTAAACTTGAGATTGCTGGTGCTTGTTCCTGCTTTGTATAAAGAAAACAAAAAAGGTTGGTAGCTAGTAACCGTAGAAAATACAGAGTGATGAATCATGCACTAACTCGAAATTTGATTTATTTGCTATGTACTTTTGAAAACTGTAGTACTGAAATTGCAAATTATTCAGTCTATCAAATCTTTCTCTGTTACAATGCCCCCAAAAATACAGGCTCGTTTTTATATATAATTGATAAAATGGGATTTAAATACTGAAGAAATATTTTTTATTGAAGTATATTAATTTTTATAATTTATAAAATGGGACCAAGGACCTTGAATATTGAAGTATATATTTAATATATTTATGTGTCAGCAACCCGCTACACAGTTATGCTACTAAGATGTCTCATAGGATCCCAACTTATTGAACCTGTCTCATATAGGTTCCTTCCTAGAAAGAGGGAGACCGGAGACGTCAGTGGAAATGCACCCTAAGGCGGCTTCTAACTAGTAGTCAAAAGTAAGATAGTAATGTAACAACTAATTAACAAGACAGATATTTTATTTGATTTATGGAAGTATCAACGTTTACAGAATATAAATAAATGCTGGTTTATGATCAGGCTGAGGTACATTCAAGGAAGTAATTAATGGGTTTCAATTAACATCAAATTAATTTTTAGTTTTCACATTGATGTACTTGTATATGATTTTCTATAAAGTTTATAGTAAAATGTTATGGATATAATAAAATTGATTCCATTTGTAGCATGGTAATTTTGTAGATTGATTGTCATCCAACGTTTGACTCTCATAATATCAAAGCCTGGCTTCGCCCCTGATTATAAACTTAATTAACATAATCTTGGAGAGATAACACAGAGATTCAAATTTTGCACAAAAGTTGATCTATTTTTTTTTTAAATTATCACAATTAATTTTTTAGTGCTGATTGGATAATATTATTTTTGGTGGTGATTCAATGAAAATATAATAATTTGGAGAGTAAATTTTGCTGGAGATCACTAAACTTTGTTATTTGTTATGAATTAGTCACTCAAGTTTGATTTGTCTCTTTTTAATCACTCAACTTCGTTATTTGTCTAAATCAAGTCATTTTATACTTTTTCATTCAAAATATTAACGGAATATACTCATTCCATCCAAAATATTAATGGAATGAGTATATTTCATCCAAAATACTAGCGGAATGAGAATAATCCGTTAAGATTTTGAATGGAAAAGTATAGAATGACTTTATTGGAACAAATAACAAAGTTGAGTAACTAAAAAGAAATAAATCAAACTTGAGTGACCAATGCGTAACAAATAACAAAGTTTAGTGCACTCGAGCGAAATTTACCCTAATTTGGCATTATTATCATCCAAACTTTAGAATGTATTACACAGCCTGCCTCAATTACTGACCGCACCAATTACCTGCCCAACAACGACAGGTGACAAGATCCAACAGAGGCCCAACGTCACCAAATATAGCCCAACAAGAACAAGGATGGAGACACACCACGAGTCCAACTGTTACACAAGCCGTTCAGAAAGCCCAAGGAGACCAACCAGAAAAACCGACAACAAAGCCCTACAGACTTTTTATACCACTTTTATCTAAGGGTGGCAACGAGTTGGCTTGGGTCATGTTAGGCCCAGCTTACAAACTTGACTATATTTATCAGATAGGAAATTTCCACTATGATAAAATAGGAAATTACTAACAAACTTGATTATATTTATCAGATTTTATCATTCAAACTTTGCAAGAGAGAAAAAACAAATACAACAAACTTCAGTAGACCATGAACAGAGTGATAGATTAAGATTGTGGGTGCTGCTGAAGCCAGTCCTGAATGGCAGATCTAAGGACCCGATTTTGAATCAGATTGCAATGCGGAAGTGGCAAGTTGGTCATTGGAGATGTGTTGTGCCCACTATTGAGCCACTGTTTTATTGCATCTCCTTCATATGTGAACCCATCAGCTGCAATACAAGGATCCTGCATCACTTCCTGAAACCCAATTAACAAATATGTATCAATTGCAAATTATATATTTTGCATTCAGCTAAGAAATTGGAGAGGGAGAGCTAGGAAAGGGGTTGAGTTAGTGAACGGACTGGAATTTACTCAGTAGATATGGACTCAAGAATTGTTGACATTAAAAAAATATAAGCTGCTTGGGATGGTTTATATCAACCATAAAAAGAGTACAAGAATAGATATTTTCTTTATAATTCGGGTAATAGGGTATCAAAATATGGTGCAATTTGAAAAATCATTGGCCATCCTGGTGGTTTGAGAAATTAATGGTGTTTATATTAATTTATCAACCTGCGACAATGACCAAAGTATTCCCAAACTGAATTAAACTTTATATGCCCCTTCCCATACGACAACTTAAATTCAAAACTTTTGGAGCTCCATCATGACCACAACATTTTTCTTCATTAATAATTCAAAACTTAAATTTCAAATGCAAATGTGAACCTCTGAACTTGTATTATATTCTTTTTAAGAGAAATGCATATAAGCTGAAAATGTTTTGAGCTCATTTTGTATAAAACAAAAATGTGGAAATAATCAACGCTACAAAATGATCACAAAACAAACTCCAATTTTATCTCTTTTCTGACGTAAATGCATTTTTAAAAATAAAACAAGATCTGTCTTTCACATTTTTTGTTTGAAATTGAAATTTTGAATTCATTAATGCAAAGATGAATTTAGATCATGATAGAATGCCAAAGTATTGTAATATAAATTATGTTAAATAGGCTCTTGTTTCTTCATTAAACAACGAATGAGTTTTTAATTATAAAAATATAATAATTGTGATATACAAATTTTTTTGTGATTGGGTGTCAATATAATATTTAAAAACTATTACCTGAATTATTGGACAGATGAAGTGTGATGGTATTTTCTCTGATCCACCGCTCTGTGGTTCCACGCAAGTACAAGCAGCCTTCATCAAGGGTTCAACCACTGCCCATATCTCATTAACAAGATCAGGCCGCATGCTTCTAGAATACTCTGCACATCTTAGGGCTATCTTTGCCAACTCCATAGCTTGCTCAATGGGCCATGTTCCAGCTGTGTTATCAATCACCGATGAAAGGATCCCGTTTGTCATTGCATCTTGCACTTGTCCTACTATGTTCCTTGGAGACTTTCCTGTTAGAAGACGAAGGATTATGATGCCCAAGGAGTAGATATCTGATTTTGCTGTCAGAATCCCAGTTGACAAATACTCAGGGTCAATGTATGAAAATGTTCCTGCTGGACGGCTTGTTTGGTAGAAAGCAGTTAAGTTGGTGTCCGGTTGCTTCAGGAGATGAGAAATGCCAAAGTCGCTGAGTTTACTCACCAAATTGGTGTCAAGGAGAATATTTCCAGGCTTGAGATCTCCATGAATTACTAGTTCGGGCTTGTTTGAGTGGAGAAAAATGAGAGTGAGACAAATCTCACCGATGATGCGGGTGCGTGCCTGCCATGTCAGAGGTGGGGTGTTGTTGGCACAGGCCAGACGGTCCTCAAGGCTGCCATTAGATAAATACTCATATACAAGTGCCGACACCTCTGAGCAGGCCCCGATGAGGGTTACTAGGTTTGGGTGCCTCACTTTAGTGAGGATGGTAATCTGTAATTATAGAAGGAAAAATTCTTAACAAAAAGATTTAACTATAATTAATTAACAAAGTTATAATTTAATATAAGGTCAAACAAATTGAGGGTATATATCAAATATCACCACTACAAACTTGAGTGTACAACTTCATTCAGTCATCCTCTGGTTCTCTCTGAACAATATTTTATTTTATTTCTGTAGATAAAATATACCTCTTGTTGAAACTGTGATATGCCATGTAGGCTTGGCGAATTGAACAACTTGATTGCTACCGTGATTTGACGAAGATAACCTTTGTAAACAGGTCCAAATCCACCTTCTCCAATCTTCAATGTTTCACTAAAATCCTCGGTCGCTTGCTGTAGTTCTTGCATGGAAAACTCAGAGTTCAGTGTTGTAGAGGAGCCACAATGCATATTTTCGTTTTGTATGCATAGCTGATGGACAAGGAGTTCAACATTCATCTCATTTGCAAGCCTCCTCTCATTTGCTAGATGAATCTGGGTTAAACATTCATCTCTTTGGCTTTTGAAGAGGTCATTCTCTGCCCTGAGTTGTTCAATTATTTCATTGCTTAGGAGTTTTTCAATCTCCTTCTCTTCAATTTCTTGTCTTAATTGAAGTAAAGTTTCCTTTAGCTCTCGAATTTCTTCCTCTTTTCGCTGCAGATTCTCTGCTAACTTGTTCTGCAATGTTTAAGTCTTAAATTATGCAATAATATACGATTACAGGAAAAATGTATTTATATTAAAAGGCTGTTCGTTAGGGTTCATGGGATTAAATTAATATTAAGTACGGTTAAAGAGTTGGTGTTCTGTAGAATCAGATTATGAAAAGTAGCTCTAAGGAGGCAAGGTAAGTGGGGCTTAAGCATTGGAATTCAAGCAAAATGACCAAAAGTTGATCTCACTAACGAGACTTAAGGAGTGTTAAGGAGTGTTACCAAACACCCACTATTATTTAAAGAATAATTATTTCCATCCCCCCACTTTCATCCCCCACTATTCCCCCACTCTCCCCATATTAATTAACTACCTTAATTAGCATTGTCATACCCCGAGACAACCTGCCACGTATTTATACGTAAAGTGTGTGCACATCATATACATTATCAATAATAAATACTCATGCAACGTATTAAATTTAAACAAAGTCTTCTAACCCACAATTAGTTTCGAGTACATAACAAACATTTAACATGAGATCAAGACAAATATGGCAAACAAACCGATAATTGCCATATTCGTCAATGTATCAACTTCTAAAGAGAGAATTTAAGTTTAACTAAAGAAATTAAAAAGATACTTGAGCCGTCTGCTCGTTAACTTCCTGATCCACATCCCTCCTATTAGTGCTCCTCGCCGGCTTCATCATTTTCTGGAACCCACATAAAAGTGGAACGGGTGAGAGATCGAACAGTCTCTCAGTACGGGATTTAGTTCCAGTCCCGGAGTTTGTCAAATTCACTTATGTATACAAACAGGATATTATAATTATATCCTTGAAATACAATCTTACTAAATTCAATTTAAATCACACACACACACGCACACACCAATACACACTTTTTTAATTATCTTTCAAAATTCCGTTAATCCATTTCGTGTGCCTCACTAGGCGGTGAATTCATATCTGCTAGGTCTTGGCGGTGATAGGACCGCTTCCACCTGCAATCGCGTACGCGACAGGACCGCATCAGCCTACAATCACATCCGTGACAGGACCGCTTTCGCCTACAATCACGTCTGTGACAGGACCGCTTTCGCCTACAATCACGTACGCGACAGGACCGCATCAGCCTACAATCACATCCGTGACATGACCGCTTTCGCCTACAGTCACGTTAACGAGGGGTCTAGTCGAACCCAGACCCAATGTATACATTCCAACATACGTTCAACGCATGTTCGCTCCTTTCCTTTAACTCATTCGTTACATTTTACGTTCGTCTCATTTAACACGACACAATGCCATGCTTAACAAATCCTACTTACAAGTCTCATGATTGATATGAAATAATCCTATTAAGTTTCTAAACAAGCCAAATGGGTTGTTCGATCCAACATGCACAATTCCATAAGTAAATAAATAAATAAAATGCATACAAAACGGTAAGTAACAATTTGACAATTTCCAGGAAACCCGTACTTGTTGTAGTAGAGCGCTTCATTGTTGTCTCTACATTTCTCCTTATATCGACACTCGAACCTAAGATTACGAAATATGATTTCTAAATTAATATTTATATATGTTTCTATTTATCTATTGTTAGACTGATCTTTGTGAAGTATGTACAATCTGAATATTATTCATAAGATGTCATATGAAAATTATAAACAGACATATATTTCATTTAGATGTCATATGAATAATTTATATGCTAAGTTGAACGAATTGGAGGACATACAGATTTTTCAATCCAATAGCGGTTAAGTATTCAGACATCAAAGGTAAAAAAAAAATAAACTTTAAGATATAAAACAGTCGGAATTCAATCATTTATTTTTAACTAGTAACTCAATTTAAGACATGTTCAGATGAGTCAGAATATTTGTCAATATTGATTTCAGATTTATCAAACTGTAAAGGAAAAATGATAGCAAATTGATGTCAACATTGGGCGAATATAATTCCTAATATTTAAATAGACATATAATTCATACTTTGTGATCATACGAACGTATAAGATTGAATCTGTCTCTTATGAGAAATATGATTAAACTATGGATAAATTTTTGGAATATTCTTCTTTGCAATAAAAATAATTTTGGGGTTATCGGCGAATAAATCGTTAGGGTTATTGATGAAAAATTACCATCAAATAAAATAATAGATGTAAATCCATAATTTGTAATAAATATAGTTTTAGGTTTATCAGCGAATAAATACTTAGAGTTATTGGTGAAATATTACCACCAAATAAAATAATAGATGTAAATCAAGAATATTTGGTGCAGTTTAGCAGAAATCTAAGAATAATTGAATCATAGAAGTTACTAATTATGATCTAAAGATTGTATCAAAACATAATATAGATAAAGTTTTTAATTTTCAGAAATTCGTATCAAATAAATAGAATAAAAAAAATTTAAAGTTACTAACCTATCAGAATCCTATCATCAAATCAATGAATATATATATATATATATAGAGTGTGGCTAAATTGCTTCTGGTAGCACTTCGACCGAAGTGCTACCGGGGCCATATCTTAGTATCTGATGTTCAAATAACAAATCCAAACCGTTAGATGTTCAATCTATATTAAAATGTACTTGGAGACCAAATTTTACATTTTTTGGAATTTTTTTGCTATTTATTAAGCTGGTTTGAAAACCGCTGTTTTCAATGCTCCAGAAATTCAATAAAAACAGCGGTTTTCAAACCAGCTTAATAAATAGCAAAAAAATTCCAAAAAATATAAAATTTGGTCTCTAAGCACATTTTAATATAGATTAAACATCTAACGGTTTGGATTTGTTGTTTGAACATCAGATACTAAAATATGGCCCCGGTAGCACTTGGCCGAAATGCTGCCGGCAGCAACTTAGCCGGACTCTATATATATATATGTATATATGTGTATATATATATATATATATATGTATATATGTATATATGTATATGTATATATGTATATATGTATATGTATATATGTATATATGTATATGTATATGTATATATGTATATATGTATATGTATATATGTATATATGTATATATGTATATGTATATATGTATATATGTATATATGTATATATGTATATGTATATATGTATATATGTATATGTATATATGTATATATGTATATGTATATATGTATATATGTATATGTATATATATATATATATATATATATATGAGGTTGCAATATCATTCCATATTTAAAATCAATCACGAACAAAAGGACTATCAAGTTATTATAATTAAGTATCTAACCTCTTTTGAAGTTTTTCTTTTTCTTCTTGAATCGCTGGTGACGAATAGCGGAGAGGACAGTACAGGGCAAGGGTTTTAATTATGCAACAGTTAATTTATATTAATAGCGCTGAAAGGAAGAGGCGTTATCCTATTTATCTGTTGGGATCCGCTCCAAGGGGTACTAATTAAAGCAGTTATTTTAATTTCGAATGGTTATATTTGGGAGTTACTATTTTTAAATTTCAGAAATTATCATAGATAGGATTTTGACTGCCGAATCATATTCTTACTCGATAAATTTTCAGGTGCATACTAATTTATATATGTTATATTATACGGTATCAATAAATCAGTCGGTCGGTTTATACATATACATACTAGTGTATATATATATGCTATATATATTATACGAATACAGTCAGACTATAATATTTCTATTCCCTGATGTTAGTTTTTAGTTACTTATTAAAGTAATATATTTAATGAGAGAAGAATAAAAACAAAATATATCATACTTTAATTTATTACATACATGACAATATATAATCAATTGTATATATATTTTTTTAATGAAATTTAACAATTAGACCATACCTTAAAATACAAGGCGTTACAAACATCCTCCCCACATTCCATTTTCATCCCTGTATTTTCTCCATATTAATTAACTACCATAATTAGCACCATTTTCCATATTAATTATCTACCTTAATTAAATTTGATCTCTTTCCTTAATCTGAATAAATATTATATTTTTTATTTTGTCATTTCATCAGATAAATACTAACTTTCATAATGTTAAATACTAACGTTCCTAAAGTTAAATACTAGCATTCCTCAAATTAAATACTGATGTATATAAAGTTAAATACTAAGATATATGATGCTAAATAGAATCCATGCAACTTATTTATAATTTTAGAGATTAATACTTTTGACTTTAAAGATAAATACTAACATTCCTAAAGTAAAATACTGATGTGCTGGGCGATACCAGATTATTTTGTCATTTTTTGCGGGGACAAAGATTGTGTCGCTGTTGGACGCGGACGGATAAATACTCCAATGAATAGAGTTAAATACTTGTTCGATGCACTATTAATATACTAAAGATTGAAGTTAAATACTGCAGGAAATTTAAACCATGAAATGTCGGAACCTAATTTTTTTGTCTTTCAGTGCGGGGATGCGGTGACAAATATGTTAATTTTTTATGGGGACATATATTGTTTCGTTGTTGGACAGACAGTTAATACTCCATTGAATAGAGTTAAATACTTGTTCGATGCACTGTAAATACACTACAGATAAATATTAAATACTATGTGGAACCAGACTTTTTTGTCTTTTAGTGCGGGGATAGAGGGAGGATGGGGGTGCAGGAACAGTTATCTGGGTCGTTATTTAAAAGGCAATATTAGCTCTCTATTTTTTCTTCATCCATCTTTTTCGAAGTTGTCATCTTCTATGGATGCTTCATGAAGCATCTAATTTAAAGAAGCATCTACATTAGTATCTCCCTGGCAAAGGAAATCTCAATCGACATAGCAAAAAACCTAACTTAATGATAATTCTTTATAATGAAAACATAGAGAAAGCGCAGATTTGTTTTAGTTAGTTCAATTCCCGGTTTGAAACTCAAGCCAGACACCAAGCTGGGGATCTTATAGTTAACTCTATACTATCCATATTGTAGGAAAACACAGAAAAAGAGTTTCCATCTTATGGTCTGAGAATACTGTCCAAGTCTGATTGCAAGGTGAACCTCAAAAGTCAAATGAACCAACATATATTTTCTAAAAAATGAGTTCTAAGAAAACATAAAAAATGACAGTATCACCTCTTCTCTTGTGGACTCATTATTTGATCTAGCAGATGTACTTGATGATGTCTCATTATGGGACCTGACTTCAGATGTTGGAGCTGGTGTCAGATTATATGAGTTCACCTCCCTATAAGAAAGGTTATTATAAATTCTGAGTAGAACAACTTTAGGGTGCAAAAGAGAATAAAGAGCAGAAGCAGACTGAAATGATATCAAGAACTAAATCATGAACAAAACAATAAGCTATACAATGCCATCCATCTTTTAGATTTCTCATTTCTTATTTTTTGGTACATCTGGTAGACTTCTCCTTTCCTTTTTTGAGAGTAAAGAGGAGGGTGCCAGTGGCTATATGTTTAAAATCTCAAATAAGCTCTGATTGATGCATAAATTATTATTTGGAATTGAATTTAACATTAAAGCATCACCTTGAGCATGTTTATTTTGATTTGAACAATTTAAAAATATCAAATTGAAGTATAAAAAAAAATTCAAATAATGGACTCTCGAAAGTTAATTATACCTAGTGAATACAAGGTTTTCATCATAGATAAACCAAAGCTTGCATGACAGATTTGCTTCTTGCCTCACTTTGTTTGCTATCTCGGATGCCAGATACGTCATATTACTGCAATTATAAACGATATTTGTAATCCATCTTATTTTTTGGGCTAATCTCAATACTAGCTAACTCATCTCCTTTCATTTACTAATTGAGGTATTTCTATGATTTTGTGCCAGTACCTATTTGCACCTGAACCCATGACAAGGTTCTTGATTTCATGTATTGCAATGACTTGCACAATTCCTTCAGCAATATCATCTGCTTCATGGACCAATGTCTCAGCTTCAAACTATGAACAAAAGAAAAAATAAAATGTGTCTATTATTATTCTCATGGAAAACAAATGAGGACAAATTTTATATACAAGTTAAAATAAATCAATTTATATCAAGTAGAGGCCAGAAGTTAAAAAGAAAAATCATGGAAAACAAAAGTAAAAAAGGTACAATGCACCTCGTATACAGTACAGAGTGAAAGATACTTATTCATAACCAATTCCATATTTTCCCTGTCAAGTAGCCAAGGCGAAGGGATGTCAAATAATCCTGTTTGACAAAATTAATTTGTCCACAATGAGAACTGACAGTATACAACAATTTGAAAACTCTATCGATCAATGATATCATGATTACATCAAATGAAAATACTAAAACAATTATGAAAACATAATTAAATTATTTTTTAACGTTCAACATGGAAAACAAAGGTGCTAAGCTACAAACCGGTGACATGAGTGATGATAATTTCTGTTTTATGTTGAGGGAAATGACTAAAAACCCAAAACAAAGTAGATAACCCATCTTCATTCGTCTCAGGCAATGCAACAAACACCTTATCTGCATTACTATGTGCTTCCATCGGAACTCAACTAGCTGCAACCTCATCAGAAGCATAGAAAAGAAATAAGTAATTGTTAAGTTCTATCAGACAGCCACAATTTTTTTCTTAAACAATAAAATACCACTGTACATGTTTTGTGATGCTTCTGATGACACAAGTGTATATAACTGGAGGTTTCAATAGATATATATATATTGAGAAAAACGATCTTAATAGTTAATATATTAAGTTCAACGCAATATCAATTGATAATGGCAACTAAATTGTTCTAATTTTACTACTAGGCATTACCCCTTGTCGCAAGGAGTCTCAGACTGACAAATTTTTTTTTTGAAAACCTGATAGAAGCTATCAGGTGCAGACTGACAAATTACTAATAGGATATCATACTGCCAAAAGAAATACAGATTGCAGAAATCAGGAATAACTCGCCTTAATTTCTATAAAATGTCTCTACGTTTGGTCAATGAACTTCTGGTGAGGTCAACAACTGCTAATGCTGAATCATATGGATAGGCATGTACCCCTCTTATAATAGCTCTTAGAATCTATAAAAAATAAAATATAGCTCTCAGACCTTGACAAACCACTTAGTGGGCATTAGCTGCATTAGCTGTAGCGAGAGAAGGAGCCACGAAAACGTCCCATATATTGACCCCAAATTCAAATCAACGGTCATTGAAACATTCTCATTCTGCATTTAGGTCTCCTTATTTTTTAGTTTGGGTAAATGGCTACTGTCCCATCAAAATTTTCATATTTTTTACATTTTTTCGTATGTACTTTGAGAAGCAAGAAAAAGTTGTATAAAACAATCAATGCTCCGACAAATGAGTTATATTTTGTACCATTTGATGACAATACTTGCGTGTTGTTCCAATTCCTCTATCTGGAACGATGCGATTGCTTGGAGAGAAAATTATCATTGAGGGGACCATGTGGTTAAAGTACTGTTAGCGGGTTAGCGGATTGTTTACAAAGTTTCTTTCTTTCTTTTTTTTACTGTAAACTCACTTGGCAGCCTCTGCATGGTTCTCAAAAAAAAAAATGATGCGATTGCTAATTTTAAAAGATTTCTCTTAGTGAGAGGTCAAATACAAAACTGGTTCTCAAAAGATTTCTCTTAGTGAGAGGCACCAAACACCCCTGGTTCGGTCTCCATGCTCTGAATTTCCCAGTGTTGCTGTGACTAAGTCCTTCTGCCTCTTAGGTTTCCACTTACCATCATCGACATCTTGCGCCTTTTGTTTTGTGTTTTGAATACATAAGGTATTGAACTTTGCATTTGAGAATCCTACTTGCCATTTCCGACGCTTCGCTGGAGTCATCATAACATTCCCGTCTTTATATGTGCGGGCACACACTCATATAAAGTTAGCAAACCTATGTGACATGTTTTGGACGTCCAAAGCTTTCTGTGCAACAAACTCATTTAGCAGCGATTTGGGTTAGAATTAGAGTGTCGCATGGAACAATGAAAAAATTTGTATAATCCTTGTTTAAATTAGATTGTGCTACATTCCACAAATTGATACGTAATTATAATCCTTATTTAAATTTAGTAATTGTTTGTGAGAATCTGAATCTTGATTTTGAATAGCAAGCCCACAAATATAATTCATTTTGTGTCTGCATTTTTTTTTCTTTTGTTTTTCTAGAACGTCAATTTTAAAAGATAAAATAATTCAAAACACAACTTCACATAAGAAAAATTGAGGTGTGAATGCATTTTTGAACCGACGAAAATTTCAATTGAGGTGTGAATAAATTTATCTTATGTCACAATTGATCATGACAACTTCAGCCTTCATAATAAAAATCTCATAATTTCTTCCAGACCGACGAAAATTCCAGCGGTTCTAGAACCGCCAAAGTACCCATCAGTTTTAGACCATTTGGAGAAAGAAGGTTACTCTTATGTACAAATACAAGTGTGTGAAGAAAAAACTCAAGCCATTTACACCTAAATTGTGGCAGATAACGAAACTTTCATCTGCACCAATGAAAATTACATCGGTTCTAGAACTGCCAAAATTTCAATCGGTTCTAGAACCGCCAAAATATCCATCGGTTTTAGGTCATTTGGCCAATAAAATTTCCATCGGTGCTGGGGCCAACTAAATTTCTGTCGATTCTGAAAAGCTTTAAACCGTTGAAATTTTCAGCGGTATTAGAGGTTGAAACCGATGATATTTTTTTTGGTTTGGGTTGATTTTGAAATATGCTAAAAACTGAGGTAGATTGTTACATTTTTTTTTTTTCTATTCAGACTTTAAGGAGTATTCCATCTGTGAAGTAAAAAATGTACAAGTTAAATTTTAATTGAATTCTTCACAATTCCAAAATTAAAGTAGAAATTCATTTTAATTTGTGATATTACTTGTGTGTTGCTGAAATTTTTATTAATATCCAAAAAAATTAATTAATTTCAAAAACTATCTCCCTCTGTACTGGAATTCAAAAAATTAATTAATTTCAAAATCTCCATGTAATATACTTTTGGCTAATATAGCCAAATTTATTTGGTTTAGTATAATTTCGGTTGAAAAAGATTATTCAAAAAATAATTTATAACAGCGCCAATAAAATTCAGCACCTAAATGAACCGACCCTGAGGTTTGGTTCCTTTAAGACAAACCTCAGGTTCGGTTCCTGTAGGTGTTGAATTTTGGTGTAAGTTTGGTGTGTGGTGTGCAATATAGTATAGCATCCAAAGGAATTTGTTTTTGGGTGATTCAATTCGAGTTTGATTCGAAAAGGTTCGTAAATAATCGATTCGAAATAGATCGAAATTAATTCAAACAAAACTCAAATTGGACTTGGTTCGTTCGAAATAGGTTGGCAAATTATTGTAGTTCGAATCTCAAAATAACGTGAACCGTTGATTTCTACTGATGACTTATGTTCGTTGATGACTTAAAAGTTAAAATATAAAGTCGCCCAGCCATAAGTCATAATTCGTAAGCCGTAATTCTCGCTCTCAGTTATGAAATCCTAGATAACTTTTACTTCTTGCTCTTGGCAACTACTATCACTCTTCCTTGTTGTAAAAAAGTTCGTAAAAAATTCGAAACCGAGTTCGTAAAAAATTCGATTCGAAATTAGTTCAAATCAAACTTAGCTCGAAATTAATTCGAACCAAACTCAAAGTAGCATAAGTTGGATTTGATTCGATTTATTTGCAGCCCTAGTCTATAGTGAACAACTAACTATACTGTTGATTTACCAATTCATACCTTGACTGTGATGGTCTTCTAATACGACAAATTGATTAATTAACGCTGGGACCGGGATGAGGAGACCACTATTATAATTGAATAGATTGATTTATTCATTCATTGATTCAATTAATTGCTACTATATATACTGTTCAACGACTGATGCGTTTGAATCAAGTCAACTAACTTCACTAATTATAGCAATACCTAGGATTTTTTACAATTACTACCACATGACAAGCTTCTATAAATTCCTGTCCCTCATTAAAGATATTTGAAGTTAACAATTGCCGTGTTTACTCTAATAAGTTAATTAAACTACCTAAACCAAATATTTACTCCATGTAGATGAATAATTAATATACCCAATGAATATATAGAATGATAGGCATCTTGCAGTTTATATATATTCAGCCCATTTATCACGGAAAAATTGCTCCTCATTCCAGTCTTGTTAATTACACTGAAAGCGTACAACTTTCTTGCATATATACATACATACATACATATAATTTTCTATTAAGTATAGAGTAAAATGCCATGAGTGCTGTAAAATTGACTATCATTTGGAACATGAAAAATTTATATAATTGACCCTCATAGCTTAAAGTCTAGGTTCACCCTAGAATGTACCTATATATATGATAGTAACAAGTGTTTTTATATTAATATTATTTGGCATGAGTAGAACTATAGGGTTTTCTCAAGCTTACCAATTTCTTTGCGAGCTAATCTTGAAAACCTATTAAATTCAAAACAAACAACAAATCCAAATATTAAAACCGATCTACTTCACAAGCAATACGTGTACATGTCAATTTTATAATTTTTCAAATTAATTAGTACAAAGTTAAGTGGTAAAAAAATGATAAAAAATGAAATGCATTAAAATTAACTTATAAATATTCTTTTTTTTACCACTTGACTAAAACTAAAAATATATAAATTTAAAATGTTAATATTTTTAACTTCTAAATTAAATTGATCTACATCACTCATAAAATATATCGATTTCAACGATTTGGATTCCTTCGGTTTTACTGCAAATTTGAGAAAAGTAATTTCTGAATTTTTATTCATATACATTACAGCATACAAAACAAAGCTATTTATACAAATTTTGGAAGTATTAAGAAATGAATTAACGAAAGGATTTTGTAGCTGTTGTAATATGCTGCTAAAATTGTTAGCTATCACAGAAATGGTCAGTGCAAGATTTTCCAAGAAGCAAACAGGCGCTAGTAGGAAGTGGATTTTGAGTGTGATATGCAAATTTCTCTCATGCATTTATATGTATTCTCAAGTGATGTGTTTCCAATAGATGCATATGTTCGTTATTTCCAACATTTTTCATTAAGTTGAGAACTTGGGATCAGACATATCAACAGAACTCAACTTGTGCAAGATAGCTTGAAAACTTGATGTATCAAACGCCTTTGCAAATATATCCACTAATTGCTTCTTGCAGCTTATGTAAGGTGCTTCAAAATCCTTTCATTGCTCTTTCCTCATATGAAATGACAATTAATCTGGATGTACGTCGTTCATCAAATACCGGATTATATGCAATATGCCTATCCGAATTATTATGACAATTTGGAAATGTAACTTGGATTTTGGATGTTAAATAGAGGACTATACTTAATTTCTTTTTAATTAAGAGAAGATTACAATAGTTTACAAGTACAAAGCTTTGATGTATTTCTTACTCACACGCACCCATAAATGGACCTCTACAACCTATTCATAGTAGGTCCCTGTGTTGAGTAGATGAGTACCAGAGAGCAATCACACAACACAGAAAGAAAGAAAATTGAGAAAGAATCAAAATCTGAACACACAGATTTTACGTGGGAAACCCTCTAAGGGAAGAAAACCCACGGCCGCTCGCCAAAACAAAATCCACTATTTCTCAAAGTCAGTTACAACACATTACAGAGAGATTTTAATGTATATATAAAAGACAAACCCACTGAAAGGGCGTAAAAACAGATTAATCTGGACCGCACATCTTAATGGGTAACTTGACTAATCTGGGCCGTCGATAAAAGGATTTTCATGCAATTGACTTCTCAGAAATAATTTTCTCCGGGCTTCGTAACCTCAGACACCGCTCGCAGGGGGCTGCCGCCTCCCTGCCACCCCCCGCATACTCCTAGAATCAGGCCCACATACATAACACCCTGTCTTACAAAAGTTCAATGGAAAGAAGAACATAAAATAATTAGCATAGGTCAGAAATAAAATTGTGAACGAGATAAAAAGATAGAGTACAGGTATTGATGAAATGTATTATCTATAAATGGATAAGATTTAATATTTAAGCAAATTAAAGATTGGTGCTAAGTATCTATCCATGAAGAAATATCTTCCTGTTGGAGGAAAGCCAGACTAGAGAGATTCTTTTCGCCCACTGGGCCACTGTGCTCCTTAGATTTTTTTTTTTTTTTATTTGTTTGCAGGAGCGTCATTATTAAATGGGACCACTTTGGTTGTGTTGATGTAGTCCAATTCTTTGAACCTGGTGCTGTATTCATTTTTGTTATTTTTGTACTGCAAGAAAATATTCATTGGTTCATGCATCCAAGTTAGAAAATGACAGAGAACTACTGGCTACAAATATCAGCTTTTTTTTTTCCTATAAGAGAAATTTGGCATTTACTTGAATTATTGCTTCCATTATTAATTTGTCCATCGTGAAATTAATATTACATGCCTAAACGAGACTCGGCCAGTTCTGCAATTATTTTTGTATATGTTGTATCCATTGAAACCATATCGCCATCATAATTATCATTAAGATTCAAACTTCAATATTTTGGGCGTAATTTCCACAAGAAACACAAATCAGCAGAGCACAAGAAACGCCCCAGAAAAACCCTAAGTTTTGGACATATTGAGAGATAAGGGAAGAGAGAAATAAAGAGGGAGAGAGTAAAAGAGGAAAGAGAGATGCGCCTCCCTTTTTTTTCACAATGTATGATGCCAAGGTTAATTAGATGCATTGATTTAATTTGGCGTTTTGAAAGCTTGTATTGGTCACTTACTATTCACATAACAACCATAGTACTCGCTGTGAGCATTCATACATGTCACGAGTACCAAACAGTCAAGTCAAAACAGGGGCCAATTAACTTGATCATGCTCGTACTTCTCCCTCAATTTATTATCCTATTCTTTCTTCAAATTTATAAAATATAACACTCATGTTTTGTGTAATAAGGAATGAATATTAATAAATGATTGACTCAGCCGATTCCAACCGATTCATCGATTCTGATTCCATGTTCCACAATCTGATTTCGCTCCCGATTCCAATTTTATTCGGAACCATGATTTCACCTTGTGCGTGCTCTCCGACTGACCAGCCCCTCTGATGAGCTCCTTGGACAAGCACAGCTATTAGTGACGATTTAAACCATTATGACGATTTAGGGAAGAATGCCTCTGTTACTCTCGTATAACTCAGTTTTTTTATAGTCCTACTAAATCGTAGGAAATTGCAATCGGACAAAATGAAAGTAAAAGTTTCTAAAACTTGCACAACAAATTAGGGAAGAGAGAGGAGAACAACAAAAAAGTTTGAATGAATGATAATGAATTATTTCGCCAGCGTGGCAATTAGAAAACGATTTTTTTTGTAAGGATAACTTTCTAATTTTGTAATTACTGTATATCCGATGAATTAAAATAAAAATTCCAAAGTACATGCTCTAACTTAAGTCATTTAATATCAAATCCTTGCCATAACTAATAAAAATGAGAAATCCTGCTCTCTATTCGGTCACGGAAGACGAACAAAATTTGCATATGCTAAGCCAAAAAAAGGACGGCACGATTTTATTATCAATATTAATCTATACATCTGCTAGTATTAATAATATTTTCAATACTAAATAAGATTCCTAACAATAATGCAAACCATGCAACCATGTGAAGTCCCACTTAATTAAATTTACATAAAAATGAAAAACAGAAACTATAATAATTAAACCATCAGAAAAACCATATCTCCACCACGAGTTGGAAATTCAACCATGTGAGGTCTAAATAATGGTTGGTATATGTTTGACTTTGTGCCATTCCTCCCCCGACTTGTTCTTAATTTTTGACTGGAATTCTGGGTCTATCTTCAGCTCATGTAGGGTGGTCACACACTGTAGGTCGGGAAGAGCACGTAAATCATTGCAGGATTTAATAAGAAGGTAGTTGAGCATGCATGGGCAATGCTCCGTAACCTACCTTCCATTCCATTATTTTCTGGACATGATTGAGTTTCAGACTTTGAAGTCGGGGGAAGCCTCCGTAAGTGCAAACTATGGTATCAGCCATAATGGTAATGAAGTTCAGCTCCAGACACTTCAAATTACGCAATTTCTCAAGTTTCGGCATTGGATCACCATTCAAAACAAAGGAGAACAGTGTTAGCTTGGTTAGGTTTGGAGGCATTTCAGCAATTTCAACAGTTGCATTCCCAGAGAGACACATGGTGTGTATGTTTTCATAACTCGGTGAAGTGCTGAAATCAATCATCTTTCTTGGAGGATAAAAGTTATCAAATCTCACTGAGTGGAGGTTCTTCAACTTGGATATGAGGTCATGTATCAGCATGCCATCATCCTTGTCCTGACAGTGTAGGTTCAACTTACGAACACCAAGGAGGTAAGGGAAGCTTTTCTTCCATGATATTGGAACTTGAAAACTTCCAAGGCTTCTTAGGTTCACTAAGTTTGCAGTTGATGGTGGTCCCACCAATGGACAGTAGAATTGGTCCACATAAGAAGAGATTGAAGAGTAATGTACATGCCTCAAACTGGTGATTTTCCAGAAATTTTCTGGTAACTCTTGGATCACTGTATGACTTATATCAAAGGTCTGGAGATTTTGCAAATGACCAATCCATGATGGTATTACAAATACCTCAGTCCCTTTCAAACCCAAGTATCTCAAGTGGATCATTCTTTTCAAATCCGTTGGTAGGTCTGTGAAACTTTTTGTGTTTCTTAGTTCCAAAACTCTAAGCAAGAGAAATCCACTACCTATGATGCCATTGCTTTGGTCCAAATACAGGAATGTTCGTAGTTTGGGCATTTCAATATTTGAAATATTGGTAGAGGGCTTTGGATCATCATTGCCGTTACTCGCACCGGTCCCTTTGTGAAATGCCACTCGCCGTGTCATGCTTACATCCCTCTCTACATGTTCTTCCTTCCAGATGTGAAGGAAATCATTTTCTTTGGCTTCTACCAATGCAACTTCACACAAAAGATCGTGAACCCGGAAAGAATTGATAGCACCATCAGGAGACCTCTCAACAACTTGAACCAAACATCTGTATGTTTAATGGTACCAAAGAAAAAGGGTTCAAGAAACATGAAAAAAAATATATATAAAAAAATATGTTTTGTATCTATTAGAACCTTGTAAGCATTATAAATTACTAAATTGTCAATCAAGTTTGGAGAACTAATAAAATATGCTAACAATAGAAGCAATCTTCTTCTTTACTCTTTTTTTCTTAAATCCTTTTTATTTATGTTTTATAGGACCATCTGTAACAGAGGCTCTGTTTTGGTTACTTCCATGGTAAAAGTTGTTATGAAGACAAGGTAAAGTAAATTATTACCATCTACACGTTAATTTAATTCATAAAAAAAGTATGGGGTAATGAATTTAAAGTTAAGAAATTTGAATTGCTACATTAATTAATTACTTATCCAACAATCGATTTCAAATAACACATTTAATTTAACTCTTTCCAACAATCAAGTAATATAGTATCCTTGGGTGTTAGAATTTACATTTTGTTTTTTCATTTTGAGGTAAAATAATTCTTATGCATTTGAATGATTTGTTTTTCTTACTAACAGATTAACTGTACATAACCATTTACTTTTCGTATTCTCATTTTATATGATATTAATTTTTTCTATAACAAACCGTTTCAGTCTTTCAGAAATCAACAAAAAGTTGGTATAACTGATGAATTCTTAATTAACATGGAAATATGAAATTTCGTAACACACTTCCAAATAGTACCTACAAGTTTCAGTGGACCATTCGGACAGCCGACATATAATTTAAAGAGGTATTATGTTATAATATTCCTATATTAATTTATGACAATAGTACCTTTGCACTAGCTCCTCCAAATAATCTTCAGCACAATCCTCTAATTGCGTTTCTTCTTTTACCTCTATTAAGCCTTCAGCTATCCACATATTCATGAGGGGTTCTGCCTCAATTTTATAGTCCTCCGGGAAACATGCTAAGTACCTGAAATATATGCAAACAACATGATTCATAGTTTGGATGGCCGAGTACTTTTTGTCTGACAAAGGTCTTCAAATTTCATCTGAACCAAGGACAACAAATACGCAAACAGTGATCCAAGAAATTAAAATAAAAGACCAACATTTTTTTCTAGAAAAAAAATATCAAGATCAGTATTGATTAGTAAGAAACCGTGACCTCTCTTCCCGAACAATTTCCTGCGCCGGTACGGCGCAGATATAAATTGGCCTTTGAGAAATGGCCAAGTTACTTAAAAAAATAATCCTTAATTAATAAATTTAGTATTTCTAAGTTAAAAAATATATATAAAATTACCGGAAGCATGATTTGTGAAGATACAACAAATCATCATAGCTGGTGGCTAGAATTTTCATGCATTCTCCGTCGCCAAGGACGTGCCAATCCAACCTTTGGAGCACTCTAGACCATTCTGGGGGCGTAGGAGGTTTACTTGACAAGAGGCCACCCAACACAATTAGGGCCAAAGGCAAGCCGTCACATCGCTTAACTAACTTTCTAGCAAGATCTGACAGTTCGTCTGGACACTTCGGCGAGGGATCGCTGCTTAGAAGTGCCTTCTTTAGGAAAAGCCTTAAGCTTTCTCCTTCGTTGAGAAACCGAAGAGGATACACGCCACTAGGATCTGCACAATTTGCTACATTAAGGAAACGGCTCGTCATCAGCACCCAGATCCCATTCCCAACGTCGACGAGGCCGGTCTCTAGCTGGGTAATGACTTTTTCGCTCCACACATCATCTAAGACAATTAGGTAATTCTTGTCTTTCAATAATGCGTTGATTTCTCCTAATAGAAATTCAATCTGGTCTTCTTGGCTTTCCCCTTTCAACTCTGTGGAATTTGTAAGTTTCACGCGTATTTTATTTAATACATCAAGGAGATTAAAATCTTGGGAGACAGTTATCCATAAGCAAGAATCAAAATGATTCCTTACAATTGAACTAGTATACACCTTTTGAGCAAGTGTGGTCTTCCCAAGTCCACTAGGTCCGACGATGGAAATCACACGCCGGCTTTGGTCGCTCCTCCCATGCAACATTAACAAATTGATTATTTCTCTCTTTTCAGCCTCAAAACCGACAACTTCGCTGTTATTGACATCGGGGAGCACACGACGTTTAAAAGAAGGCTGTGCTTGGGAGAGGCTTTCAGAGTGACCTGTATTTTCACTAAGATCTTTTATTCCAAAAGTAGTTCTACCTTCGGAGATTATGCGAAGTTTGGTTTGGATCTTAGAAAGCTTGTCACTGAGAGTGCGACGAGCTAGCCCGTTCGGGATGAAACCGAACGTTCGACGGTTGGCTTCAACAAGGAATGTGTCGATTGCATCCTCGGTCTCATATGCGACACTCCTCACATCTCGCACCCATCCCTTGATCCTCTCATCACCTCTCTTCTTCTTTGACTCGGCATCCTTTAGAAAGCACTGCATCTGACTCAGTTGAAGCTTCACCTCATTGACTTTGCGGCCTACTCCAACCTGTAAGCGGAATTCGTCGACGACTAGATCTGTTAACTTCTTTACCACAGCAGACACGATTGCCTGAGTCATCTAGCTCTATTGCAATATCGCTCTCTAGATCTCTCGCTCTTAATTTTTCTATTGCATATTTTACTGAATAAACGAATCTGCTCTCGCTATTTATCTCTCTCTCTCATGTTTGATTTTCCAACAACCCAAAACCCACTAGGTGCCATGCTCCATGTGCGCTGCACTGCCACAACCCATCATTTTTATTATTTCTTTAATTTTTGTTCCTGCTTCCAATTTTGTATGTATGGAGACATCCATTTTTTTTTATTATATTTTCATTTTTTGATGGGTAGATATGAGTCTCATTGTTAGCCACTAAGAATACATATTTTATTGAGGATGTCATATTTAATATTTATTGAAATAATATGCACATATAAGTTCACATTAAAATCTTCATATACAGTATACAGTGTTCTATATGCAAGAACAAAACCACATTTAAAAACATTGGATGGTATTATTTCCTAATTCCTATTAGTAATAATTGCTATTTTGTACAATAATGGTATGCAACTGTATATTTCTAAATTCTTATTTGATTACTTTACAAATAGTAAAAGGATAATGATCAATTATTGATTTGATCTTGGCTGAATGATCGATTATGTAGGACTGAGATCCATTATTGTCAACAAATATTTGTAGCAACGAAATAAGACGTACAAAAGTCTCTCGTATAACAGATTCTCGCATTTGTTATATAATTAAATAATAATCAATTTTACTTAAGTATAGTTTACATAACATAAATAAGAAAATTGATAAGGTTTACATTTGTTAATACTTCTTTAATGCAAAACCGTGTCGGTGATGATGAGAAGATGAAAATGTCCGTCAATAATTCCGAGTGGGCTCCATGTCTTCAATAATTACGCCGCGGGGTCCAATCCACGTTGTCCACCATTATAATTTAATGCCTTTTCACACATGAGCCTGTGGGGTCCATCTCTACTAAAAGACATTAACCATACATGTTATGCGAGAAAATTCAAATAAATTCACTTCAATCGTTAAACACAATGTTGTCAATAACAATATGCGCTTGTTAGACAGACAGAATATTGCTAAACGATTAATTGGGAATAATCAGGAATAATCGTCAATAATAGAAAATAATCGGTCATTTAGTTAGAAAAATCCGTAGCACACCATAATATTTTAGGACATAATTAATAGTTAATTGTGTAACTATAATATGGATTAGGCCATTTTGGATGGATACAATATGGGACGAAATTTGTGTTATATTTCTTTGATTGATACTAAATTGGTGTAATTAACTGGTGTGTTGTCTTATAAATACACATGCTGATGATCAATTTCAAATCTCTCTCAGAACTGTTTATTTCAGACAGGCAAATAAGAAACAGATAGAGGAAAAACATTTTTTTATTTTGGATAAAAACTGAATATCTAATATGTCTGTTCGCACTACTTTAGAAATCGAGAGAGAGTAAGAAAGAGAAAAGACAAGACAGTAAATTCAATAACTAGAATACTAGCTGACGGTTGTTTTCGAACATGTTCTTTTGGATACCGGTAGAGATGTGTTTGTTGTTGCTGGTGCGTATATCTGACACAAAAAAAGGAGAATAGAGACTTGGCTGTTGTGCTGTAACGTTGATCGGACTTGAGATCGAAGAGAGAAGAAGATTGCTGCTAGGACTCGAATTATCTGCTACGAATCTAGTAGTAAAATCTGTTTATCTTAAAATTTCATTTATATATGGATTATAATTTTCGGATAGTTAACAAATAATTAACTAAATCAAATTGTTGCACAATAACCAATCCATAATATCTAAATATCTAACATAACCTAATTTATTGTATCGTTTATTCTTCGTGGCCAAACATGAATATTACATGCATCAATGGAAAATTTATGTAACAATAGATAAAATTAAGCAAAGTTTAAAGACCGAACACTCATTGAAAATATGTGAAACTGTTTCATCAGAAAGGGCTAGAATCGGAGAAGGATCACGTGCATGGTCCACTAGGGGATTTGGATGCCATTGATTGTTTACTGGCTTCGATGAGACTGGGGGACATGGGTATCGGAAGAAGGACAAAGTTCTAATTTTTTAACTTGGTAAACAATTACATTTTTCACCGGTTGCATTATTTAATTATGAGGGTAAAATGGAAATTCCACAAATTTTAAATAATTTTTTAAAAGAGAAGACCACAAATTAAGTAACTTTGTGGGTTTTCAAAATTTAGAAGGGGTAAATAACTAAATATGATATTATATATTTTAGAGGGGACATACGTAATTTTAATTTCAAGATTTTCCAGGGGTATACATGAAATTCCCCATTATTTTATTTTATTTCCGTCTTCCTACTTTGCAAAGTTCCTCCCTGAAAAATTTCTCCATTCTGTTTCCTGACTCACTGCCTTCTCTGTTGCCCCTTTTTGATTTTATTAAAGTGTTCATTGATTTGGTCAATTCCTTTTTAGTGTTGGATTTTGGTTCTCTTGCTAGAGTAAGGTAGCACAGGTGATCTCTCTGAATTACTGTGGTCAGATTTTTTATGCAATTAATCATTTTGTTTAACTTAGCGTCAATTAGGCAATCAAGCTCAGTGACGTTTTTATAGCTGTTTATTAGTAAAATTAATGGTAGTTGCTTTGGTTCAGTTCCTTATTTTCATCAAATAATTTTCACCCATATTCACATAAAGCTGTGTCATCAGTATAGTAACTTTCTTTCGCACAATGTTAATTAATTTTCACCTATTTTATCTGCATCCATTCTTGGGAAATAGCATGGCAAGGCCAATTTGCATCAACTGTTAGCTTACTAGGGGTTCTTGAGACGAAGATGATCATAGGTTGGATCAAATTTCTTGCTTATATCTATCTGATTTTGTCGAGGATTTCAATTGAATTAATCTTAGGTGGTGTAAGAGCTGCATCCGTTCTAAGAGATGAGAATATCCCGTCTTCTATCTTTAGTAAGTTGACTTCAGTTTCCCCAAGTTCTTTTGTCAAATTGGAAACTAGCCAATTGGCGAATTAATTTAGCGTTATCTGACATGGATATCTTTTTCATAATATTTTGGTTAATGCAGAAAGTGCCATGGCAGAGCTTGAAAGTTAGCTCATATAAGAAGCCACCAGGTATTGGTTTGTTAGTGTACATCAATTGATAGATTTATGTTATAATTTTTAGTGGTCTATATTATATTGTTTGTGCATACTCAGGATAGGGTTTCTCAAAGTTTTCTCAGTCCAGAGATTTTTGAATGTATGCAATGCTCAACAGTGACATTATGATAATATGCATAGTACATATTAGTGTGTACTACTGATCAACATCTTAATTTTTAAAGTCCAAAGAGTGAATCTGGACTGCTCAATATAATCTCCAAATGAAAATGTACTTGTAGATTAAATTTTATATTTTTTAGAATTATTTTACCATTTTTATATAGAAAGAAAAATCACTTGATCTAAAGATTCTAGAATATTCAAAAGTAGCGATTAAAAGACCTTCTAAAAGATATAAGATTTAGTATGCAAGTACATTTTGAATAGTTGAGATTGACTACTAAAACTCTGAAAATGAAAATATTGATCTGTAGTACGGACCATTCTGTGCTATGCATAGTACCATAGCCTCACTCGTATCAGAATGTAAGACCAACCCTTTATTCTTACTGGTTTCTCAGTACTTGTTTTTCTTGTATTTATGATGAATAAAATTTTTGGTACATTTCCTCTAGGTTAAGTTCTATTAATTATATTATACAGCTGAGGAGGATCCAGAGGTGCACCTCGGCCAACTCAAGAGATTTTCATTGCAGGAGTTACAAGTTGCAACTGACAATTTTAGCAATAGAAATATACTTGACGTGGACAATTTTGGTTATGAAAAGGTACATCAAGCCTGAAAATCTTTACATTCCTTTAAATCGGAACCCACTTAATTAAATTTGACCTGATCCAAACCCTAGTGGTTTAAATCTGAAGAATCTAGAAACAAAACCTCAATTTGACCTCAATTGAAATAATTGATTGTAACCTTCAAGCATTTCTGTGGACAATTATCAAGAGTGAGGTTATGGTACTTTGAAAAGTGTGGATCAGCCGGTACTATAGATTCATATCTCTGGTTTTAAAGTTCAAATAGTCAATTTGAACTACTCAATATGATCTCTATATGAAAATATAGTTGGAGACCGGATTTATTTTTTTTTAGAAACTTTTACTATATTCTTAAATAGGTTGAAAAATCACTACTTTCGGATGGTGCAGAATTTGTAAATTAGATGATTTTCTACTTCAGAAAATAGCTAAAAATTCTAAAAAAATGTGAAATTTGATCTCCAAGTAAATTTCATATGAAGATAATGTTGAACGGTTCGAATCGACTCTTTGGACTTTGAAAAATATATGAATCCAAAGTACAAATTGGTGTGCACTTTGCAAAGTACCATAGCCTCACTCCAATTATCAATACACGCCTGAAATATAAGAAACTTGCAATAAACTAAAATGTAAATTAAAAATTCAAATTGAATGGACTGAACAATCCGCAATCACCCCATCTGACTTGAACTTTACCTGACCAGCTGATTAGCACCAGAAAATTTCGATATTATGTCTTGATGCCTATGAAACCCTGAATTTGGTACATACACCAGGTGTACAAGGGAAGGTTAGCAGATGGGTCTCTGGTCGAAGTAAAACAATTCAAGAACGAGCGCAACGCAGATGATGTACTCAGGTTCCAGACAGAATTGGAGGTCAGTATGGCAGTGCACCGCAACCTCTTGAGATTACGCGGGTTTTGCATGACCCCAACCGGATGGTTTCTAGTTTATCCCTATATGGCCAATGGAAGTGTGGCGTCTTGCTTAAGAGGTATTATTGCTTCAGAGGCAGATGCACATTTGTTTTAAAAAAAAAATGTATTTATACATAATTTTTTATGTAGTTTAGAGTAAAATGCTATGGGTACTTTAAAATTGATTTTCGTGCACAACTTGAAAATTTTATATGATTTAACTCCCATTCACATTCGATCATCATAGTTTAAAAGTTTGGCTCCACCCCTAATTATTGTGGTACTCATATCCAGCTGGTTTGGTTCAATTTCAATATTTTGAGCAGTCATGGTTCAAATGAATTCATATCCTCTAAGTTAACTCAAATTTTGAGCTTAGATCCGGACCATCTGATTTAAATCTGCATGAATATTAAAGCACCGTGCATTACAGACGTTGGCCAGATTGTCCGGATTCTGATCGGACGAACTCAAAATTTGAGTTAAAGTCATAAGATGCTGACTTGGTTTTAATATGGTTTATAAACCTAAATTCTGAAGCTCAATATTGCCTGCATTGTGTTTGATCGGCTTATTAGTTATTACAAAGACAACCTGATTAAAGTTGCAATATGTGCACTTAAATTCATTGTGTCCTCTAATAGGAGCGTCTATGCAGTAATTTTTATGTATAGACATAATATTAAAATAATATAGGGTTCTAAATGGATTAAATGGATATTTATATTCGATGGGAAGAACAAAAAAATATTTTCGATCCCTTCCAAAGGAACAGCATTTTTTTTAGGGTACCTTCAGAAAGAAAATTTTCTAAAGGGACTTAAGAAAAATTCGGTTCATTTAGAAAAGACCAAAAATATTTTGGGTTGTTTCTACCGAATCAAAATACCCATTTAATCCAACTAGAACCTATATTATTTAGTATTATATCTATTAATAAAGAATTCTGCTTTTTCTGACACAAGAAGCTCTATTCCTACTGGCACCTATAACTGGTTCAGCCTCGCATATTAGCATTGAAATAGCGTCTCAGATGTGTATTTTTATGAATTACGTGTACAACCCAAACTTATGCGTTACATTCGTGAAGTAGTTAGTGTGCACAGACTTCTGACAAGACTTTAATCTTGTCATTTGTAAATTTTCATAGAGCGAGATGAGAACACACCACCACTTACTTGGTCGAAGCGCAGAAGAATTGCACTGGGGGTCGCACGGGGGATGTCGTACCTACACCATTGCGACCCCAAAATCATCCTCCGGGATGTTAAAGTGGCGAACATTTTACTAGACGAAGATTTCGAGGCAATGGTTGGAAATTTCGGGTTGGCACTGTTGATGGATTCCAAAGACACACATGTTACTACGGATATGGTGGCTGGGACCTATGGGCATATTGCTCCGGAGTATTTTCATACCAACAAAACGTCAGAGAAATCGGATGTTTATGGTTATGGGATTATGTTGTTGGAGCTTATTACGAGGCAACGGGCGCATGTGTTAGATGAGCTGGAGATTAATGTTTCCTATGCACTGCATAAATGGGTACTGTTTTATTTGTTTTGTTTTAATTTTTAGGTGACGATTAATGCCCTAAATTGCTTGAGCAATTTATGCTTATTTTGAAAAATCAGCCATCATAAAAATGTGTCAGCAAATTTTTTGCATATTTTCTAGTGCCAAGAGATAGAGTTAGGCAATGGTAGTATGGTACTATGCAGAGTAAATTGGTCTATACTATGAATCAATATCTTTTTTTTTTTCAAAGTTCAAATAATTGATCTAAACCGTTTAACATGATTTTCATATGAAAAAGTACTTGCAAATTCAATTTACATTTCTTAGAATATTTTACTATTTTCTTAAATATGTATAAAATCTCTAGTTTAAATGGTTTAGAATATTTTAGATCAAGTGATTTTCTACGTACCTATCTAAAAAATAGTAAAAGAATATCTAAACAATGGACATTGAAAATAGAGATATTGATCCATAGTACGGACCAATATGCACTATGCATAGTACCGTAGCCTCACTCTTTGTTATGTTTTAATTTTTATGTAACAATTATATATTGTCATCTATTCACCAATCCATTCAACCATCATTGATTGATCATCCAAAATTTCTTGTAATGCATGCTCATTTTGAATAATCAACCATCATAAAAATGTGTTAGAGTGCCAAAAAATTGAATAATTTTTAGTTTCAAGGAATATTCATTAAATCATGCTGACTTGTCTATAAATAGGTCGAAAAGCATTTAAGGGAGAAAAAACTCAACATCATAATTGACCCCGACCTGAGAAACAACTTCATAGAGATCGAGGTAGAGTCATTGATCCAAATTGCCTTGCTGTGCACTCAAGACTCTCCATTGGGGAGGCCCAAGATGTCAGAAGTGGTACGGATGCTCGAAGGAGACAGCTTCGCAGAGAGATGGGAAGAGTGGCAAAAGGTGGAGGCGGTACGAATCCAAACTGATTTAGTAACCCAACAGGAGCTGAACATGTACACCGACTCAGACTAATAACCTTGCTGCCATTGAGCTGTCTCAACCCAGGTGATCTAGTTGGAGTGAGGCAATGGTAATCGACCCGTATTATGGATCCATCTTTATTTTTAAATTTTATATAGTCAATCCAAACAACTAAATATGATATCCATTTTATAATGTACTTGTAGACAAAATTTTAGATTTTTACAAATTTTTGCAGTTTTTTACAAATTTTCACTGAATTCTTTTACATTTTTTTGCTAAAAAAAGTTGATCTAACTTTTGTAATTATCACAATTGAATTTTTAGTGCTGATAGGATACTATTATTTTTGGTGGTGTTCAATGAAAATATAATAATTTGACAATATTTTAATCTAATGTAATATACACAGCCTGCCTCAATTACATACCGGACCAAATAACCAGCCCAACAAGGACAAGCCGACAAGATCCAACACAGGCCCAACCGCAACGAATAACCTGGCCCACAAGACCCAAGATAGGCCCAACCGCTTTCTTCTTGTTCTAAAGCACATTTACAACGGATTCTGTGTGTTCGTTCATATTTTTAATAAATGATGATCTTATTTATGATTCAAATGTAAGTAACATTGTCAAACAACATCCAATATATCTTCTTTCAGGCTCGTAAATTTATTTGTTCAAACATTTAAAAAAATATACATCATAAATTACGCATATTACTAGTCTTCTAAAGCGCATTTACATTGTATCGAGTTTATTTGTTGATGCTTTTAATGAATTATTGTTTCATTTATGATTTAAGAAAATCACAAAAATTGTCAAATAACATAGAATATATCTCCACTTTTAATTACACGTCCGAGATGCACCTATAACAGGTATGAAGATAGAACCCTCTGTTCCTCTCTTTCAAGAAAATATACATAAAATATTTTGGTTGATCTTACATGACAATATTACAAATATAAAAATCCAACATTTACCTGCTATACTATATACACATGTATGTATACTTCTAGAACTTACCCTAAGAAAAATGTTTATCTACTAAGTTTCACATTTCATAAGAAACAATTTAGGATGTAATTGTAACATTTATTAATTACCTCATTTCAACTGCCCCTAAAAGGCAGAATAACTGCTAATGACTTGTATACTGTCTAAATCTATCACTAAATTATGGTAATATTCATATTACACAATGGTTGTACTAAGGACTCAAATCTCTGTTTTAAGATTCAAACAGTAAATTTGAACCGTTCAACATTCTCTCCATATTAAGATGTACTTGCACAACAAATTTTATATTTTTTTAATATTTTTACTATTTTTCTAGATAGATTAAAATATCACTTGATTTGATAAAAATTAAGCATCCAAAATCAGTGATTTCTACCAATCAAAAAAATAGTAAAAAAATTCTAAAAAATGTATTGTATATACATTTTCATATGGGAACACATTGACGGGTTCAGATTAACTATTTAAACTTTGAAAACATAAATATTGATCAATAGCACAAATCAATCCGTGCTATGCATAGTAACGTAGCCTCACCCAAATACTACTTTATCACCTGGGTTGAGACAATTCAATTGCAGCAAGGTTATAAGTCGAGTCGATGTACATGTTCGATGTCTGTCGGGTTTCCATGTCAGTCTGAATTCGTACCACCTCCACCTTTTGCCACTCCTCCCATCTCTCTGCTAGGCCGTCTCCTTCAAGCATCCGTACCAGTTCTGACATCTTGGGCCTCTCCAGTGGAGAAGCTTGAGTGCACAGCAAGGCAACTTGGATTAATGACTCTACCTCGATATCATTGAAGTTGTTTCTCAGGTCGGGATCAACTAGGATGTCGAGTTTTCTCTCCTTTAACAGATTTTTGACCTATATATAGAGAAGTCAGCATGCTTAATGAAATAATTAAAAATCACATGATTTTTTGTTAACATAAGATGGATATGGGCAAGGGTATGGATAAAGACTATTTCGTACGGTTATCTATGGAGTAATTATTGAAAATAAAATTATATATTGATGGATATTTATATGAGGATGATGCATGATATGATATAGTTTTATTCATGGTCCATATATATATCTATTCAACGACACTTTTATCCGTTTATGCGATCCGTAACCGTATTCACATAAGAGTAAGTTTTTTTCTTTGTTAGCTTATCAGGTACAGGTAGAATAAAGTTTTTCAGTTAACTTGACAGGTAAGGATATGAGAATGCTTCCACTTGACCGTATCATACCCGTTGACACCCCTACTCTTGGCACTAAAATATATGCAAAATTTGCAAGTTATCTAACACATTTCTATGATGGCTGATTATTCAAAATATGTATGCATTCCAAGAAATAAAGAAAACTAATAGTCAGATAAAATTAAAACAGAACAAATGAAACAGTACCCAATCAAGCAGCAACACGTCATCATCATTGGCCAACCTGGCAAGATCAAACGCCCGTTGCCCCGTAATAAGCTCCAACAACATAATCCCGTAACCAAAAACATCTGTTTTCTCTGACGATTTCCCGGTTGACAAATACTCTGGCGCAATATGCCCAACCGTCCCACGCACAACCGTAGTCACATGCGTGTCTTTGTAATCCATCGACATTGCAAGCCCAAAATCTCCAACCACCGCCTCGAAATCTTGGTCTAGTAAAATGTTCGCCGCTTTTACATGCCGGTGGATGATTTTGGGGTCACAATGGTGGTGTAGGTATGACAGCCCCCGTGCAGCCCCCAGTGCGATTCTTCCGCGCTTTGGCCAACTAAGTGGTGGCACATTCTCAGCTCGCTCTATGAAAAATTTACAAATGACGAGATTAGAGCCTTGTCAGAAGTCTGTGCACACTAACTACTACATGAATGTAACGCATAAGTTTGGGTTGTACACGTAATTCGTAGAAAGGCACATCTGATACACTATTTCATAGCTAATATGCAATAATGAACCAGTTATAGGTACCAGTAGGGATAGTGGTTGTGTCAGAAAAAACAATTTTTTTTAAGAAATGGTAAGAAATAATAAAATTGCTTACATTCGTTCCATTTCTAGTCGAAAACTTACAATATTTGCTCGACTACAGAAGACCTAAAGCTATATATATAGAGACGAAATGTAACATCCCAATTTTCGAAAACATTATGGATTTATTTAACTTGGAGTTAAGTATGTTTAATATAAAAATATGAATTTCCAAGTAAATCTATAAGTCTTTGTAGTTTGAAAAATTGAAAATAGTATTGTAAAATTCTAAGCATATATGGGTTGATAAATTTATTAAGTGTTGATTATGGAAATTTTGAAAATATCGTTACTTATTTAAACTTGCATTAACTTATGGTAAATTAATATGAATTATTTGAAATTCATTTGTTTGTGACATTATATTAATTCTTGTATTTTCAAAAGTCAAGTTCATTTATAAAAAATTCCAGGGGATTGGTGCAAAATCACTAATCATTTAATAATAAAAAATATAGATAATATAATTTCTTTTATGTTATAAAAATAAATAAGGGACACATGGCAGCCATGCATTTCTATTCTAGAGGAACTTTTGGCATTTTGACTACACACCTAACTTCATTCTCAACCACGTGTACTCTCCAGATTTTATTCTAATTGCTTTCCCCTTTTATTTTATCACACTTATCTCTATATTTCCTATTATTTTTATCCTCCTTAATGAACATTTTTCTCTTGTTGAATCCGCACAAGAACTTCCCTTTCTTCTACCACACACAATCTCACCCTCATCACTATCTCATTCTGTGGTGTACCCGGAACTTGAAAATTGAGAGAATTTATTGAAGAAGTGAGGAGTGGTGATTGCGACCATGTAACAGGGGACAGCGGACGAGAAGAATTAGTGTCAACAACTTCGATGGCCGAACGACAACGAAGGGATGTAGGAGAAAGAATTGAATTTTGCTCGAGGCATACTAATTTTCCCTGTTGTCTCTTGAATCTATTAATGGTACTAAAATGAACTCTTCTTTGTGCTCTATTTTTCTTCGTTAAGTCTAGTGTGTTGCTTAGGATGAACCTCTGTTCTTGGGTGGTTATTCCTTCAATCTGAAATTGATTGTTCAAGTAAAACTCTTTTCCTGATAATTGAGAATTGCTCACTAAATTTTAAAACCCATGGTCCCTTTTGCTCATGCATTCTCTAGTAAATTAAAGAACTGAAACACTCTTGTCCTGCTCCCTGATACGTAGATTGGTTTTATTCCATTGTAATTATTGTTGTATTGTGCAAATTGAACTTAGGCCAACATATTAGTTGCTTGATCAAACTCTCACTCATGAATGATATATGAACTATGTATTAGTAGGTTGCTAGTTTAGCTTTCATTATATAACAAGTATCGGTTGGTATATGTGTATTCTCTATTTTCTGGTCTAGGCCTTGTTCAAAATCCATGTTTACCTCTTCGTGTTCTAATGCATGTCAATGCCCAAGTTTCTGGTGTATGGTGAACTGTTATCATTAACACGGACTTAATTTAGGAATTTCACAAGTTTTGAGGGTTGTAGTTAATAAAGCATATAAAGACAAACACTACATTGTTCATTCAGTTTTGATAATTCGGCACAAGAATGAACTATACATGGCTGGAACAAGCATTACTATCGGATATGTCTATGTCACAGTGATGCTTTACTCATTGAGCCCGACATTTCTAAGGTGCGGATTTCGAGTTATTCCTAGCTCCTTCCAACTAATTTGATTGATTATGTATATATTGCTCGATTATAATTGTTGATTTAGTTTGCTTGATTGATGATTGCTTGCTTAAAATTGTTAATTTGGTTTGCATAATTTTTATTGCTTGCTTATAATTGTTCTTATAATTGTTGATTTGGGTTGCTTGATTGTTATAAAGTATTGATTAATTATTGGGTAAAGGTTCATGTTTGCAAGGAATGCATAATTAACATAGCATATGGGTATTGACCAAATATAAATGGATTGCACTAGAATTTGTAGATGCTTTAATAACAGACTCGTTAATTTGTTAATCAAACCAGCTGGTATGGTGACAACCCATAGGAATGGCTATAGTTCGGTATTAGATGGTTCCCATATCAATTCCTGAGACTAGAGCATGTCGTGATTTTAATTATTTGGATTAACACTATTTGATAAATAATTTGGTTTGTTAGTCTGATTGCTATTTTCATTACTATTGCTGGTTGGCCTCATGTTCGTTTATCGAATTATAGTCAGGTACTTACTATGGTTTTCAAATTGCATGTTATGAATGCTTGAAATGTGTACATAAATCATATTTTCAGTAAGCTAGTGCATGACATGATACAAAGCAATCCCACTAAACACATGAGTTTGCTTAAAATGAACCGTTAGCGTGATATGGATGCATAAGTATTTCTTATAAATGCATGACATGAATTTAGAACATTATGTTAACTTGAATTTCAATTGATTTGTGAGCATTTTTAATTAGAAGATATGTGTGTACTTGATTGAATTTGGAACTTGGAAATTTGACCAGTCATGTAGGCGCTGTCTTTTCGTGGTAGCGCATGACTGGGGTCATGTAGGCGCTGTTTTCGTGGTAGCGCGGGATTCAGGTTATGTAGGCGCTGTTCTTTCGTGGTAGCGCATAACTGAAGGCCCGTAGGCGCCGTTTCGTGGTAAGCACACAATTTCAAGGTTATGCGCATAACAGAAATTGTGCAGGCGCCGTATTCGTGGTAGCGCATGACCCGTAGTCAGAAAACGAATTTTAAGATTTTGAGCATATGACGGAAATATTAAAAGAATTGTTTTACAAGAACATTTGTGCATTAAACATCAAGCTTGGAAATCTGACCGATCATGTAGGCGCTGTCTTTTCGTGGTAGCGCATGACCGAGGTCATGTAGGCACTGTATTCGTGGTAGCGCGTGGGTCAGTCATGTAGGCGCTGTACTTTCGTGGTAGCGCATGACTGGGGGTCACGTAGGCGCCGTATTCGTGGTAAGCGCACAATTTCAGGTTATGGCCATAACAGAAATTGTGTAGGCGCCGTATTCGTGGTAGCGCATGACCCGTAGTCAGAAAAAAAAAAAAAGATTTTAGATTAATGAGCATTGCATTTGGGCACCTATATCATATCATATATCCATGGCAAAAGTTTGAATTTTGTTTAAGTGTTTCTCTTGTTATTGCTACAATTACTACTCCTTTATGTTTATTGTTTCTTTTATTTGAACATGAGAATTTCATGTCGTGAAAATTTCAAGCATACTACTTAGTATTTGATCCTTGCAATTTTGAAACTTAGTATTATATTACAGCAAGGAAACAAATGTGTTTTCTTCATGAACTTTTTACTTGCTACTTGATTGGATTTTAAATTTGTTAGTTGTTTATGGATTTCAATTATCATTATTATTTTCTAGCAATTGTGCTAAGTGATATTTTGGTTTAGTTGGTTGGATCTTAGAATAACTCGACTGGAACTGAATACCGCACTTAGAGATTTTAAATCTCTAATACCTTTCCACTTCGGTGGGTTCCAGGTACAAAGCGCTAGACAAGGTATCGAGTGGTCGAATTGGAAGGCTGCGGAAGTTGCCACAATACAAAGCATATGTTTGTTTAAAATAAATCTGCTATGGTATTTCTATTGTCTTTAATTATACCGTAACAAGTTTATTTTATATTTGCTTAAATTGTATATTATGAAACTTATTGAAGTTATTACCAAATATTGTGGCTCTTGTCTTGCCATTGGTATTATATGTATATATGTGATTATGTATGATAATTGAAACGCCTTGCGCTGTTGTGCGCGGCGGGTTGTCGGCCCTATTGTCAGGGTGTGACACGAAAAGCTACAGAAAAGTCCTTTTTACATTACTTTTGATCCGAATATTAATTTCAGAGGTATACTGTACTCGCGGTACTACCTTGCAACATGTGGATGCAAATTGAGTGGGAATGATATTCTTTACCTTATGATAGGATTGAAGAGAATTCATATAGAACTGATTTTATTTTATAAGAATTAAACAGATAATGAAGATCGCCCATACATTTGTCATATATAATGTATCTAATTTTATTATTGATAAAACTAATTAGATTTTGAGAGGAAAAAAAATGATGAAAAAATAATATAAAAGTGGAAAATTTATTATAAAGAAGTGTGATATCCCTCATGTTGGAGTTGCAAGTTTAATTTGCGAGGTTCTGGAATAATTTTAAGGAAGTATTTTTTATAATTTATAAAATGGGCCAAGGACCTTTGAATATTGAAGTTTATTTATGCATCGGTGACCCGCTACACATTTATGTTACCAAGATGTCTCATAGGATCCCAACTTATTGAACCCATCTCACATAGGTCCTTCCTACGAAAGAATATATATATATATTGCGACTTTGCAAGGACTTGATTTCTAACAAAGTACTGGCTAAACGTTTACATAATATAAATAAAATGCTGGGTTATGATTCTTTAACAACTATATATATCTAGGTTCATAATCTTAATTAACATAATCTTGGACAGATAACACAGATTAATTTTGCACAAAATTTTATCTAGTTTTCCTAATTATCACAATTGAATTTTTAGTGCTGATAGGATAATATCATTTTTGGTGGTGATTCAATGTAAATATATATATAATAATTTGAAAATGAGGAGGGATCCATTTACACCATTTTTTGTGACACCCAAGTACACTCTACATTTTTAAAGTTCAAATTGTCAATCCAGACCATTCAACATTAATTAATATATTATAATGTACTTGCAGATCAAATTTTATATTTTTTTTAATTTTTTTACTATTTATTAAGATGGGTACAAATATTCAATGATTTGAAAATAACGATTTTGTAAAATACTTAATATATAATAAAAAAAATCAATAAAATATAAAATTTGGTCTCCAAGCACATTTTAATATGGGGATCATGTTAATGATTTGAATAGACTATTTGAACTTTGAAAACTTTAAAAATGTAGACTGTAATTGTGTGTCACCAAAAAATAGTGTCAGTGATCCCTCCTCTTTGAAAATATTGTAATCCAAATTTTATAATGTAATATGCAAATCCTGCCTCAATTACAAACCGCACCAAATAACCAGTCCAACAAGACCCAAGGCCCAACCTTACCAAATAAACAAGCCCACAAGACCCAAGGTAGGCCCATCCGCAGGATTTTGTGTGTTCGTATTTTTAATATTATGATCTTATTTATGATTCAAATATAATTAAAATTGTCAAACAACATCCAAAATATGCTCTCAGGATTCTAAAATTATTTGTTCAAACATTAAAAAAAGTACATAATAAATTACGCATATAACTATTCTTCTAAAGTGCATTTACATCGTATCGAGTTTATTTGTTGATGCTTCTAATGAATTATTGTTTATGATTAAAAAAACCACCAAAATTGTCAAATAACATCGAATATAATTCTTCTTTTTTAATTACACGTCCGAGATGTACCTAAGTGGTATGAAAATAGAAGCCTCTATTCCTCTCCATTAATTACACATCAGAGAGGTAAGTTTCAGGAAAATATACATAAAATATTTTGCTTTACCTTACATGACAATATTACAAATATAAATATCCAACATTTATCAGCTATACTATATATACATGTATTTATACTTCTAGAACTTACCCTAAGAAAAATGTTTATCTACTAAGTTTCTCATTTCATAAGAAACAACTTAGGATGTAATTGTAACATTTATTAATTACCTCATTTCAACTGCCCCTAAATGGCACAATAACTGCTAATGACTTGTATACTGTCTAAATCTATCACTAAATTTTGTGGTAATATGCATGTTACACAACAGCCTACGCTAAGGACTCATATCTTTGTTTTAAGATCCAAATAGTTAATCTGAACTGTTCAACATTCTCTCCATATTAAGATGTACTTGCACAACAAATTTTACATTTTTCATATTTTTACTTTTGTTTCAAGATAGATTAAAAAATCACTTGATTTGGTAAAAATTAAGCATCCAAAATCAGTGTTTTCTACCAATAAAAACAATAGTAAAAAAATTCTAAAAAATGTACTGTATATACATTTTCATATGGGAACACATTGACGAGTTCAGATTAACTATTTAAACTTTGAAAACAAAAATATTGATCAATAGCACAAATCAATCCGTGCTATGCATAGTACCGTAGCCTCACTCAAATACTACTTTATCACCTGGGTTGAGACAATTGAATTGCCTCAAGGTTATAAGTCGAGTCGATGTACATGTTCGATGTCTGTCGGGTTTCCATGTCAGTCTGAATTCGTACCACCTCCACCTTTTGCCACTCCTCCCATCTCTCCGCTAGGCCGTCTCCTTCAAGCATCCGTACCACTTCTGACATCTTGGGCCTCTCCAGTGGAGAAGCTTGAGTGCACAGCAAGGCAACTTGGATTAATGACTCTACCTCGATATCATTGAAGTTGTTTCTCAGGTCGGGGTCAACTAGGATGTCGAGTTTTCTCTCCTTTAAAAGATTTTTGACCTATTTATAGAGAAGTCAGCATATGCTTAATGAAATTATTAAAAATCACTTGATTTTTGTTAACATAAGATGGATAAAGGTAAGGGTACGGATAAAGACTATTTCGTACGGTTAGTAATTATTGAAAATAAAATTATATATTGATGGATATTTATATGAGGATGATACATGATATGATATAGTTTTATTCATGGTCCATATATATCTATTCAACGACACTTTTATCCGTTTATCCGACCCGTAATCGTATTCACATAAGACAGGTATGGATAAGATTTTTCTGTTATCTTGACAGGTAAGGATATGAGATGCTTCCACCCGACCGTATCATACCTGTTGACACCCCTACTCTTGGCACTAAAAAATGTGCAAAATTTGCAAGTTATCTAACACATTTCTATGATGGCTGATTATTCAAAATATGCATGCATTGCAAGAAATAAAGAAAACTAATAGTCAGATAAAATTACAACATAACAAATGAAACAGTACCCAATCAAGCAGCAACACGTCATCATCATTGGCCAACCTGGCAAGATCAAACGCCCGTTGCCCCGTAATAAGCTCCAACAACATAATCCCGTAACCAAAAACATCTGTTTTCTCTGACGATTTCCCGGTTGACAAATACTCCGGTGCAATATGCCCAATCGTCCCACGCACAGCCGTAGTAACATGCGTGTCTTTATAATCCATCAACTTTGCAAGACCGAAATCTCCCACCACCGCCTCGAAATCTTCGTCTAGTAGAATGTTTGCCGCTTTTACATCCCGGTGGATGATTTTGGGGTCACAATGGTCATGTAGGTAAGATAGACCGCGTGCGGATCCAAGTGCAATTCTACCGCGCTTTGACCAAGGGAGTGGTGGCACATTCTCAGTTCTCTCTACAAAACATATGTAAAAGATTCGGGCCTTATCAGAAGTCTGTGAACACTAACTGCTACACGAAATGTAACACACAAGCTCAAATGCCAGTAGGGATAGAGCTTCTTGTATCAGAAGAGGCTTTTATTAAAAGACACAATTAGATTTTGTACACATATTGCACTGATTTTTTATCTATAACATAAAATAAAGTAACACCTATACCATCATTTTTTTTTAAATTTGAGATTAGGGGCTTGTATGTTTGTGCACAGTAACTACTACACGGCATGTAATGCGCAAGATCAGGTTGGACACGTAATTCGTAAAAAGGCACATCCAAGAAACTATTTCATAGCTAATATGTGATGCTGAATTAGTTTATGGGCACATATTGCAACATTAACTAGCTTGTCTTTGTAATAAGACAATTGAACTAACAATGAGGGCAATAGTGAGCTCCGGAATTGAAGTTTATAAACCCCATTTGAACCTCAAAAAAAAGAATTGCGTGTCAAAAAATTTTAGTGCTGATGTTTAATTATGTGATTTATTAAGTGTACCACAATTGTCAAGGGCAGTGCCAGACTTTCAATTTATGAGGTAAAAGTTTCATGCTGTATGGGGGTCAACTTTACAGTTCCCATAACATTTTACTCTAAACTATATAGAAAATCTCGTATAAATACAAAAATTTGATTTCCAAGGGGCCAATTGACAATTGTGATCTCAATTTGCAAGCAATAATAATACCTCTTAAGCAAGAAGCCACACTTCCATTGGCCATATAGGGATAAACTAGCAACCTCTCTGTTGGGGTCATGCAAAAGCCACGCAATCTCAAGAGGTTGCGGTGTACCGCCATACTGATCATCTCCACTTCCGTCTGGAACTGGAGTTCACCACCTGCACTGCGCTCTTCCTTGAGTCGTTTTACTGCAACCAGAGACCCATCTGCTAACCTTCCCTTGTATACCTGGCATAAGTACCAAATTTAAGCTTTTAGGCATCAAGGCATAAAAATTAGATGTATCAGATCAGCTGATCAGGTTGAATTTGGGTCAGTCAGATGGGGTCGTTCTGGATTGTTCAGTCCACTCAATTTGGAATTTTAGTTTTAAGTTTTAGCTGTTGCAAGTTTCATATATTTCAGGTGTGTATTGATATTTGGAGGGAGGCTATGGTACAATGCAAAGCGCATATTATGGATCCATTTGTTAATTTACGAAGTCCAAACAGTCAGTCTGAACCGTTCAACATGATCTTCGTATGAAAATGAACTTGGAGATCACATTTTTCATTTTTTAGAATTTTTTTACTATTTTTTAAATAAGTAAAAAGTCACCTACTTTAAAAATTATGCACTATCCAAAAGTAGTGATTTTCAACCTATCTAGAAAAATAATAAAACAATTCTAAAAAATGTAAAATCCAGTCTCCAAATATATTTTTATATAGAGATCATGTTGAACTTCAAAAATATAGATATGAATCCATACTACGGGCCAATCGGCACTTTGCAAAGTACCATATCCTCATTCTTGATAATTGTCCACAAAAATGCTTTAAGGTTGTAATCAAGTATTTCAATTGAGGTCAATATTAAGGTTTTATCTCAAGATTCTTTAGATTTATGCCACTAGGGTTTGGATCAGGTCAAGTTTAAGTGGGTCCCGATTTCACCAACTACACTGAAAATCAAGTTTTTTTATGTACCTTTCCAAAACCACCTCTCCCAAGTATATTTCTATTGCTAAAATTGTCAGTTGCGACTTGTAACTCCCGCAAAGAAAATCTCTTGAGTTGACCGAGGTGCACCTCTGGATCCTCCTCAGCTGTATTAGAAAATTAATAGAACTTATTAACATTTGCTGGTTGAACTAATGAAAGAATAAAAATAAATAAAGTAGATAAATGGTACATGCATTAAATACAAACCTGGTACGTCAAAGAAATGAGCTTGGGGTCTACGGCGGCGGTGCCATGCAAGAGTAATTGACGGTACAGCAAGAAGTAATGCGGCAGCAGCTGCAACTCCACCCGCAATTGCCGCTATACTCGTAGTTCTACCATCTGTTAAAAAAAAAAAGACATAATATATTATCTACTTATTTGCTGAGATTGTTATTTCAAAAAGTCTAGTTCTTATGTCATGTTTTGTTTTAGTTGATTTGAGTTTTGATGATTATTTGAATTGGATCTTGTCGGTGTTAGGTTTCGTACGTTTTCAAGCCAGACCAGCCATAAGGCAAGAGACCAAATGTTATAGAGTAAGAGAATATGAAAATTTTATAATTTAGTTATAATAAAGGTTTTACAAACAAATTTTATAGTATAACTAAATCAGTGAGGCTATGGTACTATACATAGTGTGGATTGGTCCGTACTATGGATCAATATCTTTGTTTTCAGAGTTCAAATAGACGATATGAACCGTTTAACATGACGTACATATGAAAATGTACCCGTAGACTAAATTTTACACTTTTTACAAAAAATTTAGACAGGTAGAAATTCACTTCTGAGTGGTCTAGAATTTTTAGATCAAGTGATATTCTACATTTCTAAAAAAATAGTAAAAAAAATGTAAAATTTGATGTACAAGTACATTTTTATATGGAGATCATGATGAATAATTCAGATCGACTGTTTGAACTTTGAAAACAGAGATATTGATACATAATACAGACCAATCGGCGCTATCCATAGTATGATAGTACCATAGCCTCATTCATAACTAAATTGTAGTTACTTACTCGACTTAGTTGGTGGTGGAGGGGTGTACGGAGGAGGTGGAGAAAAGGGAGGAGAACCAGGGCATGGTTTGGTTGTTCCATTCCCACATAAACCCGGGTTGTCGGCAAAACTGAGAAATAACAAGTGTATCGATGAATAAATACTTTCTTAAACAACAAGTAGGTAGAAGCAAGGCTAATTCTTTGAAATTTCAACCGTGTACCAGCCATGTATAGGAGAGGTGCTGGAACGCAATAATAAATCAACCTGGGCTTGTTGTTTCCTATGTATATTCCAACAGAACCGGGGCGAGTCCGATGGGTATCGGACAAAAATCGGTCTGATGTTTGATTGGAGCAGTCCGATTTGCATTAAGACCTGTGCAGACTGGATTCGCACAAATCTTAATGTAAATCAAATTTTGAGTTTGGATCTGGACTGTCTGATAATAATCCCTTTAATATTCATGCCAGGACAGATCGGATGGTCCGGGTCTAACTCAAAATTTGAGGTACCTTACGTGATATGTAATCATATTACAGTAGGTGCTTATAACTCAAAGTTACCTGATTGGAGTGAATAGAAGAAATGAACCAGTTGACGGAACCAATCCTGATAGATTATTCATTGACAGATCCCTACATAAGATGTTACAGACATTTAGAAATTTCATGGATTCATTAATAAATAACCAAATCTTCAAAGTTATAAAATCATAAGCATCCATTCAATTAAGAAAAAAAATTAGCACACTCATGCATGTATTGTATACAAATAGCATTCCATGCAAGATGGTATGCTTGTGAAAAAATCCATATTGTTCAAGTTATACATTCCTTACAAAAAAAATGATGGTATCTTTTAAATGGTGTATTAAGGGAAACACCTTGTTTTTGTGAGAGGTCAACTCATCACATTTTAAAATTTTGTAAATAATAACAATAAATGCTCAATGTCAACATTCCCCATAAAAAATATAATAGTGAAAAAAAAAAGATATGTGAGACTTACAAAACTTGAAGGGTTTCGATGTTCGTCAGGGAATTGGGAATTGGACCCGAAAGGCTATTGTTGTTTAGCCGCCTGTTACAAATAATTAAAATAAATAAATAAAATATGCTTGTTTCTGTTTCCAGTTTTCAGTTCATAAAGGTTCACCTGAACTCTTCTAACTAATTTCTATAGAGTGAGGCTACAGTACTATGCATAGTGTGGATTGGTCTGTACTATACTACTATGGATCAATATGTTCTTTTTCAACATGATATCCATGTAAAATATACTTGCTTTTTTACTATTTTCTTAGAATCTTTTAAAATCACTGTTATGATATGGAATAATAATAATTATTATAAAACAGTGATTCTCAAAATTCTTAAAAACAGTAAAAATGTTCCGAAAAATGTAAAATTTGGTCTCCAAGCTCATTTTTTTGCTAAAATCCAACCATACCAATCTGCAAACTAAATTTTACATTTTTTAGAATTTTTTTTTTTTACTATTTCTTTAGATAGATAGAAAATCACTAATTTTGAATGGTCTAAATTTTAATTAAATCAAGTGATTTTTTACCTATCTAAAAAATAGTATAAAGTTTTGGATCGACTGTTTAGACTTTGAAAATGGAGATTTTGATTCATAGTACGGACCATTCCGTGCTATGCATAGTACCATAGCCTCACACAATTTCTATACTCAGAATAAAACAATTGGCAGATGACACAGATTTAATTTGGGAAAGAAAAGTTCATACACTTACAGAAAGCGCAATTTCAATAAATTCCCTAGCGAATCTGGTATCGTTCCGTTGATATGGTTCAGATACAAATCCAGACTCACCAAATTTGTCAGGTTACCAAGCTCACTAGGGATAGTTCCAGTTAACGTGTTGCTATACATTTCCCTGTTACAAGCAATTAGCATTTCATTATCTGTTAGCAAAAAATTTGGTCTTGGCTAAAATGAGAAAAAAAATTGAGAAAAATATTTGTAACTTACAAGTACTGTAGGTTTTTCAACTGGCCGAGTTGTGAGACTAATGAACCAGATAAATTTGCATTTCCAAGATCCCTGAATTTAGAATAGGAATTAATATAACAAAGGCCATTTGCAAGTGAATAATGCAAAAGGGTATTTTGGTCATTAGAGATCATTGTGTGTAACTAAATTTATTGAACTTCATCAATAATTCTCATTTTTTCTAAGGTATGATTGAAAATTTTCATAGCAAATTTCAATCATAACTAAGGGTATTTTGGTCATTAGAGATCATTGTGTGTAACTGAATTTATTGAACTGCATCTGCAAATCTCATTATTCTAAGGTATGTCGGAAATTTTACCAGTAAAGGTCAATTATACCTAAGGGTATTTTGGTCATTAGAGATCATTGTGTATAACTAAATTTATTGAACTGCATCCATAAATCTCATTATTATAAGGTATATCAAAAAATTTGCCAGTAAATTTGATATACACTTACACTCTGATTACATAGTTAATTAGGAATTATTATAACAAAGGCAATTTGTAGTGTATATTCACAAGTCACCAAAAATAGTAAAAGGGTGTTTTGGTCATTAGTTATCATTGTGTGTAACTGAATTTATTGAAATGCATCCGTAAATCTCATTATTCAAAGGTATGATTCAAAATTTTACTAGTAGATTCAATCATAACTAAGGGTATTTTAGTCATTAGAGATCATTGTCTGTAAATGAATTTGTTGACCTGCATCCATAAATCTCATTTTTCTAAGGTAGGATTGAAAATTTTACCAGTAAACTACAATCATACCTAAGGGTAATTTGGTCATTAGAGATCATTGTGTGTTACTGCATCCATAAATCTCATTTTTCTAAGGTATGTTGAAAAATTTACCAGTAAATTTGAATAACACTTACACTCTGATTACAAAGTTATTACTGTCACAAGTGACATGAAACCAAGTGCAAGGATTTACAAGAGTATTATCCCAACTTTGCAAAACATTTTGAGGATCCTTCAAACTACTCTTCAAAGCATATAACGCATCACCTATTGATAAATAAAAGGGCACAATTGGTCAAAAATAGGAAAGCATAGAAAAATCACAGTATTTTCAATACATGTACAATGAAATATATATGTAACATGTCTTCCTTTTTTAATTCATATGGTTGTTCGGGTACTTTTCTAATTAAAATTAGAAAGGAACAGAATAGTTTTCTCAAACAGCATATGCCACTTAAACAAGATTAGCATACCAGAGTTACCAGTGTATACTGGTACACTGGTACTGCTCTGGTACAGCTATAATTCCAACATTAAACTACACTATTTTGATTTTCTTTTAGCTTGGGGCATAGTATATATAGAATTAAACTAAGCCAATAAATTATAAGTGACAGTCAACTGAGATTAAGAAAGTGGGGTCCACTAGTTAAGAGGCCATTTGATTTGAGGAGCTTGTTAAATTATTTCATATCTCACTTGGTAGTCTTTTCTAAATTTATCCAGAAACCAAATATAAAAATTGTATGCTACTTTTAAAAGAAGGGGGAATTCACATATACCCCTCAAAAACTTTGAAATACATATTTCCCCCTCTAAAATTCATAATATCATATTTAAAGAAATAAACCATTTGAACTTTTAAATAAAGAATAAAATGGGTAAATTAGTGAACTTTTGAAATTTCAAAGAGTAAATATGAAATTATGAAATTTAGAGGGGTAGAGACTATAATTTCGATTTTTTGAGGGGTATACATGAAATTCTCCCTTAAAAAAAGTATCAGTACTAAAAACTGTGCTGGTAAAGGTACAGGTGCAGCTTCCAACATGAAATTTAATAACAAACATAAAAAGAAACAAAGAGGAGAGATTTAGCAAACCCTCGGTGTTGGCAAAGGTCTTGGGGAATGAGAAAAGAAGAACAAGACACAGCATAGACCACAAATTCCATGAGCACATACGATCCAGTATCTCCATGTGTTGTGTTGCTTCCTTTTACTAAAATAATTTGCTCCTCCGCCTAATTCCTATTAGAATTTGAGCAACTATAGAAATGAAAATGGTTGAGAGATTATGAGAAAGAGAGAGAGAGAGAGACTATCATCAGAGAAAATTCAAAGTCTTTGTTTAAAAAAATATATTTAATCAATATAAACGAATATTCAAAGTCTTCGTTCAATCACTTTTGGATTTTTCTAAAGAGTATTAGTATAGATGTTTTGTTACGATCATTAAATGAGAGTCTGTGTAGTGAATGGGGATGTTATTACTTATTAGGGTCATACGCTCATACCTAGAGAATGACTCGTTATAAATTTAAATAAATATTCAAAGTCTTTGTTCAATCACTTTTGGATTTTTACAAACCGAAGTATCAGTTTTTTATTACGCTCTTGCAGTTGGAATCTGTGTAGTGAATGGGAATGTTAGTCCGGTTTTTCTTATATGCATTGTGACAAATGAATTATTCAGATTCAGTTTGGCGGAGTCAAAGGTTCGTAATTCGGATATAATTCAGTAATGATTCGGAATCATCCGGATTCAAAGACCTCAGTCCTACGAAGAAGCCAAAAGAGACCAAAAAAATTGCAATTTTTTTGCAAATAATTCATAAAATTCAAAAATTATTTGCGAATAATTTGTCGTTTAGTTCTCTATCATAAAAAAATAACTAATTATTTATGAATCTTGTGAATATATTTGTGAATGATTCATTACAAATAAAAATGAATATTCAAAGTCTTTGTTCAATCACTTTTGGATTTTTTTTCTAAAGAGAAGTATTATGGGTTTTTTGTTATGATCTTGCAGTGGGAATCTGTGTAGTGGATGGGGATGTTAGTACGGACTTAGCTATAGTGAATGACTCGCTACAAATGAAAATGTGGTATAAGGAGCAGAGACTTGGACCAATGATGGAACCTTGACTGGTGGAATAAGATATTTTGTATATTGGTTAGAAAAAATAATAATATCTTTAAGATAAAAAAAAAATTGTGTTCCTTAAGTTAGTAAAAAAATTATTAAAAAAAAATATATGAAATAATTAGTTCATAAGCAGTGTCAGAGTCAAAGGGAGTCTAGTGAAGTCAATTCATCTCCCTGGTTTTTTTCAAAAATGTCGTCCATCAAATTATATAAATTCTGAATTTTACTTAAAAATATATTATAAAGTTCAATGATAAAAAAAATTTAGCTCCGCCCCTGTAATTTTAAGTAGCTTTTTTTATTACCTAATTATAAAACAATTTATATGAGTTGGACTATTGTGCATTGCAATGTATAGGCTTTCTTGTACATTGCATTATAAATCATGGTATTCAAAGTCCAAATAGCCGGTCTAAACCGTTCAATTTGTTATCCATATTAATATGTGTTTGGAGACCAAATTTTACATTTTTTTGAAATTTTTTACTATTTTTTAAGATTTATTGAAAATCACTGTTTTTTTATGGCCTAGATTTGTCTGAAAACAACGATTTTCAATAAATCTAAAAAAATAATAAAAAATTTATAAAAAATGTAAAATTTGGTCTCTAAACACATAATAATATGGAGAACAAGTTGAACGTTTTGATCGGCTATTTGGACTTTGAATCCGACAATTTATAGTCCGATGTACAAAGAGGCATATACATTGCAATGTACCGTAGCCCATCTCCAATTTATATATATTGTATTATATTGATTATTCATAATCTAATAAGATAAGAAGTTATCAAATGAAGTAATGATTACAAGAATAACTAAGTCGATGTATATCCTTTATTAATTTAGCAGTGGCTCCATGGCCCCACTTTTCAGTGACACGTGACAAGGACTTGGCATGAAAGAGACGAGAGAAGCGCACTGGTTTGACCGTTGACAGAGAAAGCGAGGACCAAAGAAAGAGAAAAATGCACATGATTAAGTTGTTTCAACTTCCAGCCACATATAGAGACTGACTGGAAGGTTTATAGGAAATACTCAATGGTTGGGCGTATGAAATAATCATTGTATATAAGTTAATCGAGGTCAAATTGTCATGGTCGAATATTATCTTGCAAAGTTAGGCAGCTTGTTAGAAAATGAATATACAGGTTACTCATATCCGACTTATAAATTCTAGAATGCTTGGGATAGTGTTAGAGTAGTTCATGAAGGTATCTACTGAATAACGCATACATATGTAAAGATGTAACACGTTGTTTTTGTGGTATGAAAGCCTATGGGCGTGAAATTTAAAAAAAAAAAAAAAAAAACCGAAATAAAATAGATAAAATTAAAATTAATTTTATCCGGTTTTAAAAATACAAGCGGACTAACTTAAATTAATAACTTATCAATCGAATTAAAATCGATCAAATGGCAGATGATATTCTCACACTCTCACCGTCCACAACGCTTAGCTCTTCTTGAACTAGAGTTGCAAACGGGTTGAATATTATCCTTCCGTATTCATATCTGTATTTGAAAATTAAATACGAATATCCGATATTGATATGGTTTTAAATTTTAATTATCCATATGCGAATAATTAATATATAAATAGAGGAGGGTTCAAATGCACCATAGTTTTGTGCTCCAATAATGCTCCACATCTTTATCTCCGTTTTCAAAATCCGAACAGTCGATCCGAACTGCTCAAATTAATTATTACAATAAAATATGCTTGGAGACCAAATTTTACATTTTTTAGAATTTGTTTACTATTTTTTTTTGTAGGTACAATATTGCTTTTTTGAATGGTCCAGGATCTCCTGAAAACAGAGATTTTGTACTTACCAAAAAAACAGTAAACAAATTCTAAAAAATGTAAAATTTGGTCTCCAAGTATATTTTATTGTAATAATTAATTTGAGCGGTTCAGATCGACTGTTCGGATTTTGAAAACGGAGATAAAGATGTGGAGCATTATTGGAGCACAAAACTATGGTGCATTTGAACCCTCCTCATATAAATATATTATGAAAAAAATTATGTCATTAAAAAAGCGGATATATATATATTTGTATCTGTATTCGTATCTGTTTAATATCCAGTATGTATTTATATTAAAAAAAATTAAAGAGATCAAAATATGGTTTTACTACAATTTGATTTGTATCTGATTAGTTTGCATTCCTATCTAGGACCCACAAATTAGTCCCACCGTGACTGCTACGATGTCCTCCTCCTCCACAACAACCCACCTCCGAGTAATCCTTTTATTGTAAATTCTGAAATAGTAAAATTTAGTATTCTATAAAAATTAGCAGAGAACTTTCATTTTTTTTTAACTTGATCTCCTCGCCTAATCTCATTGTGGTATATTGAATCTTATGCCCTTACCAGTATCAAGCTTTCAGGAGAATGCTCTTTGGACATCCCAACAGTGCTACCTAAATTCTGAGAATAGTGGGAAAGAGGCTCCCTGGACATCCCAACCCTCAATTCTCCCCTTGTTCGCCAAATAGTCTGCCAAACCATTAAATTCTCTCGCAGCAAAAATGCATTTGTAGCCAGGGTTTGAATTCAGTAGCAACCATATGTAGTGTATTTCCCTGCTCGTCCGCCATGTCAAGATGTAGCGGTGGCTGTGATTGGTTGACCACCTGCTGTAATTCCTTGCAATCTGAGTAGAAGATATACACTGATCAGTTAGGCCCGCCTGTAGTGCAAAGTGAATCCCTTCCCTTAATTAAGGCGATTGCCTCGGCCTGCAATGGGCAACATGCCCTTACAACCTTTGACTGGTACGTGACCAGGTTATCACCCTCCCTAATTACAACTCCTATTCCACCTTGCCAGCTCTGTTCCCATGACCCATGCCCATGACAGAAACACGAGTGGAAACCACCCTCCTGTACTGGCGCCTCACTGCTCCTCCCCCTTGTTTCTTTCCTGGTTTTCGCCATTTGGGTTTCCACTGCCACCCGGTTTAAATATATTCGAAGAAGGACTCCACTCCCGCCTGCTTACCCCCATAGCATCTGTCGTTGCGGCTAATGGGGCACTATTTGCGAGGAATTATGTCAGTATACCTCACAGATACTACCGTCGCTAATAGAAAAAACATCTTTCTATCGGTATATGTTGGAGACACACTTGGCAGTTGAATATTTGAAGATCAAACAAAATATGGTAAGATCCATATCCATTCAGAGAAGGAAAGAAGACGTGAAAGGAGGAAGGAAAAAATATGAGCATCATATATATTCTTTCATATATAGATAGTATTTGATTTCTTTCTATTGTTAGATTAAATATTCTATGTATCACACATGTAATTGATTTATTGTAATATCTAGCTGTGTGATATATAAGAAGAACAACAGCTGTGTAATTTTATTAAGACAGAAATAATAAAAATTAGGGAGGGAAGGGAGATTCTTGGGAGTCTTGTGTTTGAGCTATCTCTATTATTATTTGTGACATGGTATCAGAGCATGGTTGCCTGGTGGTATAGCTAGAGAAATTGTTGCCTTTCTTGTCTTTAACTCCAATTTCTTGTGCTATACTGCTCTAAGGAGCGATCCATACTTTGTAAAACAATTAACAATGTCAGAAGCTGAATCCCAAGAGTCGACCACCACCGCTGCTTTGATAGAACAAATGGCTAGAATGATGACTCAAATGGCAGCTATGCAAGCGGCTGCTATAAGCAATACTCAACCGGCAACACAAGTCATACCTCAACCTGTCTCCATGACCGAAGGAATTATTCATTCAAGTGCTATTGATGTAAAATTCGATGGCACAAATTACTCATTTTGGAGTCAAGCTGTGGCGATGTACGTTCGTGGTAGAGAAAGAATGAAGCATCTCACAGGAGATCCGGCCTCACCATCCATAAGTGAACCATCATATCAAAAATGGGCCACTGATGATGTGGTGGTGAAAGGGTGGATTATTAACTCCCTTGAACCACGCCTAAGGGGGAGTTATATTCGATATCCTACTGCTAGAGATGTATGGAAGGCGATTGCTACAACATACTACGATGGAAACGATGAGGCTCAGGTGTATGCTCTCAACCGCCAAGTCATGCATGTGAAACAAGAAGGGAGAACTATTGAAGAATACTTTAATGAACTTCAAGGACTATGGCAAGAAATCGACTTCCGGTGCCCAAATCCTATGGAGTATGCAGCAGATATCGAGAAATTCAACACTTTTATTCAAAAAACAAGGGTATACACCTTTCTAGATGGGCTGAATGACACATTAGATGATGTGAGAGCACAAGTGGTGCTGCTAAGTCCATTTCCCTCAATTGAACAAGCCTATGGGTATGTAAGAAGAGAAGCTACTCGCCAAGGGATCATGATCAAGGGAGGAGTAGACTCGAACTCTTTAGCTATGATATCCAAGGGATATAAGTCTGGTAAGGGGTCTGATTTTCAAAATAAAAATTACTCACAATCTTCTTATAATGATAAGGCAAAGATGAAATGCACAAATTGCGGCAAAAGTCGACACACAAAGGACCAGTGCTTTGAAGTAGTAGGCTATCCTGATTGGTGGAAAGGAGATAAGAAGAAGAAATATGAGGAGAAAAGCAAAGGCGCAGCAGCCACAGCTGTAGCTGTGGGAAGCCGTGGGGCCAGCAGGCAACCATTAGACCCAGACCAGCACCAGCCAGCAGAAGCAGCCAGAACCGACCAGCAGCTTACAACAGCAAGCAGCAGTCAGAGAGGCGAAACCAGAACCGGACCACCAACAGAAGAAGAAGGTAAAAACGGCATTTTAAACACCAGCATGGGTAAGTGCAATATCTCATGTTTGAATAAAAAAAGAGAAAATGAAGGTTGGGTTATTGACTCGGGAGCAACTGATCACATGACACACGAAAAAACTACTTTAGAAACTTTGTGTACCCCACGTAAAACTGGAATTGTCAATGCAAATGGAGAAGTGTATCCTGTAGAAGGTGCAGGGGAAATTGTGTTATCAAATAAAATCAAGTTGAAAAACACACTTGTAGTTCCTTCTCTTGCAACAAAGCTAATATCTGTTAGTCAACTTACAAAGGATCAAAATTGCAGTGTGATTATGTTCCCTGATCATTGTGTATTCCAGGATATTCTCACGAAAAGGATCATTGGCCATGGTACTAGACGAGACGAGTTGTACTACTTGGATGAATCCGAAACTGGCAGAAATTATGTAGTAAGAGGAGATCATAGAGCTACTGAGAATAAAATTTGGGTTTGGCATAAAAGATTAGGTCACCCATCATTTGGGTACATGAAAAGGATATTACCCGACTTATTTTTGAATTTAGATTCTAATGATTTTACGTGTGAGACTTGTATTAAATCTAAGAGTCATAGAACCACTTATTATAGTAGTTCAAATAAATGTACGAATCCTTTTGATTTGGTGCATACAGATGTTTGGGGCCCATCCCCTATAATTTCCAAATCCGGTTGTAGATGGTATATTTCCTTTATTGATGATTGAACCAGAATGATTTGGCTCTACCTGCTTAAAACAAAAGATGAGGTTTCTACAGTTATTCAAAGGTTCCATAAATTAGTAAAGACTCAGTTTGGGAAAGAAATAAAAACCATAAGGAGTGATAATGGGACAGAATACCTGAACAAAAGTGTAAAAACGTTTTTTAAAGAAAATGGAATTATTCATGAGACAACTTGTGTAGGAACACCACAACAAAATGGTATTGCTGAACGTAAAAATAGACATCTTCTTGAAATGACCTGATCTCTACTGCTTGAAAATAAAGTACCTCCCGTGTTTTGGGATAATGCTCTGTCCTTGGCTGTATACCTCTTAAATCGCACGCCTACAAGTGCCAATGATTTTAAAACCCCCATCCAAGTTTTATCATCTCATGTGACCATACCATCTGTCCTAAATTTGCCTCCAAAAATATTTGGGTGTGTTGCTTATATCCACATACAAAAACCACTTCGCACAAAATTGGAACCTAGGGCTGAAAAATGTGTTTTTTTAGGAATGGGGGTAAACCAGAAAGGTTATAAATGCTACAATCCAGGTACAAGGAAATTCTATACTACCATGGATGTTATTTTTTTAGAAAATGAATCATTTTTTGACAAAATCCAAGTCCCGATTCAGGAGGGCAGCAACAGTAGTGAACCGGGCTTTGATCTTGATTTTTTATCGGGTTCAACAACTAATCCTTGTACAGGTCTAGAAGCTAATCCGGGTATAGTTCCAGCAGCTGATCCGGGTATAGTTCCAGTAGCTGGTTCGGGTACATCAGCTGATTCGGGTACAATGGCTAATTCGAAAAAAAAATCTAGTAGCGGATTTGGATTCAGCTGCTGACTCGGGTTCAGGAAATGAAGAACATTCCCAACAACAAAATCTGGCAGCTAATTCGGGCCTAGAGAGGAGCCCAGCGGGAGATATAGGTCAGCCCGACACTTCACCAAATGGAATTAAGATCTGGATAGATCTTAATGAGGCAATGCAACCAGATTCTATTGTCCCGAGGTCACAATCTGTGGAGGATAACAACGAGGTATGTTTGTCTGAGACTCAACCTAGATTTCCTTCCCGTATTAACCGGGGTAAACCCCCAAGAAAGTACATCCCGGAAGATGGGACGAGTGAAGAAATAAGGTATCCTATTGCAAACTATACATCAACAATAAAATTACCCCAACCGTTGAAATTTTTTACAGAACAATTGTCTGCTGTTGACATACCCGAAAAAGTTGAAGATGCAAAGAAAAGTGAAAAATGGATTAAAGCAATGAATGTAGAAATGGAGGCTTTAGAAAAAAACTGTACGTGGAAGATAGTGAATTTACCACCGGGAAAAAAAACTGTTGGGTGCAAATGGGTGTATTCAATTAAGTACAATGCAGAGGGAAAAATTGAAAGATATAAAGCGAGGTTGGTGGCAAAAGGGTATACACAAACGTATGGGATTGACTTCCATGAAACTTTTTCACCTGTTGCAAAACTAAATTCGGTTCGAGTTTTATTGTCTCTTGCAGCTAACTTTGACTGGCCACTTCATCAATTCGATGTCAAGAATGCGTTTCTTCATGGAGACTTGGAAGAAGAAATCTATATGGACCTGCCCCCCGGTTACGAACACATTGGATCAGCAAATAAGGTGTGCAAACTGGAGAAAGCGTTGTATGGCTTGAAACAATCACCAAGGGCGTGGTTTGGAAGGTTCTGCAAGGTCATGAAAAACTTTGGATACAATCAAGGAGATTCCGATCATACCATGTTCTTCAAAAGGAGTAAAGGTAAAATTGCAATTCTTATCATCTATGTTGATGACATGATTATTACAGGTGATGATGGAGCTGAAATTGAAAGGCTTGAAACAAAACTTTCGAAGGAATTTGAAATGAAAAATCTGGGAGGTCTAAAATATTTTTTGGGAATTGAAGTATCACGAACTAGAAGAGGTATTTTTTTGTCACAAAGAAAGTATGTACTTGATCTCCTAGCTGAAACCGGGATGATGGATTGTAAACCAGTTAGTACCCCAATGGAACAAAATGTAAAATTTGAAATTTGTCCTGAACAATGCCCCACGAACAAAGAAAGATACCAAAGGTTAGTAGGTAAATTAATATATCTGTCACACACTCGACCAGATATAGCATATGCAGTAGGGGTAGTAAGTCAATTTATGCACAACCCAAGTGAAGATCACATGGAGGCTGTCATAAGAATATTACGATACCTCAAAGGGACACCTGATAAAGGAATCAAGTTTGGAAAAAGTAACCATATAAATATCGAAGGGTATACAGATGCAGATTGGGCAGGAAATATCATGGATAGAAAATCAACTTCTGGTTACTTTACATTTGTTGGGGGTAACTTGGTTACTTGGAGAAGTAAAAAACAGAATGTGGTAGCCTTATCAAGTGCTGAAGCTGAATTCAGGAGAATGGTAAAGGGAATTTGTGAACTAATATGGTTAAGAAAAATGATCACTGAGTTAGGAGTGGAATATGAAGGCGAGATGAAATTGTATTGTGATAACAAGGCTGCCATTGACATTTCACACAATCCAGTACAACATGACAGGACGAAGCATATAGAGGTAGATCGACATTTTATTAAAGAAAAACTTGACTCTAAAATTTTGTCTCTACCATTTGTTAGATCTAATGAACAGGTAGCGGATATCTTAACTAAGGCAGTGTCCACTAAGCCTTTCAAAGAGATGCTAGAAAAAATTGGAATGGTGGATATTTACTTGCCTTCGTGAGGGGGAGTGTTGGAGACACACTTGGCAGTTGAATATTTGAAGATCAAACAAAATATGGTAAGATCCATATCCATTCAGAGAAGGAAAGAAGACGTGAAAGGAGGAAGGAAAAAATATGAGCAGCATATATATTCTTTCATATATAGATAGTATTTGATTTCTTTCTATTGTTAGATTAAATATTCTATGTATCACACATGTAATTGATTTATTGTAATATCTAGCTGTGTGATATATAAGAAGAACAACAGCTGTGTAATTTTATTAAGACAGAAATAATAAAAATCAGGGAGGGAAGGGAGATTCTTGGGAGTCTTGTGTTTGAGCTATCTCTATTATTATTTGTGACAGTATACCCTCACGGATAATTACTATTTACTCTCGCGGACATTCAATCCAAACAACATTCGCAAACATTGTCCATTGCTCATCCGTCATGTCCTCAATCAGTGCCTGGAGGTTGTCTCGCCATTCCTCCCACATCGCATCTGATCTAAAACTCAAAAATTGAGTTATTTCAATATGAGCCGTTCGACAAAAAGAATGATCGAGATGTTAAATCCAAAAATATGATTACTCTGGAGGTTCCGGACTCTTTAAGAATAGGGTATTTACAGAATATTATGGAACTCTTAGAGATAGCTTCAGTAAAAAGTTGAAAAGATGATATGAATATTGCCTACCATTATTTTTTTAAAGTTAAAAATATTACAATGCAACTAATTGATATGGCAAAACAGATCAAGTTCATAAAAACCCATCAACATTCAGAAGTTAAATCAAATTTGTATAAATAATTAAAGACTTAACCTAAGAATATATTAAATATTATAGTTACAACATTATAACACCGAATTTTGGTGCAGTGGTTGATGCTTTTGACGATACCCTGGGTTTTCCAGGTTCGATTCAGGCCTTCAGCAGAAAAAAAAAAAAAAAAAAAAAAAGAATTTTTGTGCGGTGCATAGTAGCGGTCGATGTGTGCGGGGTGCGGGAAGCGGTTGACGGTCGTGGTCCACGGGTGCAGGCGCGGTCCTCGGGCACTGAAACAGTTTCTGGGTTCAATACGACCGTATCCACACGTATTTGGTCGTATCGGGCCGTTTAAACGAAGTATCGTTGACCATATCGGCTGAGTAAGGATACGCCACGTAAGAGGATACGTATCGGAGATGGCGTATCGGATACGTATCGGTGCCATATCGGGTGCGTATCGGTATCCGATACATGTCCGATACGGGTACGAAGGTTAATTTGAAGTATCCAAGTAACATAGCTGTACGTATAGCAAAATGAGTATAATTTTAACTAAATTTATACTTTTACACATCAAATAAATGTATTTAATTTAAAGAAGATAAAATATTTAATTAAAGAGCTCATATTAAATTCAAATTTTTATCTTTTAATCGTAACCGTTGACGGATAGGAACATCAACATGCTTAATAATAGAAAAAAAAATATATATATATATATATATATATATAGATTTTACTTCACTTCATTATTAATTTTTTTAATAGAGACCTATATAGAATATTCAATAAAAAATAATAAAAACATGTAAACATAAACAATAATGACTAAAATTTAGTCTTCAAACATGATAGGACTGATATTAAATATTGACAAACTTATTATATCGGTTCTAAAGTAAAAAAGTCGATAGAAGAAAGTTATTTTTTCTATTAATTTTAAGTGTAGAATCAATAGAAGAAATGTCATCACACTTATGATATCGGTTCTACTGTAAAAAAAACCGATAGAATAAAGTCTATCTTTTTCTATCGATTATAAGTGTAGGACCAATATAATAATAATGACACTTCTTTTATTGGTTATAAGTTTATGATTGATATAATAATTAATTATGACGCTTCTTTTATCGGTTCTATCAAACAAACTGATAGAAAAACTTGAACCTCTTCTAACAGTTTATTGTTTTTAATCCATTATGTGTAGTAATGTATGTTGTGTTGTTGTGCATGGATCTATTGAATTAAACTTTTTTTTGCTCCAAAGAATTATATTGTATCTGGATTTTTATTCGGCTCCAATAGTTCCCAGTTTGAGGTGAGGTATGTACGTTGTTGTGTTGATGTATTCAACATATTGAATTTATTGGATTCGAGAATTATTTTCGTCTCCAAATTATGTTTAGATCTATTATTTTTCGGATCCGTCTATACTTTTCAAAAGCAGCCACTCTTTCTAATATTATATATTATTTTATTTTCGGATGCAATTAATTTTTTTTTTAATTGCATCCGGGTCCAACGTGTAGTACACGGAGAATTTTTTATGTATAAAAATATTCAAAAAGTAAAAAGAAACATATATAATGAATTTTCATACAAAAAAGAATTGGTAAAATTTCTATCGATTCAAACTATTCAAAGTTTGAATCAGTATAATTTTTCCTTATCAAAGCTATCTACAATTTGAATAGGTAGAAATTCCATCGATCCAAATTATTATTTTTTACACATGTTTACACATATATATTTAGATTTTTTGGGCTTCATTATCTATGACTATGTAATTGATGCTATACTTTTCATATGATGAAGTCACATAAAATTTGCACACATTTCTATTCTTAATGGGTATGGGTAGGGTGGAAACATTTTCAAACTCATACCCACTAAGAATTGATTTTAACTATATCCTACTATTACCCGTTAAAATTACCAGATAACGAAACGGTAGCGGGTGAATAACGAATAATACTAATATAGTGGTTTATTATTTTTTTACAAATAAACCATTAAAACTTATCATGCCATACATATACGATTACAATTACTAACATAAAAATCAAAATACAAATATATTATCAAATCTAACTAATAGTTTTTTATAAAGTAAAAAAGAAAATAAAAAACACAAATATCTTTTCTAACAAATTCAATTCATTAACAAAATAACAAAATATTCAAATAAAAAAAATAATATGTTTAACATAATAATCGTCTTGTATATTTTTTCATGATATTATTTTTAATAATATCTAATTATTGTCACGAAGAAGGTACAATTTTTTTTCATCAATTTGGTTAGCGTGGATAAAACGATATGGAAATTAAATAGGAAAATGAATAAATTGAATATAATATATATTTTTATTTTTATATAATTACTAATTACAACAGGTACGAAATAGTATTTACACATGCTCATACCCATTTATCTAACGAAATAAAATTCTTACCCATAACTATACCAAATAACCTAAAAAAAAAAAAACAATACCTAAATTTAATTTATCGAATACGACATGGATAGACTAACGATTAAACGGATGTCATTGACAACTCTACGATCGTTAAAATTCCTACACATCCTTTTATTTATAAAATTTCAACGATACCCTTCATATTTCTCTCCATTTTTTATAGAATTTGTTTATTTTTTATATTTTCTATAGAAAGATAATTCTCCAGTAAACGTACGGCCGGTGTCGTCAGCACCAAACGATTTGTACGAACGTGTCACCTCTAGGCTCCAATAAAAACCTATTTATTTACTATATGAATTTTCAATAAAGCCAACGGGATTTTTATAAAAAAAAAAAAAGAATTTGAACAGATCTGACGTCACAGCTATTAATCAAAGTGTCCATGCATGTTGACGTGTCGTTATTCGATCGGGAGCGACAGCTTTAACAGCTGCATGTACTGGCATACTGCTACATGCATGCATCTGTACAGGCTAGAACCGATCCTGAATATTTTGGAATCCGGAATGAGAGAAAAATTTAGATCCTTTATATATACAAGTTTTTTATACGATAGGCTAATACGATTCTATATATAAGACTTTAACACTATATGTTTATAAGTTATTTTTGTATTTTCAAAGTTCAAACAGTCGATCTGAACCGTTCAATATGATATTCATATTAAAACGTACTTGGAGACCAAATTTACAATTTTTGGAATTTTTTTACCATTTTTTAAGGATAAATTTTGCTGAAGATAACTAAATTTTGTCATTTGTCACGGATTAAAAACTCAAGTTTGATTTGTCTTTTTCTAGTTACTCAATTTTGTCATTTGTCCCAATCAAGTCACTATATTATGTCCAAAATGTTAACAGAACATGCTCATTCAGTTAGTATTTTTGGACGGAATGAGTATTTTCCGATAATATTTTGGACGGAATGAGAATATTCAGTTAAAATTTTGGGATGGAAAAGTATAGAGTGATTTAATTGGAACAAATGACAATATTGAGTGACTAGGAATTGATAAATCAAATTTAAGTGACTAATTCGTAACAAATGATAAAACTTAGTGACCTCCAGCGAAATTTATCCATTTTTTAATATAGGTAGAAATCCATTGATTCAGAAGATTCTGGACTACCTACCTTAAAAAGTAGTAAAATAATTCAAAAATAGATAAATTTTGGTCTCCAAGCAAGTTTTAATATAAATATCATCTTGAACGGTTTGGATCGACTTTGTGGACTTTTAAAATGCAAAAACGACTTAGAAGCATATGGTGTTGAAGTACTTATGGAAACGTATTAACTAGTCTCATTTTTTTATTTATAATTTTTTTTTTGGGGCCCCTTGAATTTTGACGCCCGGGGCGGTCGCCCTGGAACTGGCATACGTCTAATATTTATCATCATTATTATACATTATATTAATGTAGAGGATGGTTCAAATGCACTCAAATTTCTATGCTCCTATTTGCTCCTAATTTTTTTTTTATCTCATTTATCTTCATTTTCAAAGTTCGAATAGTCGATCTGAACCGTTCAACATGATCATCATAATAAAATATGTTTGGAGACCAAATTTTATATTTTTCGGAATTTTTTTACTATTTTTTAAGATATGTACAAAATCATTGTTTTAAGGAGATTCTGAACCATCCGATAAAGTGATTTTGTATATATCTTAAAAAATAGTAAGAAATTTCCAAATAAAATATAAAATTTGGTCTCCAAGAATATTTTATTATGATGATCATGTTGAACGATTCGGATCGACTATTCGGATTTTGAAAATGAAGATAAAAAATTAAAAGCATGAAATTTTGGATACATTGGAACCCTCCTCATTAATGTATTTTCTTTTTATATGAATACTTATCGTATCTGATAAGAGTTTAGGTCAGACAAAACTACTATCAAATCATTGTATCAGATTATGATAGAATTTGAATCGTATTTAAAATTTATATCTATTCAATTAAACTATATATATATATATAGGGGCTAATATGCTTTCGGTAGCATAAGCACTGAAATACATCCAACTCTTTTTTCAATTTTCGAAGTCCAAAACGTCGATCCAAACCGTTAGATGTTCTCTATATTAAAATGTGCTTGGAGACCGAATTTTATATTTTTTGGAAATTTTTTACTATTTGTTAAGCCACTTTGAAAATCGCTAATCCAACGGTGGCTGGTTATAGTGAAACCGTTGGATCAACAATTTTCAAAGTGATTTAATAAATAGTAAAAAAATGAATACTTGCACGATGAGGACGAATATTTGTGCAACCGACAACTCGAAAATATGTCATTATGGATCTCATTTGAAACAGAAAATTATATAGAAGACATTCGTTGTTTTAGATTTACAAATTTTTTTACAGATCGTCAGAAATATTAGTTAGATTGAACATAGAAAAAATAAACCACCTCTAAAAATGTGTAAAAGATGGGTGAGTGACGTGTCCAATTTTTTTTAAATACTTGATATCTTGGGATCAATACTTGATGTATTACAGATGAATACTTACGCGCGAAAGTTGTAAAATCTTTCAAATATTAGACGGTCCCCAAATATTATGCGGTCCTCTAGTTAGTTAGTAGTTACTCAAGTAGTTATTGACTAATAGACAAAATGGGTGATTGATTAGCGGGATAGCTAGACGGATTCTAAGGATGAATACTTGCAAAACTAGGATGAATACTTGCTCAATGAGGCATGACGAGAATAAATACTTGTGCAACTGACAACTCGAAAGTATGTAATCATGGATCTCATTTGAAAGAAAAAATTATATAGAAGACGTTTGTGGTTTTAGATTTGTAAAGTTCCTTACAGATCGTCAGAAGTATTGGTTAGATTGAACGAAGAAAAAACAAACCACATCTAAAAGCGTGTAAAAGATAGGTGAGTGATATGTCCATTTTTTTTTAAATATTTGATATCTTAAGATGAATACTTGATGCATTAGAGATAAATACTTGATGTATTATAGATGAATACTTGCGCGCGACAGTTGTAAAACCTTTCAAATATTAGGCGGTCCCAAAATATTAAGTGGTCCCCTAATTAGTTAGTAGTTACTCAGTTAGTTATTGACCGGGTGACAAAATCAGGGATTGTTAGAGGGCAACAGCTAGGTGTTCCCTATTTATATATATACACACACAAATACACACTAATATCGTACCCGTGTGTTGCAACAGAGACATACTACAAGAGATCTCAAAATAATTATCATACAAACTGATATATTTTCTTTAAAAAAATAGATTAAATAAAAAAAAATTATTCAACAATATCCATGAATGATATTAAAATAGGTTAGTTCAAATCCAAATTATAAGGAAAAAGTCAATTAATAACTATGTTATACACCTGTTATATGTCAAAGAGAAAGCATATATTCAATTGCTACAATTAATAACAAATAATAAAATTAAAAATATTAAATTAATATGGTTCATACATTAATTCTCGTTTAAGACCTCCAAGTAAATTATATATTTGTTATACACTCCTAAGGCATTATGTTTGTTTGTTAGCTAATAAAATAGTAACTGACAAAAATACTCCTTTGAATTTGAAATTTATGTTTTAGTAATTAAAAGTTATGTTAATACATAACACATAAATTTACATAGACGATAGTTTTTTGTAACAATGAGAGTTGTAGGTCGTGCACTAGATAGGGTGTGCAATTATAGTAATTAAAATAACACATAAATTTACATAGACGATAGTTTTTTTGTAACAATGAGAGTTGTAGGTCGTGCACTAGATAGGGTGTGCAATTATAGTAATTAAAGGCTATATTGAACGAGTTTCACAAATCAAGCGAAAGTGGATCGGTTTAATTAATATCACGGATTCGTATTGAAGAATATGACACATTGGAGTAACTTCATGTGAAACATTATAATGGAATATGTGTGATGTTATTACGGAAGTTGCTTAAGTTATATGACTCATATAGAGAAATTTTTGAATATCATGATATATATGTATGTGTGTGTGTATATATATATATATATGTATGTGTGTGTGTGTGTGTGTATATATATATATAGAGTAATGCTATTATGCATTGCGAATTAAAGCGGGTGCTTTAATTCGCGCTCATATCGCGATTTCTAAAGTTCAAATAGCCGATCCGAACCGTTAGATGTGTTCTCCATATTGAAATATGCTTGGAGACCAAATTTTACATTTTTTGGAATTTTTTTACTATTTATTAAGCCACTTTGTAAATCACTGATCCAACGGTTTCACTGTTCAATATGAGCTACCGTTGGATCAGCGATTTTCAAAGTGGCTTAATAAATAGTAAAAAAATTTCAAAAAATGTAAAATTTGGTCTTCAAGCACATTTCAATATGGAGAACACATCTAACGGTTCGGATCAGCTATTTAAACTTTGAAAATAACAATATGAGCGCGAATTAAAGCACCTGCTTTAATTCGCAATGCATAATAGCATTACTCTATATATATATAGTGGGGTTAAAATGCACCATTGGTTTTGTGCCCCAACCATACCTTATGTTTTTATTTTTATTCTCGAAGTTCAAACAGTCGATCCGAACCGCTCAACATGATCTCCATATTAAAATGTGCTCAGAGACCAAATTTTATATTTTTTGAAATTTTTTACTATTTATTTAGATAGTTACAAAATCACTACATCTGGACCATCCAAAAACAGTGATTTTGTAACTATCTAAAAAAATAGTAAAAAAATTCCAAAAAATATGAAATTTGGTCTATAAGCACATTTTGTTATGGATATCATGTTGAGCGGTTTTGATCGACTATTTGAACTTCGAGAACAAAGATAAAGACATGGGGTATGGTTGGAGCACAAAACCAATGGTGCATTTTAATCCCACTCATATGTGTGTGTGTGTGTGTGTGTGTGTGTGTGTGTATGTATGTGCGTATGTGTGTGTGTGTGTGTGTGTGTGTGTGTGTGTGTGTGTGTGTCTGTATGTGTGTGTGGGGGTGTGTGTATGTATATATGAGTGGGGTTAAAATGCACCATTGGTTTTGTGCCTCAACCATACCCCATGTCTTTATCTTTGTTCTTGAAGTTCAAATAGTCGATCCGAACTGCTCAACATGATATCGATATTAAAATGTGTTTATAGGCCAAATTTCATATATTTTTTTTGAATTATTTTACTATTTTTTAAGATAGTTACAAAATCACTATTTTTGGATGGTCTAGATGCAGTGATTTTGTAACTATCTAAAAAAATGGACAAATATGGGTCCGATGCCCATCAGACTCAAATTTGGGTCTGATGGGTTCCAAATCCGTTTGATTTGCTTTAGGATCAGTGCGCAAAAGCAATTTTGCACATATATTAAAGTATGTTCACAGATCGTAAAGTAAATCGGACGGTTATGGAGCCCATCGAACTCAATTTGAGTCCAATGGGGATCGGACACAAGCTCCTCTCCTTAAAAAATAGTAAAAAAATTCAAAAAAATATGAAATTTGGTCTATAAACACATTTTAATATGGATATCATGCTGAGCGGTTCGGATCGACTATTTGAACTTCGAGAACAAAGATAAAGACATGGGGTATGGTTGGGGCCCAAAACCAATGGTGCATTTTAACCCCACTCTATATATATATATATGTATATGTATATGTGTGTTTATATATGTATGTGTGTGTCTATATATATAGTAAGGCTATTGTGCATTGCGAATTAAAGAGGGTGTTTTAATTCGCGCTCATATCACTATTTCCAAAGTTCAAATAGCCGATCCGAACCGCTCAACATGTTCTCCATATTTTACATTTTTTGGAATTTTTTTACTATTTATTAAGCCACTTTGAAAATCGCTGATCCAACAGTGGCTCAACCAAACAGTGATTACACCTTATTTCACTGTTCGCCTATTACAACCAAATAACTGATCTTTTTTATTTTACCTATTCTTTTTTTGACAATCTTTTCTTTCACCTATCACAGCTGATTACACCTTTTTTTGCATGAAAAATATAGATTATTCTATATCCTATAAAATTTCTCCTCCCCCTTTTTTTATTTTTTCAAATATTTCCAATAAATGCTTAGCTACAAACTTTTTCTTTACTACAATTCTTTTTTTGACAATCCTATTTTTTCACCTATCACAGCTGATTACTCCTTTTTTTTGCATGGAAAAAATGGATTATTCTTTGTCCTATAAAATTTCTCCTCCCCCTTTTTGATTTTTTCAAATATTTCCGATAAATGCTTAGCTACAAACTTTTTCTTTACTACAATTCTTTTTTTGACAATCCTATTTTCTTCACCTATCACAGCTGATTACTCCTTTTTTTTGCATGGAAAATGTGGATTATTCTATGTCCTATAAAATTTCTCCTCCCCCTTTCTGATTTTTTCAAATATTTCTGATTAATGCTTAGCTACAAATATTTTCTTTATTACAATTTTTTTTGACAATCCTATTTTTTGTCACCTATCACAGCTGATTACTCATTTTTTTGTATGGAAAAAATGAATTATTCTATGTCCTATAAATTTCTTCTCCAATTCTTTTATAATAGAATATTTTTTTAAATATTCTTGTCAATAGGGCCGACAGTAGACAATTCTTTTTTATATATCTTTGTGACTTTTATTTTTATAGTATAACCATTTAAAATAGTTGTGTCAAAGGTGAAAAGTAAAAAATTCGTTTTTATATCTTGGTGACTTTTATTTCATAGTATAGTCATAAAAAACGTGTCAATATTAAAAAAAAAATTATATCTTTTATTTACTTCAATAAGCAAACGTGAGAATCCATGATTTCTTGTCTTCATTCCTTTTTCTTTTATTTGATATACGGATTCTATTTGATAGATAGATTGAAAGGCTTTTTTGATAGAGTAAGACAGAATAGATTTTAAAAAAAGATGTGTGACATATATATTCGAGATATTCATATATTATTCATATATTCATGATATGTAAATACAATATTGCATATATATTATAGTATAACATAAAAATATTGATGATATGATAATACTATCTTGCATATATGAAATGAGACGACACTACAAAAAACTTCCGAGAGTTACGAAGTAAGTGTGGGACTTATATTGTTTATTGGTTGAGAACAAAAGTTGAACTCTAAGAGGTAGAATCTGCCGTTGTTCCTCAGTAGCTCAGTGGTAGGGCAGTCGGCTGTTAACTGATTGTTCTTGAGGTCCTGTGCAACTAAGTTGTTTTTCAATTTTTGAAGTCTAAAAAGTCGATCTAAACCGTTAGATGTGATCTCTATATTAAAATGTGCTTGGAGACCAAATTTATATTTTTTGAATGTTTTTTTACTATTTATTAAGCCATTTTAAAAATCACTAATCCAACGATGACCAAACTGTAAAACTAGAAGTCATCATTAAATCAGTAATTTTCCAAATATACACTTGGACTCTAACTCTTTTTCTCAAAATAAATATATATATCTCCATTCTTATATAATGCACGTAGTTGTTCTGATCCGCCAATGACTGAGATTGAAAGATGAATTTTCAGATTTAATATCAGCCCTCCAATCACATAATCTGTCTTCTTTTGATTAAATACATCTGTTTTATATGTAGAAATCTAAATTTAGTTAAAAACATACCCACCACACAAACTGCTATATAGTTTGTCACAATTAAAATTGAATGAATCCCTAGCGATCTGTTTTCTTATTTTTTTCTTAAAACTATCTCTAATTCCTACAATTAAATTATTTCCTTATTTCTTCATTTTCTCTTTTTCATTTCTCATATTCCTCTATATTTTCGACAGTGAAAATGGAAATTATTCAATCTTTCTTATTAGAGCTACTATATCTTTGCGAATAGATGAATATCATATTTTGTGCTAATGGAAACAATTATATATAATTAGAAAATTTGACATTAAAATAAGATGAATATTAAACAGTAAATACGAACAAATTCTACTAGATAAATAATTTATTTTTCTGTGAGAAAGACAAACAACTATATTTGTTAATTCAAAATATTAACACAACAATATCGTGAGTCGTAGTTTTCGGTCTTCCTTTCTCTGGTTGTTTGATTCATTTATGCACCAAATAAAAAGCTTCTCATCTACACCATTATTTCTTTCTTTCTTGATCACAGCTCACTAACACATATTGTACGTTCTTATTTACACTTCTATCTCAAATTCTCAAACTCTCTCTTTGTTTTTTATTGTTTTTAAAATTGACCAATAACTTCTCAATTATTGCTATCCCTGGAGCAATTTTCATGATAAATAAGAATATTACTATAAATGTTATCCGTCGACAAGTTATATATGATCTCTCCAGTCGAGTCATTAAATTTTATTTTATCGAGTCATTAAATTTTATTTTATCGAGTCATTAAATTTTATTTTACTTGAAGATCTAGCGCTTGGGATATTTTATTTTGTTACGTTATTATGTTCAGAGATAAGATTACGACCATTAATTTATCTGTTGAATTGCCATGTTAAAACGATAAGCGTAAGTGGCAGAATTAAATAATTCGGATAGGAGAGTTAAAATTTAAAATGCACTTGTAGACTACAAACACACATGATAAATTATGAAAGAGCTGGACTATATAAAAACTTAAAACTAAAATAAAAATATAATTAAATTTCAATACACAAAATTAATTTTTTTGAAATTATCGGAGTGGCTAAGTGCTTCGTAAGCTATGCGTAAATCTGCCCTTGATAAATATCAAATGACCTATATTACTAAAAATATAACATTTACCCTAAAACAGTCAATATTATTTTGAATAAATTTTCATGATTTTTTTTAGAGTATCACTTATTTTATATTGGCTTTCGAGGAGGGTTCAAATGCACTATCTATTTTTGTGCTCCAATATGTTCCACATCTTTTATCTTCGTTTTTAAAGTCCAAACAGTCGATCCGAATCACTCAACATAATCTTCATAATAAAATATACTTGGAGACCAAATTTTATATTTTTTATATTTTTTTTACTATTTTTGTAGATAGGTACAAAATCATTGTTTTAAGGAGATTCTGGACCTTCGATAAAGTGATACTGTACCTATGAAAAAAATTAGTAAAAAAAAAATCTAAAAAATATAAAATTTGGTCTCCAAGCATATTTTATTATGAAGATCGTGTTGAGTGGTTCGGATCGACTATTTGGACTTTAAAAATAGAGATAAAAGATAGAAACATATTGAAGTACTAAATGATGATGTATTTGAACCCTTCTCATTGGCTTTCGAGGTATATAACTTGTATTGCACAATTAGATTTATCCTGGACATAACTTGTATTGCACAATTAGCTTTATCCTTGACACACATTGAAAATTTTATAACATTCATGTTATGTTTTATAGATATTGCAACATGAGTTTATATATTATGCAAGGTTCTAAATAGCGATTATAGCGGCGTAGCGGGGAGACAAAAAAAACGCTATAGCGAATAGCGCAGCTATAGCAGAAGCTTTCATACATAGCGTTTTTTAAATTTTCAAAATTTATGGTCTATATTTCTACTAATTATCAACATGATCAATATTGGAGAATTGGGGTAATAAGTAAATGATAACTAATCTAAGCCTATATTTGTTTCAATCATGTAAATAAGAAAGAAAAGAAAAGATATACAAGGTAACATTATTTAATAGTTCATACTTTACAGTATTACAGATTATAATAGACGAAGAGCAATTAATTTTATAAGTGAAATAAAGTTAGTATATCTATTTGAATATTTTATATATTATAATAATTAAAATCAGCTTTCAATGAAATAAATGACGATAATTTTACAGGTGAATACTAGACAAAGAGAAAACAAAAATAAGAATTAATATTTGAATATTTTCTGATATATAATGAGAGACTAAATCACAAATAGGAACAAAAACATATAGTTCGGTTTAGCATACTTATTATAGCATACTGTGTAGTATCAGAAATATGAATAGAAGTACAGAAGCCCATATGAATTGCAAAAAAAGCCCATGTAGCATAACGGTAGCAATAGCGTGTAGCGCATAGCGGTAAAAGCGGTCAGCTATTACAGTTATAGCAGCCGTAGCTGAAATAGTGCACTTGTATCTCATAGCGTAGCGTTTATGGTCTGAAAAAGCTATAGCGGAGCTATAGCGTAGCTATAACTAGCTATTTAGAACACTGATATTATGTGATCGCACTAATAATGACAACAACATTCATATCATTTTGATTGCTTGTTTAATTTAGGTAAATCCATATCAATTACATTGCTAATGTGGGAAATGATAATAGTAATTACGTCAAACATCGTCTACTTAAATAATACTTTATTTTAACATCAGTGTTCACATCATAAAGTTGGTATGACAAATTTATGAATTGATGATGACTTAAATTTCCTTCTGTGCAATTTTTCTTTTTAATCTAGCAATATTCACCAATGATCGATGAAGAACAAAATTAAATATATCTTAATAATTTTGATGCTGATGGAAAGAATTTTATCTTAACTACGTGCATGATATAAGAATGAAGATGCGAGAAATAAAATATGAACCATATTAATTTAACATTTCTAATTTTATTATTTTATTATCTTAACTACTTTTCATATTTTGTTTGTTCATTTTCATAAATATTGGTCTACATCGAAGAGAATCACACTGACAATGATACTTCAAGAATTTTTTTTATGTTATATTTGATTTTTTTTTTCATTTGTTGTTATTTCTTTTATTGTAATTTGTTATTTGAATTTCTATTTTTTTCATTGGTGTCTTTTATTTTCATTTAAATATTTTTTTTAATTTTGTGTAAATATTAAATAAAAAAGTCTCTTCATATTCTATTCAATTCTATAACATGTTCCCGTTACAACGTACGATACTAGCAAACAGAAAAAAACACATTCGTTATATTGACTTTAGATTTGTACCAAGCAGACCTACTACATAGAGATTGGCGCATGCATGTCGGTCTCCATGCATATATATATAGAGAGAGAAATATACGTACACACTAACCTTAATTGGCGCATACATATCCTTCACTTTTTCTTTATTAACTCACACACACACACACAAGGGTCTATGTCACACCCCAGATTTTTACCATCTGGAGTGCGATTATATAAGCATCTTCACATATTTTCTTGGCCCGTCAACCTACGTCGCCAACAGAAAGAAAAACAAAATAACAAAACGGAGTCAGCTTCAAAGCTCAGTAACCGGTTATTTAACGACGCGCTTATCTATAATTGGCTTAATTTAACAACCATTCAAACAGGCCGGATTAATCCACACAAATACACATAAAATTATGCACGCATATTCAACCGGCGATAGCACGTCGGTCTAGGTTATCCGTAAAACAAGTCACATCACGAACCCGACTGCGACTAGCATTCCCCGCATATCGGTCCCGACCACGACTAGCAGCCCCCGTGTATCGGACAAATCAAATTCCAACCTCAGACCCGCTATCCCGTTAAATATGCCATCATAATCCAATATGCAATACCAATATCCAAATAAACCATACAAAATGAAAACACAGATTATATAGAAGTCCGGTTACCTGATAGCGAGATATTCGTAATTTCAAATCGGATTGAAATGATATATTATAATCACCGCGACGTAGTCAGAATTCGGATCGGATACTGATAATTGATATAAAAACTTTGAACAAAATATTTGTTCGGTTTCCTTTCTTTCTTTTTCCTTTTTGTTTTTACTTGGATATCAATCAGTGGGAGAAGAGGAATGTTTGTCGGATATAAAATAATGATAGAAGGGAACTGAGATATTTTAATCTGTATATATAACGAACGTATAAATGAAACGGTGCCTTCAAAAGGTTTATCAGGAATTTAACAATAAAACTGTTCCGAAACTATGCTGTTAAGATATTTATTAAATACAAATTGTTATCATATAAATAAAGAGAATGAATCAAGAGGTTTGCGCCTCTTTAATTGATTAATCTTTTCTTTAACAAACGGTTATTAACTTTATAAAATATTATAAAAAGTTATTTCAAATGCCTTAATTTGGTTGAATCTTTTTAGTTCTATAATTAATTTCTATATCCTAATTATCTTTTTACAAAATGTTACCAAAAAATTTATAATCTTTATTATATTATGAAATTTTTTATAAGAATAATAAATACTAAAATTTTCGGGGTATTACAGTCTAAAACTCCCATTGACGATGAAAATTAGTGATATCATCAGCTTCTCACTGGCGCCTCAGCAAGATCATGGAAAAGGAGAACTCGACGAGTTCTCACGGCGGGTCCACAGATGTCCGGGATGCGATTGCAGTTGTCGATGATCCTCATCTTGAAGCAAGCTCTTTAGCTTCATCATTTTTTTCATATTGTATTCTTTATGAAGCAACTAGGTTACGGTTGATATAAAAATGATATTATATATATTTTGCATTAATTCACAGAGACCGACCTATACCAATAAAAATTTATACAGGCCGAAATCTTGTTTAATTACATCTTATAATTAAAGCACTTTCAGTGTCCTGCTACACTTGCAACTAATAAAATGCATACCGGCCTATACCAAATAATCTAACACAAAAAAAATGTACTCAAGTCCATTTTATCAAATATGATATGACGATTAAACAAATATCATTGACAACTCTACGATCGTTAAAATTTCTACCCATCCTTCTAGTTATAAAAATTCAACGATACCGTTCATGTTTCTCTCCTTTTTTTATATAGAAATCATTTTTTTTTTAATATTTTCTATAGAAAGATAATTCGATCTCCAGTAAACGGCCGATGTCAGCACCAAACGATTTGTACGAACGTGTCATCTCTAGGCTCCATGAAAACCTGTTTACTATATGAATTTTCAATAAAGCCTACGGGATTTTCATCAAAAAAAAAAAAAAAGAATTTGAACAGATATTTCACAGGCTATATATTAATCAAGTGTCCATGTTGACGTGTCGTTATTTGGCACCGACAGCTTTAACAGCTGTACTGTGATTTTTTTTATCAATAGAAATTATAAAAATAAAATTCAAATATACATGTAAAAACAGAAATAGTATCTGAATTGTAACAAGTGTATAGTAAGATCGGAGTCAGCAACAACGATCAATTTATTTATAGATCAGATTCAATAATTCAAATCTATGATTTTATTATTTTTTATTCATTATAATGAATTATGTAAGGAAGATGTTATATTTGATAAAAAAATAATTAAATTATGAATCTGAGTTATTGATTCTAATTCATAAATAGATAGATTATTTTTCTTGCATCCGATATTACTATGTTTATTGCAATCAAGTACACTTTCTATTTTTATATATTTAAATTTTATAATTTCTATTGATAAAAAATTTCCGCTGTACTGTTATACTGCTACATGCATCATGCATGCATCTCTATGCTTCATGTTTCAAACCCACGGTGCGCGATGCAAGTTCCGCTACATGCATGCATTCATCTCTATGCTTCAAAGTTCAAACCCACTGCGCGCGATGCAAGTTCCGATGTTGGTTTATTTTATTGTATATTCTGTTGGATGCATATTTATCGTCATTATACATTATATTAATGTATATTTTCTATTTATATGAATACTTATCGTATCTGAAAACAGTTTAGGTCAGACAAAACTACAATCAAATCATTGTATCAGATTAAGATAGAATTTGAATCGTATTTAAATTTTATATCTGTTGAATTAAACAATATATACAGAGAGAGTGTGTAGCTAAGATCAAAACACTTGTTTCTAGTCTTAGAAAGAAATGATTCGATTTTCTGATTTTCAAAGTCCAAATAATTGATCCAAATCATTAGATGTTCAATATATATTAAAATGTGCTTGAAGACCAAATTTTACATTTTTTGGAATATTTTTACTATTTATTAAGATAGTTTGAAAATCGTTATTTTTCAATGCTGCAAAAGTTTAATAAAATCAGCGATTTTCAAACCATCTTAATAAATAGTAAAAATTTCCAAAAAAATATAAAATTTGTTCTTCAAACACATTTTAATATAGATTGAACATTCAACAGTTTGGACCGACTGTTTGGACTTTGAAAATTGAAGAACCGAATTGTTAATTTATTTCGTAAACTATGAACAAACGGTTTGAACTTAGCCGCACTATATATATATAATTGGGCTATGGTGCTTCATAGAGTAAACCAAGTTTTTACTCGATGGCACTATATCTTTATTTTCAAAGTTGAAATAACCAATTCAAACAGTTCAACATGTTCTTCATATTGAAATGTACTTGGAGACCAAATTTTACATTTTTTGGAATTTTTTTACTATTTATTAACCCACTTTGAAAATTGTTGATCCGATAGTCTAGAAATTTTTACTATTTTATACTGTTCATAGTGGATCTGCGATTTTCAAAGTGGCTTAATAAATAGTAAAAAAATTCCAAAAAATTTGGTCTCCAAGTACATTTCAATATGGAGAACATATTGAGCTGTTCGGATCAGCTATTTAAACTCTGGAAATGAAAATATAGCGTAGAGTACAGTTTATGAAGTACCATAGTCGGACTGTCTGTCTCTCTCTCTCTCTATATATATATATATAAGCAACTAGCTAGATTCATAAATATTTAACAGTAGATTCATTGTATCTATATTCATCCGTTTTAATGATTTCTAAAGAAAATAGTTGGGGCTTCGAGTCTAAATAAAAGTTAAGAAATTTGTTTTCAACCTTTTTCATTGTATCTGCATCTGTATTCATCCGTTTTAATGGTTCATTGTATATGTATTCATTATATATATAAGTCAAATTTTTTTTAAAAAAATATAAAAAATTAACAACACATTTTTTTAAGAGTAATTATAACATCCCGCTTAACAGTCCCCCATCAAAGTAGATCAATTATGTAGCTATAATTACTAGTTTTAACTAATTTGTGGTCCCTACAAACTAATTTCTTCTTTTACTGTTGTCCCTGTGTCTTCAACCTAATTCAATTCATTTTTAAAAAAAAAAAAAAATCTAGGATCTAACTCATTAAAAAATTAATAAATATCCTGGAGCAAAAAATTGAAGGCGCATGATCTGCTAGAGGATGAATACTTGTGCAAAAAATGAATATTTGCATAATGAGAATGAATACTTGTACAACCGACAACTCGAAAGTATGTCATGATGGATCTCATTTGAAAGAGAAAATTATATAGAAGACGTTTGTGGTTTTAGATGTGCAAAATTCCTTACAGATCATCAGAAATATTAGTTAGATTGAACAGAAAAAATACAAACCATCTCAAAAAATATGTAAAAGATGGGTGAGTGATGTGTCTATTTTTTTTAAATACTTAATATCTTGGGATGAATACTTGATGTATTACAGATGAATACTTATGCGCGACAGTTGTAAATTCTTTCAAATATTAGACGGTCCCCAAATATTAAGTGGCTCCCTAGTTAGTTAGTACTTACTCAGGTAGTTATTGACTGGGAGACAAAATGGGAGATTGATTAGCGGGACAGCTTGGCGGATCCTATGGATGAATACTTACACAACGATGATGAATACTTGCTAGATAAGGTATGAATAATTGCATGACGAATATGAATACTTGTGCAACCCGCAACTCGAAAGTATGTCATGATGGATCTCATTTGATAGAGAAAATTATGTAGAAGACGTTCGTAGTTTTAGATTTGCAAAATTCCTTACAGATCGTCAGAAATATTAGTTAGATTGAACAGAGAAAAAACAAACCACCTCTAAAAATCCTACATGGATATTTAACTAAAGTCCATGTTGGAAGAGGTAACCATAAAATAAATAATATATCAAAACCTTCCAACACGGATAATTTGATAAATGTCCTTGTAGGATTGTTTCCTACACAGATTATTTATCAAATTATCCGTGTAGGAAGATATTTGTAGACGGATTATTTACTAAATATCCGTGTAGGATGGTTAACAGAGCTACACGGACATTTACCTAAATATCCGTATATGATTAAAACAATCCTACATAGATATTTGGTAAACATCAGTGTAGCTCAGGTGCCCAGAGAGTGATTGTGGGAGGTGTTTGTACACAGCCTTTTATTAAATAATCTGTGTAGGATTGTTATAATCTGTTACACCCCGAGAAAACCAGCCACGTATTTCTACGTAAGGCGTACGCACATCACATATATTATCAATAACATCCATAAATGCCACATTAACTTCATAAGCAAAAACGATTCTACAAATCACCATAATAGACACGGCTAGTAAAACGACCACTGCCATGCATGTTCAATGTATAAATTATTTTAAATAGAAACTAAATCAACAAGTAGCATATTATTTCTTTCAGAATCTTTCCGTTTTGGCTCACTCGCGACCTTGCTTAGTACCTTCTTCTTTGTTACTTCGGCTCGTTGACCTCTTGATCCATGTCCTTTTTATTTGTATTCATTGCCAGTTGGTCCTTTCCTAGAACCCACATAAGAGTGGAATGGGTGAGAGATCGAACATTATCTCAGTGCGGGATTTTGTTCCAGCCCGGAGATCTGTAAAATCTTTCCTTTTAGATTATACTAAATAACTTGATTTATTCAACAATCACAATGCAATCTACATTATCCTACTATACAATGATTATTATTCATGCAAACACTTGTTACTTTTAATTATTGTTAATCACTGACCATCACTTTGCTTATGGAGCGTTATATCTTAAACCCGACTGCGACTAGCATTCCTCGCATGTCGGTCCCGACCGCGACTAGCAGTCCCCGCGTATCGGCCTTTCCAATATCAAATCCGACTGTGACTAGCATTCCCCACATATCGGTCCCGACCGCGATTAGCAGTCCCCGCGTATCGGCCTTTCCAATATCAAACCCGACTGCGACTAGCATTCCCCGCATATCGGTCCCGACCACGACTAGCAGTCCCCGCGTATCGGCCTTTCCAATATCAAACCCGACTGCGACTAGCATTCCCCGCATATCGGTCCCGACCACGACTAGCAGTCCCCGCGTATCGTCCTTTCCAATATCGAACCCGACTGCGACTAGCAGCCCCCGCATGCCGGTCCCGACCGCGACTATCAGCCCCCGCGTATCGGCATTTCCATTGATTCAACTTACAACATTCATTCGTTTTCTTATTCGAGTGTTATATTCAATCGATTAATTTATTTCAAGTCATATGTTCCAAATGGAGTAATCCTATTATTTATTCTCTAAACAAAGTCAAAGAGTTGTTCGAATCAACATGCACAATTCTATAAAAATAAATAAAATGTATACAAAGGAATAAGCAATTAATTTTACAAAAAGTCCAGAAAGCCCGCACCTGTTAGTTTAGTAGATTCTAAATCATCACTCATGTCTCTAAATTCTTCTCAATTCCGAATCTAAATATTTGAACACATATTTTAATTAATAATATTTCATTGTGTTCTTATTTATAAAGTTCCTTAACACTGCTTCGTATTATGACCAAGTTTTATATTTGCTGAATTTAAATAAGGATTTCCAAAATTTTATATTTTACTGAAATTTACTTTTAAATCTATAAAAATAATTGTGATCAATTATGAAAATTAAATATTTATTTGTAACTTAAATATTGGAATATCCATATTATTTGTTTTGCTGAAGTTAAACTAAAATTTATGAAAAATATTATTTTGGTATGATTCGTCCTTGTTAAGAGATTATAACAATCATATGAATAATTCTCATGCACAAAGAAGAAACAATATAAGAAATATTTTTAAATTATAAAAAAAATAAACTTGATTTCACATGACCAGAAAATAAGTACTATTATGATTACAACGTAAATACTAGATAAACTATAATGAGATCAAAAGACAATTAATTTTAGTTTTAATATAATTAGAGTAATTCTTGTTAATAAATTATAATTACAGATTTTTAATATTATTAAAGAGTTTCTTACTAACAAATTCATATTTTATTATAATTAACTAAATAAACTAAATTTTCAGATTATAAGAAAAATACTACCTAATAAATTCCAAATTTCATATATTTAAATAATTTCTTAAAACTAAATCATACAATCCAATAATAAAATATATTCTGAACCAATAAACCTGATTATCGTATCCCAATCAATTCAATTTATTGTATGGTCAATTTAATGTCAAATGATATAAGTTCAATTACCTTAATTGAAGATTAACCAACGAAAGAAGAGAGAAGTCATTAATCCTTGATAACTTCCGATCATGAGATTTATATATGCTAATATTTGATAGTTTTGAGATGGAGAGTGGGAGGTTTGAGACAAATCAAAACAGAGGGGATGGGCGGGTTGAGACAAAAACAACAACAAAATAAGGGGGGCGGCAGGGAATTAATTAAGAATAATTATATAGAACTCCCCATTCCTATTCCCCCTTCATCTCCGCAATTATAAAAATGAAAGTTGCTAACTAACTTTTTGTCTTTTAATGGGGACAATATTTTTCGATGTTGAATACCAATGGTTAATACTACAATGAATGAAGTAAAATACTAGATCGATGCACGGTAAATACATTAAAGACTGAAGTTAAATACTTCAGGAAATTTAAACCATCAAATTGTCGGTAACTAATTTTTTTTTGTCTTTTAGTATGGGGATATGAGGGGATGGTGGTGCGGGGACAATAATTACAGATTGATAAACATTATTACCACTGTTTCTAATTATTAAGAATAATTATATAGAACCCCACATTCACATCCCCTCTTAAATACTAACCCCCCTAAAGTTAAATATTAACATTCCTAAAGTTAAATACTGATGTGTATAAGGTTAAATACTAAGATATATGATACTAAATAGAATCTATGCAACTTATTTATAATTTTAGAGATTAATACTTTTGACTTTAAAGATAAATACTAACGTTCATAATGATAAATACTGGCATTTCTAAAGTTAAATACTAATGTGCGGAACACGGGAACATTAGTTTGTCATTTTTTTGGGGGACAGATTGTGTCGCTGTTGGACACGGACGGTTAATACTCTAATGAACAGAGTTAAATACTTTTTCGATTCACTATTAATACTCCAATGAATAGAGTTAAATACTGTACGAAATTTAAACATCAAATGTCGGAACCAAATTTTTTTTGTCCTTTAGTGCGGGACTGAGAGGACAGATATGTTAAATTTTTTTGGAGATACATATTGTTTCGCTGTTGGGTAGACATTTAATACTCCAATGGATATAGTTAAATACTTGTTCGATGCACTGTAAATACATTACATATAGATGTTAATACTATGCGGAACCATATTTTTTTTGTCTTTTAGTGATGACTTTTTTGTCTTTTAGTGCGGGGATAGAGGGGAGATGGGGGTGCGGAGACAGTTATCTGGTTCCATTAATTAAAGGGTGCGTAGTTTAGAGTTTAGCATTTAATTAGAGCAGGGGTTGCGTAGTTTTCACCAGAGGAAATCAAAGGGTTCACGTAGTTTTGAATTTTGAAAGGTTGGTTATTTTGAGGAATGGGCTGACGTCTCTTTTGATTTGGTCATTAATTTTATTTTATGGCCTACTAATTTATTTGATTAATAAAACACAATTTAAATTGGATCGTTACTCATATTTATTTCTTAATTTTAGTGACATTGCATCTATATTTATTATGTTTTTTTAAATCTCTCAGGTTAAATTAACATGACGGAATGTTACATAATCGTACACGGGTAATTATCCATGTGTAATTATATGCCGATTCCTACACCCTCAAATCTTACACAGTAGGAAATCTATGTAGCTCTTTTATTTATGTCTGTGTGCAATATCTTTTTATGTAATAGTGAACTCTTCGATTTGTGGAAGAATGTTTTTTAATTGTCTTTTATTTTCCTTTTTGGAAAAACTTGACAGATTATGTCAAGTGCAATACTATAAAACATCAAAGTCAGACTACGTACACAGTTTAACTCAGCCAAGCATAGCATATATATTAAAATAAAACATTCTGTCATTGTCATGTATGGAGAGAGAAGGGAAGAAAACATCTTTGGAATAATCTGGAAATTTCTACACAAGTAAAAAAAAAAAACATTCGGTAATTGTCACGTATAGGGAGACAAGGGAAGAAAGCATCTTTGGAATAATCTGGAAATTTCTACACAAGTATTGATATGTGTTCCCAAGAGATGCATGCATATCCCGCAAAAGTGTTTGTAATTAGTTATTTCCAACAGTTAGTCATGCCAAGTATTGATATGTGTTCCCAAGAGATGCATGCATATCCCGCGCGCAGAAGTGTTTGTAATTAGTTATTTCCAACAGTTAGTCATGCCGTGTTGTCTATCGTGTCACATGTTTTTGTTTATTCATTTACAGGGATGGTGTTTGATTTGCAATACGCCTTCTACTTAGTAGTGCTCACAGAAAAACCAAGCAAAAGAATCACAAACATGGAAACGAAAGAGAGAAGAAACCAAACCGGCATTTTTTTTCCATAACCAAAAAAAAAAAAAAATAATATTGATAATCATATTTAAAAAAAAAATTCATCAATAACCAAACCGTCCCCCATGGGACGGTCTACCTTTAGACCAAACCACCTCCCATGGGGTGGTCTACCTTCAGACCAACCTGCTCCCCGGAGAGGCGGTCTACATATATATTTATATATATATATATATATATATATATATATATATATATATATATATATATATATATATATATATATATATATAGTAGAATTAGGGTGCTCCTAAGTTCACCAAATCTCTTGTGAACTTGACTCTAAAATATATCGAATCGACTTTAAACGATGAATCCAAACCGTTGAAACCCTTCTACCTAATGAGTGATGTGTCTACATGTGAAAATTTTAAAGTTTCGAATTAATTTAATATAGAGTCAAGTGGTCAAAAGTTTAAGGTTTATAAATTAATTTTAATGCATTTATTTTTTGGACTCCTTTGACCACTTGACTCTATATTAAATTAATTTCAAACTTTAAAATTTTCACATGTAGACGCATCAATCATTAGGTAGAAGGATTTCAACTGTTTGGATTCATTATTTAAAGTAGATTCGATATATTTTAGAGTCAAGTTCACAAGAAGTTTGGTGAACTTAGGAGCACCCTAGTTCTACTCTCTCTCTCTCTCTCTCTCTCTCTCTCTCTCTCTCTCTCTATATATATATATATATATATATTTGTATAAAAACCCTCCCCTCCCCCATTCCCAAACCCTACCCGCCCCCTCTCTCTCTCACCGCCGCAGCCTGCCGGAAACCGCCTCAAAACTCAATTTTTTCGCCTCGAACGCGATATTTCGCATCTCTCAAGCATTCCCGACCCCCCCCTCTCTCTACCGCCCTCTCTCTCTCCCTCTCTCTCTACCCGCCGGCCTCTCTCTCTCTAGCTCGAGCCACCGCCACGATCGCCATCGCCACGTCATCGGACTGCTATCGGATATGACATTTAATATTTAAAGTAGTTTTTGTTTGAAATTGATCGAATTGCGAGGATTGTTTGAAATTGTTCGAAATTGCGGAATTTATATGAAATTGTTAGAAATTGCAGGATTTGCTTGAAATTACAAATCGTGGGATTTGTTTGAAATTGTTGTGATTGAATTTCGAAGAAATTGATTGCAATTGTTTAGGGTTGTTAGAAATAGTTAGAAATGTTTGAAAATTGTTAAAAATTTGTAGAAATCTATCGAATTACGGAATTTGTTGGAAATTGTTTGAAATTGCGAGATTTGCTTGAAATGATTTATAAATCGTGGGATTTGTATAAAATAATTAGAAATTACGGGTGATTGGACTTGTTAGAAATTGATTGCAGGCGTTAAAATTGCATGAATTGTTAGAAATTACGAGTTTGAGATTGTGATAAATTGTTTGGAATTGTTAGAAGTTGGTTTGGTTGAAATTAGATTTTATAATTTTATATTGTTAGGAGTTGGTTTATAATTTGATTGGAATTGTTGCAAATTGTGTAACCGAAACTAGGTTTTAAATTATATTTTTAAATAAATCAGGAATCAGTGTGATTTTAATTACATTTTTTTAAATTATTTAGAAATATTAAAAATTAGCGGTATTGAAATTAGGTTGGATATGTTGAAAATTTAATTAATTGAAATTAGGTTTTATAAATAGTTAATTGAAATTAGGTTTGATTGGATTAATTAAAATTAGGTTTAATTGGATTGTTACAAATGGCTAGAGTGAATTTTATAACACATTTGATAATTTGTTTATTTTTTAAAACTTGATATTTTGAAATGCAGCATGACTAGACCTCGACGTGGGCGATCACGAGAGACGTTGGAGATCGGTGAGAGTTCGCAGTCTCACGCCGATCCTAGTGGTAGCATAGAGAGCCCCACTACGGAGGGTGTCGATGCAGGGGATGCCGCATCATATCGTGCAGATACGTTCAGTCCTCTCCTGTGGGTCCCTCACAGACGTCACCATGTCTCACTTGCATCGATGGAGAGACCATGTTGACGGTGCGGCACCGCTCGCCAGAGGTACGGTATGTCGCAAATCCACTAATGCATCGGTACCTCATGAACCTCAGGTTGTATCAGCTAGCCATGATGAAACAACCACTGCGGATTAATCAGGCACTCATGTGCTGTCTCGTGGAGAGATGGCGACCTGAGACCCATTCATTCCATCTTCCGGTGGGGGAGATGATAGTGGCCCTACAGGATGTGAGTGCCTTATGGTGTCTGTGAATCGATGAAGATCCGGTAGGGGTGTCTCGGATCATCATGTACTCCAGACGTTGATCCTAGAGCTGTTGGGGGTGCATGTGGAGGGGGTGGCAAAGAAGCTCAAGCAGAAGGGTGAGGAAGGAGCGGACCGATTCTCCCAGTACTGCATCAGTCTTAAAGCTCTCCAACAATATGCCACCAAAATTGCCATTACCCCATGGATAGCTGACGTGGAGCATGTCAAGAGGTAATTTCAAAATGCATTACATTACATTAAAATGACAAAAATAAACAGTTATTTACTTTCTCTTCAAACTGTAAATACGTTAGGACATTCGTGCTTGACTTATGTGGTACCACGATGTTTGTCGATTCCACTGGCGACTCGGTTCCGATTATGTTCCTCCAGCAGCTGGAGCAACTTGATAAGCCATCGCGGTGGAACTGGGGTGGAGCCGTGCTTGCATGTTTGTACAGAGGACTATGTCACACTTGTCTGGTAAGTCTTCATCAATTAATGTTCTTACGATTGTTTTAAATTTGATAATAATGAATACACATCTCAAATTTCAGAGAGGCAGCTAGCAGTTCAATGAGCCACTCCTTCTACTTCAGTAGTGGTCCTGGTCGCACCTACTGGTCTGCCGACCCATCATTCCATCAAATGTGAAATGGCAAAGGGGCTTCGACATCTACAAAAGCCTTCCATACGGTGCCATATAGGGTAGCCGCCACAGCTACGAGAACACACCGAGGGGAGGGACGGCGGGTATCTCCTACGTTCGGAATCAGCTCCAGCTGTTGCACCAGGCGAACATCTACTGGTTCCCGTATCGGGCGTGGTATCGGAACAAGATTTTATGTTGATTGACGATGGAACAGAGGGATCTTGGTTTGTACCAGGGTCCAGTCATTTGTTACTGGATAGTTGAGTATCACTATCCTGATCGGGTGCCTCGTCAGTTCAGCTTCGATGCCTTCATCCCAGATGACCCGATACTTGGTGAGGATGAGACAGAGAAGTTGCACAAGTAATACACACTCAAATATTGATATTATTTTACAAATTGTATCTAACTAACTTATAATGCAGTACGTTCCATAAGAAGCAAGAGGTGGATTGGAGCACCCCACCATTTACGCTTCTACAGGATTGCCCGCTCATCTGAGAACCACTTGTGAGTCCTGCCTGACCCGACAGACGTCAGGTTGGGAGCGGAACCCTGGGCATTGTGGTATATTGTCTGGTACCAGCGGTGGTGCATGAATTTGGTCTACTTACAAGGCGACTACGGTGATGTTTTTCGGTGGAGAATGATGGTGATGAGAGTAAGACCCATTTGCCATGGGACCCGACCAGTACTCGAGCGGTAAGTAATAAAGATTATTTGTAGTATTATTTTTTTCTGTACGACTCATTTTCTAATCGTTATGCACAAGTACTAACGGGGATCCGAGGAGTTGCACACAGCTTGGTGTGCATATTGAAAAAAGGTTTTCGGGTGTTCGGGTGTACTATGCTGCATCACACTACTCCGATCGTCGAGGATTTCCAGTTCGATGGGCGCCTCATTGGCATGTTGAACGATGCTGGTGAGAACATCAACTGGCGTAAGATCAAGAAAGACTCACCAGCTCCGAACCAGCCAAGCCGAGCCCGGGTCCTCGTATACGACGATGACCTACCACTAGCCTCCGAAGGTATTATAAGTTAAATTATTTTTCCATTTCATTGCACGTCAATTTTGTTTTGAAACTGTGTTCTTAAGAAGTTCAACTCAAATGTTGCAGAAGACAACCCGAATTGGGCGTTCCAAGATTGGATGCTCGATAACAAGAAATGACACGCCTACTACAATAAATATAATGTGCCGGTGCAGCTTGGCGAAGTAAGTTGGTTCGTCTCTGTATAAATTAAATTTTAGTTATTTTCATAAAAAAAAAATTAACATTATCTAACTGTAGGATGACCACCCTATATGGTGTGCCGAACCCACTTTCACTCCGGCAGACTTTGGCCTCATCGCCACCGGTGTAGAGGATCTCACCAGAGCCAAACCATCGATGCCACCCCCCAGGCAGCACAACCACGAGGCGAGTGGCAGTGAGGCACAGCAGTCCACTGATGCTTGGGAGGCTGCTGCGTTCGGGACACAGCCCCTGAGCACGTATACTGGGGACTGGGAGACCGATCCATGTGAGATGGGTCCATCGCAGGCTACTCAGTATGATCCATGACCCGATTCATACCGACGATCCACGGGCACAATGCAGGAGGACATGCATGTGGATCATTCTCATGACGAGGATCCTCCACAGCCACAAAGGAGGTGTGTGCAGCGACAGAGGACGTGTGTGCAGCCGCCGAGGGCGTGCGGGCCGACTTCCAGACTGTCATTGTCCGGTCGTCACTCGTGGATAGTTTTTTATGTATCATATTGTAGACCTGACAGTAGTATTTTTATATTTCTGTTTCTATATTTTATGTTGATTAGACATTATTTGGTGATTTTATTCACTTTATTTTCGTTTCTATATTTTATGTTGATCAGACGTTATTTCATTATTTTGTTCACTTATGTTTTCGACTATTCACTTGACATAACAAATCATAAAATTCGTCGTATTAAAAATATAAACAAATATATACAACATAATATGACAAAATACAAAAATATAAACAATAAATAATTAAAAAATAACAACATACAAATATATACAAAATACAAACAATAAATACCAAATATAAAAAAGTTTAAACAATAAATACAAAAATACAATAGACAATACATAAATAAAAAATAGAATAAAAAAAAATATAGTAAACCTCCCCCTCGGGGGACGGTTTGGTCTGAAGGGCAGACCGCCCCATGGGGGGGCGGTTTGGTTTGTATAGTAGACCTCTCGACGGGGGGGGAGGGGGGGGGGTGTTGGTTATGTGTGAATTTTTTTTAAATGTGGTTATTAATATTATTTTATTTATTTTTTTGGTTATGAAAAAAAATTCCGGGAAACCAAAGCATCCCACTACTACAAAAATACAGTTTGTACACAGACTTTAAATGAAGGAGATACACGGATTTGAAAACGTGTGCAATAATTGAGTGTAGGAATGTCAACCATTTATACACGGATAATTATCCGTGTACTACGATTATACTAATCCTGCATGGATTTTTAATAAAGAACAATGTGGAAAACCTCACAAAGTACATCTCACAGCACGAGAGCTACATAGTTTTTTTAATAAAAATCCGTGTAGGAATAGTTTTCCTACATGAATTTTTATTAAAAAAACCGTGTAGCTCTCCTACCCTAGCTACATAAATTTTTAATAAATATCTATATAGGAAGACTATTCCTACACGGATTTTTATTAAAAACTATATAGGAATAGTATTCCTACACAGATATTAGATTAAAAATCCGTGTAGCTATATTAATTTTTTATTGTTACCACATCCTACACGGATTTTGTTCAAATATCCGTGTAGGATTTTCTTTTTCTTTTGTATTTTTTTTTTGTTTTTGGCTAACGTCCACTTTTGTTAGCCATTAAATTATATATAATCATAATATTTTTTACCCAAAACAGAGCCCCAAAACAAATAAAAATTTCCAAACCATAACATAACAATTCAAAATTGATAATTACACAAATTAATTTATACAAATCCATATTGTTCGGTACAAAATTCGGAAATAAACCACTTTGATCACATCCCTCTCACTTCGTTGATTTGCTCGGTTGAGTAAGCGGCTTGGCTCCGGTTATACTACAATTATAATTTGAGTTAGTAACGAGAAACAAATCGAATTATTGATATTTTTAAAATGGAATTTAATGTGAATTATATACCTCTTTTGGAAATTTAAATTGATGTCTTTCGATCCAACTAAACATGAAAAGCATTGTGTAATAGGCGCACTCCCAAGACTCCTTCCGTCGCACGCACTGAAATTTATATTTATCGGCCTATGTTACTGAAATTTACATTTATCGACCTATGTTACTGAAATTTACATTTATCGGCCTTTTAAGTTCAATAATTTCAACACAGTTGACAGTTTCGTAAATTTGGTACACCCAGGATACAACTGCTTTTTGGATTCATCCTTCAAATACTCAAATTTATCATAATGTTTATCACCAATTTCATCTCCCACATCATGCAACAGGTCCTCTAGATTGTCATCGTACTCGTGTTCTATATTTTCATCAATATTCACTGTCATCTCGTCATCGTCGCTGCATTCGAGTCCAACATTATCAAAATTTTCAAAAATTTTGAGATTCTCATAACCATTATCATTATTGCAATCAAGTTCATAATTATCAAAAATTTCTACATTCTCATCATTCTCTTCACAATTTTTATTTGTACCACTACTTTCTCCAATTTTCTTACCATGCATAAACCAACATGTATATCTTTTCTTAAATCCCCAACAAATCAAATGAGCTCTAATTACTTCCGAGTCCCCAAATCCTATACAATTTTTACAATCCCTACAAGGACACAAAATGCTGGCATCCCTTTTCTCCATTCTATAATTCTCCGCAAATTATAAAAACTCTTCAACGTGAACCAAATATTCTTCACTGTCTCGTCGCAATTCATACATCCAACTTCGATCCATTTGTAAATTAAATTAAAAAATGATTTCAATTAATTAATCATGGTGCATGGTCGACATTTATATAACTTGTGCCGAATTAATTCTTGGCTTACAAAGGACCGGTTTACAATCCTAACCCACTCTTTGGATATTGTGCCTCATATGTGAACATATGTTAGCAGAATTCAATTAGTATTTGAGAAAAATTCGGCAGCTTTTCCCTTAACTCCCCAAGTATGCGTACAGATCACATACTCGTAGGAGTAATAAGGAGAAATAATATCGAACTTTTCTCAAATTCTAATTAAATCTCACTAACATGTGTTCACATCCTAAATGAGACACAATATTCAAAGAGCAGTCCCAAACCGGGGACTATCCAAAATTAATCCCTATTGGATTAATTTTGAACGGGCATGCATGGACCTAAAATCATATTAATTGGTCGATTATTTAACAACAATACACTAATTATGCATCAATCAAACCCTAAATCCTAAAAGTGCAATAACAACAAATTAATAGAAAATTAAAGAAAAAAATAAAACAATTACTTACTTGAGCAACAAAGAGTAGAAAATCACAAGAAAATCAGCAATCTCGGATCCCAACTGCGCAATAATCAGATCCAGCCAATCCAGAGGAGAGAGAGTAATATTAATTGATCAAAACAGCACTGTAAGAGTTCATTATAACCCTAAATGACCTTTTCTACACGGATTTTTAATCATAAATCCGTGTAGCTATCTCGATATTTATACACGACTTTTTAAAAAAAAAAACTGTGTACAAAACACATTCCTACATGGATATTTCATTAAATATCCGTGTAGCTCTCTCACCATTCCTACACGGGTATTTACTGAAATATCCGTGTATAAAAGCTTAATTACCACACGGACACTGATTTTTAAATTAATATCCGTGTAGGAATCCTAGAACACTGGAAAAATCATATTTCATACACGTTTTTTTTTATAAAATTGAGAAAATTCGTGTATAAGATACAGTGTAGGAAAACGTTTTTTTGTAGTAGTGAACTCAAACGAAACACATATAGAGTTGATGTTGAATTAAACAAAATATAGATAAACTAGCTAGCAGAATACTTATATGTTAACAACATTAACACATTTGTTGTTGTATATGTTTTCATGATTAATTGTTGGGACTAAAAGCCCCCTCTTTTTTTTTTTTAAAGTTAACAACACCATATTAAGAAAATTAACTTTTGATCTAGTGGCAAAGTCCATATTCTCATAATGAGAGGTCACAAAATTCAAAATCTAAACAGATTTTTTTTTACCAATATTGAAATTTAAGAGATCATATATCCATCTTTCTTAATAAAAAAAACGAAAAAAATAAAGATATGAATTACATGTGCGCATGCATATCATTCTCCATATATAAACCTATGTGCGCATGCATATCATTTTCGATATATATATATATATATGCACACAGTATGTATATATATACACACACACACACAAACACAAACTAACCTCAGCTCATCGTCACCCGTCTCAAAAACATCCTTCACCTTTTCTTTAATTCACAACACACACATATGGAAAATGATATGGATCTGCACCTCCCATTGACGATGGAATTCAGTGATATCATCAGCTTCTCAGGCCTATTATGTGCTTCACCAACGCTGCCTCAAGATCATGAAAAGGAGAACTTGCTGGCGAGCTCTCAACGGTCTAAAGTGGCCCGGGATGCGGTGGTAGTCATCGATGATCCTCATCTTGAAGCAAGCTCTTTAGCGGTATCGTTTTTTCATATTGTTTTCTTTATTTATAATAGGGAAGTTCATGCATATATACCCCTCAAAATTTTTAAAATTATATATTTCCTCAATCCTCTAAAGTTCTTAATATCATATTTACCTTTTAAACTTCAAAAACTCATAAATTTATCTATTTATTGTATATTCTATTAAAACTTATGAAATATCTACTTTATCCTTCGTTAAAAAATAAAAACTAATAGTATATTTCAAAAAAAATATCAGTCTCCTAATTGGTCGGTTTACAAGGACAAATGAGTGATTTATCTAACGTTTATACGCTCATATACTAAAATGTTATTGTGTAAGCGTCAAAAATAGAGAAATAACTCATTTGTTCTTGAAAACCATCAAACTAGAAGGTTGTTATTTTTCTAAAACATGCTACATATTTTTTATTTTTTATTAATAAAAAGGTAAAATAGGTATTTCATAAATTTAGAATGAATATAAATAGATAAGACATTAAAATGGATAAATTTATGAGTTTTTGAAGTTCAGGAGGATGTATATAATATTAGGAAATTTAAAGTGGGGAAAACGTAATTTCCAAGTTTCTGAATAAAAAAAAAATTCCGCATGAACTATGAAGCTAGGTTGCTGTTAACAAAAAAAATTAATATTATATTTTGCATTCACACATACGTACCGACCTTACCGCTGACAATTTATACAGGAAATTAAATATTGTTTAAACACATCTGATCATAACGCACTTTTGAGTGTTATTCTGCCCTCCAAACTAATAAAATGCATATATGGTCAATTCATTAAAAAACAATATTTTCTTTTGCCAATATTTTATTTCAAAAATGGAGGTCAATTTTTATTAATTTGGATTATGAATGTTCAGGTCACCAAGCCTCGGAGGAAGGGAAGAAAACCAAAACACAATTTATCAGAAAAGGTAGGAAAGCCATCATTTGTCATAATAACAATTTATTTATTTATGTTCTATATCTGTAAAAGATTTTATTATATACAATGTCTAAAGAAAAAAAAAATTCAATTTTAGAGGTACCTGTTTTTCTATCTAAACACAATAGTTAATTAGTTATGTTTGATTGTTACTTAAAATTACGGATAATTAAGTTAACTACTCTAAGCTAATTTGGCTTGAACTATATATTATTTGTTAAAATTAGTTATTTAAGTAGTGATTTGAAAAAATCCTTTAAAAAGAAGAGAAAAAACTGGAGAAAAAATTATAAATTTTCTCTCAAGCATCAGGTTCCACAGGAAAAATAAGTTAACATACCTAAAAAGGCGGTTTAACTTACTCCGTTGTAAGCCTGTACCGCTCTCCTTACAATATCTTAAGTCACCTTAAGTTACTTTTGTTTGTTAGCTTAAGTGCAAAATAAATCGCTCATTTCTTAATTTACTTTAAGCTTCAATTAAACATATATGGAGAACAAAAATAATTGTAAAACAATTTTATTTTGTTTTCCCAATTATTATCCAGAAATGTGTCTTAAGGAAACAATCACAATTGAACTTAATATATTATGTTGCAATTTGAAGAAAATTAATATGTTCCAGCTATCTTTAGATACCTTTTCAAATTGCAAATATAGTTGGAATTTCTTAGATAAATTATTAAATCAATTTCTTATATATTTTAGAAGCGGCGAGAAAGAATCCAAACCAAATTTAAGTTATTGCGAGAGCTCATTCCAAATTCTCAAAAGGTGTGTATTTAATTTGAAGTAAACAATCTCTCCATAAATTATATTTGCTAATTTTTTTTGTTTTGTTTTAACTTGCTACTTTACCTTGATTGAAGTTGGATAGTGCTTCTCTTTTAGGCGAGGCAATTTCTCACATAAAGAACCTTAAGTGTGAGCTTCAGGTAGTACTTAATTTTGGTTATACACATGAACAAACTAGATGCATGTTAGTGTGTTTGTATTTAAATATATATACACAAACATATGTGCATATATATATATGAATATATATTGAAAGAAACTTCTTTTTATTCCTAAAGTTCTCTTCTATTAAATAACTATTATATAATTTTGGTTATACACATGAACAAGCTATTGAAAGAAACTTTATGCTCATATTTTGATTTTAAAAATCCAAACAACCGATCCGAACCACTCAACATGTTCTCCATATTAAAATGTTCTTAGAGACCAAATTTTATATTTTTTGGAATTTTTTTACTATTCATTAAGCCACTTTGAAAATTGCTGATCCAATGGTCCAGAAAATTTTACTGTTTTTACTGTTCATCCGGATCTGTAATTTTCAAAGTAGCTTAATAAATAGTAAAAAAATTACAAAAAATGTAAAATTTAGTCTCCAAGCACATTTTAATATGGAGAAAATATTGAGTAGTTCGGATCGGTTGTTTGGATTTTCAAATTGGAATACGAGCGTGAAGTAAAACGTTGTTTTACTTCGCAACTCACCATAGCCTATTACTGTATATATATATACATATATATATAGTTGGGCTATTATGCATTGCAATGTATATGCCTTCTTGTACATTACACTATAAATCGTCGTATTCAACATCCAAATAGCCGATCCAAACTGTTCAATTTGTTATCCATATTAATATGAGTTTAGTGACCAAATTTTATATTTTTTGGAAATTTTTTACTAATTTTTTAGATTTATTGAAATTTTTTTTTATGGCCCAGATTTGTCTAAAAAACAGCGATTTTCAATAAATCTAATAAAATAGTAAATAATTTCCAAAAAATATAAAATTTGGTCTCCAAACATTTATTAATATGGAGAACAAGTTGTACGGTTTGGATCCGTTGTTTGGACTTTGAATCAAACGATTTATAGTCCAATGTACAAACGGGCATATACATTGCAATGTACCGTAGCCCATCTCTCTCTCTCTCTCTCTCTCTCTCTCTCTCTCTCTATATATATATATATATATATATATAAAGGTTATAAATAGCGATAGCGCTCTAGCTTTGAGGTCTAATAAAGCTATAGCACAACTATAGCTTTAGAATCATTATAAAAGAAAAGCGGTTAATAGCGTTATAGTTTTTGAGGTCCAAAAAAACTTGAACGTAGCTATTGTGTAGCCATACCCAACTATTTAGAACCCTTACACACGTATATATTGAAAGAAACTTCTTTTTATTCCTAAAGTTCACATTTATTAAATAACTATCATATTTATTTCTTCACAATTTTATACTTTTTTTCAAATTCCAATTAGATTTGTTTATTTTTGCAAAAAAAAAAAAAAAAATCGGAGTAAAATAAAATTACATCTTATCACTATTTTTGAGATAGAAAACTGAGAAAAATTGCTTTGATAGTGACACACAAAATTATTTCTTTGGATGAGAGTTATAAATTTTCTTACTTTAGCCATGAAGGTTAATTAACTAGTAAATTTTTTAATTAAATTTTAGATGATGAAAAGTCAATTTCCATTCACAAATGTGCCTCCGTATAATATGCAATTCACCGGAGCAACTCCGATATCTCCATTTATGATTACTGCTGGTATGAATGATAACTTCACAACAATGCACCAACCATTATATGTGCCGTTACCTCGATTCTCCGCTCCGGTTGCAAGAAATGTCATTCCGATGCAATTTTTACCTCCAAATCGTTATTACTTTGATCACTTACCGGGGTCTTCGACTGCAGCCATGCAACCGCAATTACAAGCAATGTCAGTACATGCAAGTTATCAGAAGGAGATGACTGAGAGAACTTTAAATGAAAAATAAATATTTTCTTAATTAATTAGGATATGTTTCAATATTGTTATTTTTATTTTTCCAATCAAGGCTTGAGCAAAGATATGTATCCATGTTTCAATGTTTAATTTTCTGCAATTTTTTTATAGTATTTTATAATTGGTTTTCTTGTCCATTTTATGCATGTTTGATGATGATAGGCAATTGGACTCAAGTTAATTATCCCATATTCTTTAATAATTATCTTTTTTTTCAACGTACGTAGATTATTTTTCTTTCTGAAAGTAAAGATGCTTCGTAAAATTGACAATATATCTTTAATCTATATTTTTTTTTTTGATAGAAAAAGAGTTTATTTCAACGGGGACTAAAGGTTCATTAATAAAAAAAGTAAAAATATTTACAACACCAGAATGCTCAGTAGCTCTATGTTTCTAACTTGTCGCCATCTATCGGTGGATCTCTTGTGCTGTTTGGGCCACTAACACACGCTCTTGTCTCTTCTCTTCGGAGAACACCCTTCTATTTCTTTCTCTCCATAACGCCCATACGCTTCCCGCCCAGATGGTGCTCCATTTATTTCTGTCATATTTTTGTAGACCCGCCGATCCCTTGATCCATACATGTTCTATATTTTCTCCACCTCTAGAAGTGATTGTGAAGAGGATCATTAGTTCTACTCAGAAATGGATGGCATAGGCGCAGTTCCATATTATGTGGTCCCTTGTTTCCACCCTGTTGGAGCCGCAAAGATGGCAACCCCATTGTACCTGGCATGCCCGATATAGGAGAACCTCCTGAGCGAGAAACACCCCCCCCCCCCCCCCCCCCCCCCAGTATTAGCCAGATAAAAGATTTAACTTTTTACGGGATCTTCATTCTCCATAAATTCTTCTGTGTGGCACATAGGACTCCCAAGTTATGAAGGTATTTGTGTAATCTATATATTAGAAGCTCATTTTTTTTTTCATACTAAATTAAATTCCTGGAATATTATATTCTAAAAACTCTTTTCGGAGCTTAATTCAAGGGACAATTCTAGTTTTGATAACTTGGGTGAAAAGTTCTAAAGAATACATAAAATCGTTCCTTTTAACATTTCTGAATTAATACTTAATAAGAACCGTCAAGAACACCATAAAAACAATATAAAAAATAAATTATAATTTTTCAACGCCTTGACCCAAAACAGACCAAAACTAAATTAATCACGATGCATAAAAAAAATCCAAATTGCCTATAATGCAAGAAAATGATGAAGTAATTGCTTGATTTTATACTAAATGAAGTTAAAAATTTATAAATTTGATATGTAAACGCATCAATGATGATATAAATCAGATTTAATTTAACGGTTTGAATTCGTCATTTCAAGTCTATACAATATATTTTTGAAATAATAGTATGGAAGACGTCTTATGCTATTCATAGCACCTTACCCAAACTCAACATATAATATTATTGACTAATAATTACTTTGTCATCATAGAGTTGCATGTTTTTAGGAGAATTTAATATCATAAATATTTATTTTCTATCATAACTGTTAATAAATATTTATGTTAGGTATTTATATGAGTATCCAATCATGTCTGGATTTGGGGCTCTGGTATGGTAGATTACAACTATGCATATATAGAAGGGAGCACCTAGCTGTCCCCCTCTAACAGTCTCCTATTTGTCCCCCGGTCAATAACTACCTAAGTAACTACTAACTAATTGGGGGACCACTTAATATTTGGGGACCGCCTAATATTTGAAAGATTTTACAACTGTCGCGCACAAGTATTCATTTATAATATATCAAGTATTCATCTGTAATGCATCAAGTATTCATCATAAGGTATCAAGTATTTAAAAAAAAATTGGACACATCACCCACCCATCTTTTACACGTTTTTAGAGGTGGTTTGTTTTTTCTCCGTTCAATATAATCAATATTTCCGACGATCAGTAAGAAATTTTGCAAATCTAAAACCACGAACGTCTTCTACATAATTTTCTCTTTCAAATGAGATCCATGATGACATACATTCGAGTCATCGGTTACACAAGTATTCATTCTCGTCATGCAAGTATTCATACATCATTGAGCAAATATTCATCATCGTTGTATAGGTATTCATTCTTACGATCCGCCTAGCTGTCCTCCTAATCAAACTCCCATTTTGTCCTCCAGTCAATAACTACCTGAGTAACTACTAACTAACTGGGGACCGCCTAATATTTTAAAGATTTTACAGTTGTCGCGCGTAAGTATTCATCTATAATACATCAAGTATTCATCTGTAATTCATAAAGTATTCATTATAAGATATCAAGTATTTAAAAAAAAAACTGGACACATCATTCACCCATAAAGTATTCAACTCTATCAAACAAATTATTCAACTTCATTTAATAAGTATTCAACAATCATATCATCAAAGTAAGTGCAACAGTAATAATAGCTTTTCATATCTAATGTAATCCAAGCAATTTAACAAATGATTACTAATACAAATATTCATACCAAACAGATAAAATATTCATCCATAATTTCATTAAGACTAACTACACATGTCATACTAACTAATTATTCATTCACACTATGAATGGAACAAACTCAACAGTTGATAACACTCATATTCATACATCACAAAAAAAAATATTAACAATTTAAAGTATTAATCGGTAATCCTAAAGTATTCATCGTTCATCCATAAAGTGTTCACCTTATATGAGCATAAACTTCTTACTCAGCCAGACTTCTAAAATAATGATATGTCAAAAAACACTTCCCTTAAAAGTGTGAATTACTTGTCAATAAAGTATTCATACTTATATGAGCATAAAATTCTTACTCAGCTAGACTTCTAAAATAAGAATCTATCAAATAACACTTCAATTAAAAGAGTAAATTACTTGTCAGTAAAGTATTCATCTTTAACTGTGAAAGTATTTATTCTTAAACACAAAAATATTCACTTAATAAGTATTTACCAGAAAGTAGTCATTCAGCAAAAATTTCACCAGTCATCAATAAAAGTGTGGATGACTTAACTCTAAGTATTCATCTATAAACATAAAGTATTCACTAAAAAAAATAAAGTATTTACTTGATAATTATTTACCAGTAAGTATTCATTTAGCAAGAATTATAAATTTGTCAGCAATAAAAGACGAGAATATGTAAATCTCGAATGAATTAAGTATACATTGTGATTCAAACATAAAGTATTTATTACTTAAGTATTCATCCATACAGTAGCAACTAAGTATTCATTCATACAATGGCAACTAATTCATTTCAAACGTAAAGTATTCATCATACTTGTCAGAAGTCTGAATGAACATATAATAGTAAATATTCATCACTAGTCAACAAATCATTCACTAGTCTGAATGTACATATAATACTAAGATATAAAGTATTTAAAAAAACTGGATATATCACTCACCCATCGTTTACATATTTTTAGAGGTGGTTTGTTTTTTCTCCGTTCAATCTAACTAATATTTCTGACGATCTGTAAGGAATTTTGCAAATCTAAAACCACGAACGTCTTCTACATAATTTTCTCTTTCAAATGAGATCCATGATGACATACTTTCGGATTGTTCGTCGCGTAAGTATTCATACTCGTCATATAAATATTCACACATCATTGAGCAAGTATTCATCATCATCGAGCAAGTATTCATCTATATTATTTAAGTAAACACTAATTAAGAATCTGCACATTGAGAACATACATAAGTGTGGTGACTGCTAATGTCCCATGAAAGCGCAAAATTTATTAGTATTCACCTTTAATAAGAAAAATATTTACATCTGCCATGTAAAATTCTACATTTTTGAATGAAAGTATTCACCTATGTTATTTAAGTAAATATTAATAAAGGATATGCACATTAAGAACGTATATTAATGGGAGGGCTGCTAACGTTCCTTGAAAGGACAACATAGAGGTAATATGGGTAATATTCATTCTTATATAGTGAAGTATTAAGTTTAATGTTAAAAATATATTATAAATATCATTATTATTCTTTGATATGACAAATAGTTATGCAATTAAGTATTCATCGTTATGCATTAAGTACACTACAGCAAAAAGAAGCATCAGCGACTGGTATCCGCGACCGGCAAAATAACTGGGAGCTGATGCTCTATGTTTCTCAAAAAATTATTAAGTTACGCAAAAATTAGGCGACCAATTCTTTTAGCGACCGGTTCAGCGACCGGCGCCACTACCGGTCGCTGAATGTTTTGGTAAATTGCAATTTCGGCGCTAGATGAAAAAATCTCCCGCGCGTCCCCAATCGCGTCTCCCTCGTGTCTAAACCCTCAAGAAAACCCTCAGACGCCAAATCCTGCCTCTCCTCTCCGCCAAACCCTACATGCTAAACCCAGCCTAACCCCTGCCTCTCCTCTCCGTCAAACCCAGCCTAAACCCTCCTTCGCCTCTCTACTCCGCCTCTCCCTTCTTCGCCTCTCTAGTCCGCCTCTCCCTTCTTCGCTGCTCTGCGTTACGATCTTCTCTAACAGGTACTGAGAACTTGATCTCTCCCTCTCTTCTATTTTTCATTTTTCCTCTATTGATTTCGATTTTTCAAAACCCTAGAGTTCTGATTGTGATTTTGATTGCTATTGATTGCGATTTTGGTACTTGTTGAGATTTTACCGATTTTTGCCCTATTTTCCGTTTTCCGCTGTGATTTGTGGATCCCCGAAGGGTTTTTCTTGGGTTATTGCTCCGGTTGCTCTGTTGGTGCCGTTTCTGGTGCCTTCTTGCTTGGTTCCCGCTGAATTTGAAGTGGCCGTGAGGCGAGGTGAAATCTCGGAACCGGCTCCTTCTTCCTTATTGGTTGGGCCACCTACTGAGCTATTCTATTAATTACTGCCACCTACTGAGCTACTACCTCCTCCTTAGTCTACACTATTAAGATCGGAGCTATTGTCTTGTACGTATAACTAACTATTAAGGCTTAATACATCTAATTCTCTCCTCTTTCCTAACTAACTGCTTTTATTAAATTATCTAATATATATATATGTCATCTCAAGATCAATTGGTAGAGAGCTTGTCAGAGCTCCAAGTTGGTCAAAGTCAGCTATCTCATGGAGAAATCGGAGAGGTACAGGTCTCATGCTTCACAGAGGATTTGCATGATGTCACTCTCCATTTTCAAATTGTAAACTTTTCAAAACAGGTAATTAATGATGCTGCAAAATATAATTGCTAACTTCCTTTTTCTTCTTTTCTACCTGGGGAAATTAATGACTAGCTAGTCTATATATATATATATCGATACCTTATTGCTGCATACTGGTACCTTCATGAGAACAAAGATACACAACAGTATACTAGTATGTGCCTGTACTAGGATCACGCTTCTTGATACCAATCAGGTGGCATCATTGTTTGCCTTTTGGTTCAGACTAAGAAAATATGACAAAGAGATAACAAATTTCACTGTCACTGGCATTGTGACAGTGTGCTAATGATCAGTATGTGTTCCTAACAAGATGGATTATAAGACATGCACATATGGTTTCTAGCTTCCTGATTTCAGCATAATTGCATGGAGTTGCAATTTACAAATTAGAACAGTTCCTGAGGTATTATTTTGTGATGCAGATCTATGAATGGATAGGATGCAACTCTGCAAAACCGGGCCATTTATATGCTGCTGCTACAACTAGGCCTGTAAGCACAAGTTCTTGGTCCTTTTATTCCTGTCCATTGTAAATTTGAAATTTTCATAGTTCAATTTCACAATTGAGGTAAGCTTGAAATTCAACTGTGTGGTTTCAGGTTTAATAGTCTTTTTTTTTTGTGAAATAGGTACAATAGAGTCCTAACTGACAAAAAAAGTTGCAATTGCAACTTTAACAAAAGAGAGTTGCAATCGGTTAATAAGTTCAAAGAGTTGAATTGATTGAAATTATAATTGCTGCTTAATTAGTTGGTTTCATTGAAGTAAGGGTATATTCTGAAGCTGGTCGCTTAGTTTAAAACTTTAAAAATTACTTTTTATGTTGTAATCGCTTAGTTTGATTTTTTTTATAATGCAGTATGCTCATAGAAAGTGTATACAGCGCTGGTGTAATGAAAAGGGGGACACTACTTGTGAGATTTGCCTTCAGGTCCTTCCTATTTTCACTAACTTTTTTAATGATTTTTTCCCAATTGTTTGAACTTTGACAATAAAAATGTGGATCCATAGCACGGGTCGATCCGTAATATGCATATTATTATAGTCTCACTCCAGTTTTAATTATGTGTGCTTTAATTATGACCAGTATGTTTTTGACTGAAGTGTTCTTGTTATAAATGAACAAGCCTTTTGAGTTCCCATTGCTTTATGTTTTAGTGCTTGATGCAGCTTCAAAGGGAAACAAGTACATCAATTCATGCTTGAGGTACGCTTAAGCTCTCCTCTTCTTCTTTTGTGTAAACAATTATCTAGTTTAAAGTCTGTTGTCAGTTGTCACTCTACTTGAGCTCAAATATGATTTGTTTCAATGCAATTGTTCTTTTTCAAGACTCTAAGAGGGCATTGATGAAACTCTCTCTTGAAAACAACTTAGATTGAATCAGCTAAAAATCTGTGTTATTTTGAAATTTTAAATTCAGACTGAATGAAGAAATGAGAGGTTTGGAGACTTTGGCTATGCAATTGTATCCTTTTTTGGGGAAATCTAGGCTTGTTAGTGTTACTGGTAAATGAGCATTGTTTCGTTGATTTTCCTGTTAGTTGTATAATATCAAGAAAATTTGAGCTGAATTAGTTCAATTTCAATTGTGTTGGACTAAATCTTTAAACAACCATTTTGGCATTACCCATCTATACCAGTGGGTCTTATACTAGTAAAAGAAAGTCATTGAGGGAGTTTATATATATCTTTAAATACTGGACTAGGTAGGACTCCGGTTTACTATTTAATTTTTCAAGTATTTTTTTTTCTTGTTCAGACTTAATTTAATTAACAAAAGAAAACTTGTGCGGAAGAATGTGGATACACTTGACCTGGCTGTTACTCGGCTGCTTCGTCTCCCTTAAAGCTCTTGTTTATACAACTTTTTTTTGTTTCTTTTTAGAAAATTTCCCTTTCCATATATTGTTAGCAGTATATTTGACAGTGGAAGTAATACTATTTTTTTTTCGTAGCTTTTGGCTATCTGTATTACACTTTACATAAAGGTTTACATAAAGGTGAAATTTGCATGTGTTCAAGAGTAATACTATTTTTTTTCATATCACATTTATGTAAATTTTGTAAATTTTGAATTGTTGTGTTATTATTGTGTTATTTAGTAAATTTTGAATTATGTAAATGCATGTGATATTAATTATGTAACTTTGGTCTTTGATAATCGGGGTATCTGAGATCGGATTTTTAGCTATCAGCGACCAAAAAAGTGGTCTCTGATAGTCAGGTTATCGGAGACCGGTTTTGGGTATCAGAGACCGGCCATTTTGGTCGCTGTTTACGAAATATGACGTCATCGTATTTTTTCAGAGACCAAAGTTCTGTGGTCTCTGAAACAGTATCAGAGACCGGCGACATTACTTTCAGCGACCGGCGAGAGGTATCAGAGACCATACTTTCAGAGACCGGTGCATCAGCGACCAAAATGCACCATCAGCGACCAAGTGGACTATCAGAGACCGGCGAAATCACTATCAGCGACCAAATTCACCGATCTCTGATGCCCTTCTCTGCTGTAGTGGTATACACTCTTATCAAGTGATATATAACATAAATATTTTTGCAAACTATAAAATAACCATCACCATATAACATTGAAAAAATAAATAATAATATATTTCAAAACTAAAAATAAAACAAGTTATCAATCAACAACAAATATCAATTACCAATCACAAGGCAAATATCAATTACAAATCGCAATGCAATTAACAGTTAACAATCACAAAACAGTTGTATTCATTCCTCTCATATATCAAAATCCTGAAAGCAATCCACACTGATCATATGCTACAAAATTTAACAAATAAAACATAGTCGGTTCAATATTCATTCATACTTAAAATACAAGCATTCCAACAGTTGGTGTAGCATATCATTCTATCATACTAAGTATTCACTAATAATGTAATAAATAATTACATATGTATATAAAGTATCCATCCATACTTATCAAACTACTGACTGTATTTGTTATCTCTAAGGAACATAATCATACATAAAGTATTCATTCATATACATCATAAGACAATACCAAAAATAATCCCAATCAATTCAACAGTTTGTGTACCCCATCAAGTATTCATCCCAAAAGAATAATCTATTCACTCTCAATTTCAAACATAAAATATTTATTACATAAGTATTCACTCATACAGTAGCAACTAAGTATTCATCCATACAGTATGAACTAATCCATTTCAAACATAGTATTCATTATACTTGTCCAAAGTCTGAATATACATGTAATAGTAAGTATTCATTACTAGTTTATAAATCATTCAATCTCATACATAAAATATTAATTTATAATTAACAGAAGACTAACTGCAACAATAATAGCTATTCATACCTAATTTTAAAAAAAAATTATAATCATGCCTAATTTATTCATTCATAATTATTCAAGCAATTCAACAGTTAATTACCCCCTCAAGTATTCATTCCTAACAAAAAAGTATTCACACTAAATAATCAATATATTCACTTATATAAAGGAAATTGTTACCTGAGAGGAGTAGATATTGTTTATTCAGCATGAGTTATGAAATATTGATCTGTCAAAAAAAAAAAAGGGATAAAGTGTGAATTTTGAATCAAGACAGTATGGATCTCACATCCATAAAGTATTTATTCAGCAAGAGTTATTCAATATTCATTTGTCATATAGAAAAGAGGATAGAGTGTATTGTATTAAGAAAGTATGCATCTCATAGTCATAAAGTATTCATCATTATCACAATAGATCATCAGATTGTATGGAAATAAACATCAAAAGTTCAATAAGATCAAAATAGACTGAAAAACAACTACAAATGTAGATGTCCGATGCTTCCAACAGAAATCATAAATACGAATTAGAAGACGATGATCAAAGGTAAGAATTAAATTGAGATCGAATTAATGATTTACTTGAAATCCATATCACCAGAGCCTGATCGCGTGATAGCTTGATCGCCTGACAGACTTTGATCAGCGGAATGTTTAGATCATAGTTGAGATCGTCGGAGTTGGAAGTTGAGACCGAGGTGCGTCAGAGCATCGACTATTTTAGCACCAGTGATGTACTCGTCCCATTCGGATCAAACTTTGGATGGATTAAAGCAACAAAGAGTGAGAGAGGAGAGAGGAGAGAGGAGAGAGAAACAAGTGAAAGCAAGTTACTGAACTCTTCCAGAGCCCCGGTGCTGGGCACGACCCAAATTGAGGGATGTGAGAGGAAATGGGTGTCAGATAGGAAGAGCGGTGAGGTGCAGATTTGACCAACTGAGGCAGCGGGGGCGACAGTCGCGTGGTAAGGGAGAGAAGCAAATCGTTTTTGTTTATTAAGGGAGAGAGAGATATTTGTTACCTCAAAGAAAGATGATATTTTTCTTTTTCTGTGGATAGAAGAGATTGGTACCCACGTGAGCATTTATGATGGGTTTTATGAGACCACCTTCTTTTAATAGAAAAATAGATACAGACAAAATGTCGTTAAAATTAGAGTTAACGAATTGGGGGACGTTTAGGGGACGGATTCAAGGGGTATGATATAATTACCCTATATAGAATTACAGTGTTAAATCCAAATAGTATTTGAATTAGCCAGAAAAATATTACATCCATAATAAAATCAGTTATTTTTTACTACTCTAGAGATAGAGATAGATTTATAAGAGAAGTGGTGGAGAGAGTGAGAGAGAATATGAGTTTAATTTTACGCTTCATAGGATAACTAATTATGTAAATTTGAAATTTTAGAACGTTAAATATAAATTTTTTTTTCCTTTTATTCTTAGAAAACATGGTTATTCATCTTTTGGACCTATATAATTTTCAGTAAACGTTTTTCATTGCCCTACTGCCCTGTAGAATTTTATAATTTTGGAGCTATTTTGAATATTTTATCAAGAGGTAAAAAAAATGATGTAAAATTAATCCCTCAATGATTAACTAGAACTGCATGTCTATTTTTTTTTTTTTACCTTTTGATCAAGTATATATTATAAAATTTTACGAAAATATATGAAAATATATAAGATCTATGATTGGAAGTTGATATTTAAATTTCAAATTTCAAACATAAATATAAAAGAAAATATATGCATGGCTCTTTATGACATCAAAAAATGTCTAGCCTAATTATATGTCCAACACAAAGAACGCATAAAAAACAATTAAGTTAAATTTTTATAATAATAAGTTTTATTTCATGTAGTAGTTTTTCCATATATATTGTAATTTTTGTTATGTAAAAAATTGGAAAGGAAAACTTTAGCTTAAATCTTACACAATAATAAAGACAACGGTTAAATAACATAGGTGCCAACTTGGCACCTCCTCAATGTCATGCAATAAAATAAAAGAAAGAGAGAGATGAAATAGCTATTTTAGTTTTGAATCATTATATACAACTCTCCATGTCTATTCCCGCACCATCTCTGCACCCCTCTCCACATTAAATAACTACCTTAATTTTATCATCCCCACAACCTCTCAACATTAATTAACTACCTTAATTCACCATCCCCTCACGCTCCTAACATTAATTAACTACCTTAATTAACTTTGATTTAATTAATCTGGTCCTAGCATTATTTTTTTTCCCCGCAATCTCTAAAAATATTTAAGATAAATATTTAACTATTCAAAAATAAATACTCCAATATAAATAATAAATACTCCAATATCAAAAGATAAATACTTAAAACTTTTAAGAATAAATTCAAATTGCTGCAATGTCCAACGGAGAATTCATTCAATATTAAAGTATAAATACTTCAATGTTTAAGAATAAGTAATTCAAGTTTTAAGGATTAATACTCATTATGTCTAAGCTAAATACTTAATTGACTAAGGTAAATACTTCAATCCAATGGATTAATAATGTAATATATAAGGATAAATACTTCAATATCAAAGAATAAACACTCCAATATCAAAAGATAAATACTCCAATTTGTAAAGATAAATTTTTACTATGCCTAATATAAATACTTAATTGTCTCAAGATAAATACTAATTGTTTTAAAGATTAATACTATATAGATCATAGATAAATACTGCTATGTCCAATGGATAAATAATGGATTGATACTTGAACAGAAGGATAAATACTACATAGATTAGGAATAAATACTACATAGTGCGGGGACGAAATAAAGAAATTAAGAAATTAGTGCGGGGATACATTTTGGACAATTTTTTCGTACGTAAATATAGTTCTCTTCATAAAGATTAATACTTATTTTATTTAAGATAAATACACCAATGCTACATGTTAAATACTATTGTTCTGTTAATGTTTTAGTGGTCGCCTATAGTTAGTTTTGGAGCTAGTACAGAGACAATACATATATAATGTTTCAATTTGTGCGGCTATACAATTTGTTTTCGTTGTTGGAGGTAGAGATTAATACTTATTCGAAGTATGGTAAATACAGTAATGAGTCATGTTAAATGCTACCCAACGTTTAAATATTCCAGTGGTGGGAACCTAATTTTTTTAAAATTTTATGCGGGGATAGTGCGGGGATGGTGCTGCGGGGACAATTTCTGGGTCCTTTATTCTTAATTTATATAAATTAATATAAAATAATATAAGATTTTAGAATGAGTGTGTTGGATTTTAGGCAACAAAGATGGATCCAAAACAAAAAAATCTGATTCAATCTTTAATGTCGATAAAAATTTCTGAATCTAATTTCTTTATCAAACATGCATCTCATTCTATGTTATCATGATACTTCATATATGATCTCATATATGTATCTGATACATATGCATTCTCGTATCAATATATGTATTATATTGCTCGATATCCAGATCGTGTTGAAAATTATTGTATCGCCGTATCCCGTATTGTATATGATAAGATACCCATATCTATATTCATGCAACATAGGTCTCATTATAATTGGGCACAGAAGAGTCAAGATACAGCTTCAATTTTTGAATTCAAATATTTTAATCGGCTCCAAACCTTTTCTATTTTCCATCCTCTCTCTCCCCACCTTCTCTCTCTCTTTCATGTCCAATAGAACTAAATTTATGTAGTATCACTACTACAAAAATGAGCTCTACTAGCGGACAAAAAAGACTGCTAACAACAGTTTTCTCATCGTTGGTGGTCAATACGATAGAACAAGGTGAGACACAATTTCTAGCATATTCAAAACGCTAGCAAAGGATGCACTTTTTAGCAAACGAGGTACCTCTATCTTACGGTTTTGTACTTGTATCCTTTTCTAGGATTGCTCAGTTTATTAAAAAAAACCTCACAAAGAGGGTATTAACTTTGACCAACATTGACTAGCTATAACATTCTGTAGGAAATTCCGCTTTGAGTGTTTGTCCACTTTTAGGAAAACTCGTGAGGATGAGATATCTATTTTGAAGATAAATGTAAATTTACCTTCAACAGGTGGTTAGCACATTTAGAATTGTAAAAAAGAACATTGTTTAGTACCTCAAAAGTGCAATTGAAGTATTTGATTAATAAAAAACTGATTTCAAATGCAAATAAAATACCTTCATTATGCTAATGAGCAGGAATGTCACACTATTTAAAAAGACAAAAGTGATTAGATAAATAATCCTTATAAGTTATTATAAAACTAGCCCTCAAATCGACTAACAAATTATAGAACATGTATAGACTTACCTTCATTATACCAACGAGTAGCAATGCAACACTATTTCAAAAGAAAAAAAAATGATTAGACGAATAATATTGTATGTTATAAAACCAGCTCTCAAATCAACATATATACCCATACCAAGCGGCTAGGGTTTGAGAGAAACAGATCTGAGAGAAATGTCTAGGATTTGAGAGAATCAGATATGGGCCGGAGAAGAAAGGACGTGATATCTAGAAGAAGAGACAATCCAAAAGATGAAGAGGGCGAGTGTTTGTGAGAAGCGGAATCTTAGTGAAAATTGTAGAAATTTCGGTTTAAGTTAGAATTCAAAATAATCTCCTTCTATTGGTTACATGTGTAGAATCGATCGATATTAGTAGTTGACAAACTATTTATATCATTTCTTGATGCAGCCAGAGTGATGTCCTGATTTGAGGCTATCTTCAATAATCGACTAAATTTGGCATATTTGCTTTGCTTTTGGCCTAAATATGCAAATTTCTCCAAAACCTGCCAAAATAACTCGAAAACACGTTTGCGGTAAATATTTTGAGAAAATGGGTACTTTGCATTTTCTGTTATAAAATATAGTGATTTTTGTTGTATGTTTTGGCGTCATCATTTTTATAGTAAAAAACTAATAGAAGGAGGTCATTTTCTTCTATCGGTTCTGAGTGTAGAATTGATAGAATTAATGTCACACTTATAAAATTGGTTCTATGGTAAAAACCGATAGAATAAGGTTCTAAGTGTAGGACCAATAGAATATTTATAACACTTCTTTTATCGGTATCTCATCCCCAGTTTCTATTTCCTTTGTCAGTATCTCATCTATACCGTCAATATTAATGTCTACATAATTTCGATCGACTGTGGACTGTCTTCTAGGTTCAGGGGAGTTGTAGCTAGGTAATGGATCAGGTACTGATTGATATCCAACCCGACCAACACATGACTGTCTTCTAGTTTCAGCCCGGGGTGCAGCACGGCGCTCAGGTACATGCAAATACCTATCTCGTCTCACAGGTTCACGAGGGGGTGAGGTCACATCCTGGTTGTGATCATACCCATAATCAGTGGTATAATTGTCATATCTTGGGTTTTCATTCTCGACAGAAGGTCCAGCCCTAGTGTCCAAGTTCTGCTCTGCATAAGGTCCAGCCCCAGTGTCCAAGTTGTTCTGGGTAGAAGGTCCAGCCCCAATGTCCAAGTTGTTCTGGGTAGAATGTCCAACCCCGGCACCAACTGGTTCAATCGAAACTTTTTTGCAAAATATGTCCATTATCGGGATTGAAGTGGACTCAAAAAAACCATACACAGCTGTCCATATATCCTGGTTTGCTATAGGATATTTTACATAATAAGGTTTGCCACCTGTCGGTTGGTTGTTAATTCGGGTACTGATTTCTACAGTAAATCGGGCACGGTCCCAACTGGTTTTTTGCAAGATTGCTTCTTTTATTTCATAAATTGAAGTATTGGCATTCAGTTGGAAGCCGTAACTCGCATCTTTCAAGTATTGGCATCCGAACTCCCCTTTCGTGATTTTTCCACCCCAGTACAGTGCAATTAACATTTTTGGTTTATTTCTGAAACAACAAATAAAATCCGTCGTTCAATATAAGTTTTTTGTTTATTTCTGGAATTTCTAAAATTTAAAAAAAATATACCTCGGTCACTGTTGATCAAAATCGCCTCAAAATCACCTCAAAATTGCCTCGGAGCACTGTTTGAGAGCAGAATGGATTAAACGAATTGTATTGGGCGAATTATGGTGAGACAGGAGAGAGAAAACGGCTTAATATAGGAAAATTGGGTAAACCGCCCCCTGGGGGGGCGGTTTGGGCATGGGTGAAATTATTTTGGGGATCTAGTTATTAATAATATTTTATTTATTTTTTTGGTTATGAATAAAAATGACAGGATGTAGGAGGTTTAAAGTCTAAATAAAAAATTCCTCTCTCCTTCTCTCTCTGTATATACACACACATACTAGTATCGGACATATGCGTTGCAATGATGACATACTACAAGAGAACCCAAAAAAAAATTCATACAAAATGACATATTTTCATTAAAAATAAAAATAGACTAATGAAAAGAATTATTATTCAACAATATCCAATAATGATATTAAAATATGTTGGTTCAAAATCCATATTATAAGCAAAAAGTCAATTAATAGCTAAATTATACACCTTGTATATGTCAAACAGAAAGAAAATATTAAATTGCTATAATTGATGACAAATAATAAAATTAGAAATTAAAATAATATGGTTCATACATTAATCATCGCTTAAGATCTCCTAGTAAACTATAATTTTGCTATACACTTCTGGGGCATCATATTTTTTTTTCAGCTAATAGAATAGTAACTGACAAAAATACTCCTTTGAATTTAAAATTTATGTTTTAGTTATAAATAGTTATGTTAAGACACAACACATAAATTTAGATAGGCGGTAATTTTTTTGTAAAAAAAAAGAGTTCTAGGTCATGCAACTGATAGGGTGTCAAATTATCGGAAGAAAAGGCTATGTTTTGACTCAATCAGAAAATGACGAAAAATAGTAATTAGTTATTGCATAGGAATCGAATTACTTTTGTATTTTTTTAGTCATTTTTGTAGATTTAATTGGAGAAAACTAGTGATTTTAAGACAAAAACAAAGCAAACACCGTGCATTTCGATGTAGATGGCATCGATCACCATGCGGAATTAATATAACAATTCCATGTGGTATGTAACGTGATTTGGAGCAGAGAAGTTGAGAAGAATCGGCTAAGTACAAATATCATGCGATATAGCAATTGCATGCGGTATAAATGTTGTGTTGTATGAAACTGTCAATTATTCCATAAGTTTTTGACAGTCATGTTTTCAGAGATTACTTGATCTCCACACCCCACTAACATCTAGGGACCAATCAGAGTCTTCCCGCAACTTCCTACATCACTTGGGAAGCCTGTAAATAGTCCAGACTTAAGGCTTCTTAGTATCTTTTTTAATTATCTATCAAATATAAAGTATAATTATGGTTAATATATAGAGGGTAGATTAGGGAAGAAATTTTTCAAGGGGCAGAGGCGACTCATTGGAAGCCAAGGGTGCCTCTCTAGATGTATTCCTTCTATCTCTCTCTCTCTCTTTGAGTTGTATATTATGTTTCATCATTTATATATTTTTGTCGTTAATTGCCTATAAGAGGCTAAACAATTCTATCTCAAGAATGATGGATTGTAAACTGGAATTCCTATGATGTTTAATTTTGTTTAAGTTTATTATTAATTTCTTCGCGCACTTAATTGATTTGATTTTCTTATGTATTTTATCTTGTTTTACTATCTATTTGGTGTTTTGAACCTTTTCCACTTGGTAATGATCACACCATATGTTAGGGCATTTGAAAGTTGACTAATTAAGGTTAGAGTACTTGTACTTTAGATCTAGGGTTGATAGACTGAAAGGTGAAACCTTAGATTGGACCCTATTTAAGCAACTCAATAGTCTTGAGATCTACAGACAAATGTCGTGTTTCTGTTGTTTATTGATGGGAGGCTCTAATTATTTCAACCACAAAGGACAATAAGGAAGGATGTAACTAGCTATGAACTTAAACTCATTAAGTCTTGGTAATTGGGCTAATCATTTATCTCTTCGCATTTCTTTAGGATAAAGAATGGATCTCATCGATCCCTTACCAATCATGTCTAAATAGGTTGTTATAACACGAAAGTGAGCAGTACTGTTTTAGGATTTGAAACCCTCAAATTCGCAAAACAGACATACTAGTACAAACCGCATGCGGTACCATGCATATTGTTTGAAACTTGACCTTATTAAATTGAATAGGACTGACCGTAAGTCAAAACCCTAGGGGCCTATTACTAATTAATTATTTTAGTTCAACCAAATTGATTCATCCTAGATTAGTGAATAGTTCGACCTTGGTAAACAAAACTATCCCTGTGGATCAACACCTTAATCTATACTACCCGATAGGTGATGGATATTTAGCGTATAAGATTTTTGGTCTATTTCAATACTTTTTTTCGCTTTTAAATTTATATTCTTAAATACTCAAAGTAAGGTAGTTGCAAGCGCACAAGCTGATCGTGTAGTACCAGGGTCAAACACAAGGACAATGTGAGATTGTAGTTCCTACTAGATCAATTAAAACTAGAAGTGCAATTAAAAAGGATAGGAAACCTAAATCCTAGAGGCTTTGTATCTGTTGTTTAACCTTATTTTGCAATAATACCTTGACTGCATTTGTCACCACCAACTCTTTTACAAAAATTCTCTAACCTAGACTAGTAAAAATTGTTTAAAACTTAATACACTATCATTGTGAATAGACACTCCAATTATACTATACGGTAGGATCATGCGCTTATGATCTGAATGTAAGTTGAAATGAGGGTTCATAAATATTTAAAAGTTAGTAGTCTCAATTTGAGTCATCAAATATCCAAAAGAGTTTTGAATTGTAACAAGACAAGTAACTCGCAAATAAAACAGAAAGTGTTTTGTGATCAAGTTGGAAAGTTTAAGTTTGATATCCAGCTAGTCTTTCAATTCATTCAATTAGCTTCTTATACTCAAGTTTGATATATATTACGGAGTTTCTAGTCCCAAAATGTACCTGGAGTTACTTTTGTTCATTGATATTGTATCTAAATTATTCGGACTTCACGGTTTAGTTCTCCACCCTAGCAGTCTAGGTCATAAATGCCGACTAACCTAATTTACTCTTAATAACGATGCTTCATGGTACAATTCTTCACACCAATACCCAATTATAAGCTAAGTGCTCCAATCAAATACTAGGGCCCACGGTTAAGTCCTTCACCCAGACTCAACCTTTGGTTCATGTGGTTCTGAACTAGATATAGAATTGGTCCCCCCTAATCCAAGTCTTAAGATAATTTGTACTACTATGTTTAGTGCATCAATTATTGATCCTAACTACTCAAGTCCTAAAACCTAGCGGAATATTACTGTCAAGCAATCACAAACATCAATTCGCACAAAGTAATAAATCAACAAGAAATAAATATAAGAAAAATAATCATCATATAAGAAACTACCAACCGAGTAAGGTTGATTTTAACTTGTTGGAGTTAGTGTCCTATATCAAATATTGCTACATAGTTTTTTTTTTCATATATTGGTTGATACAATTAACTTGTTCGTCCTCGACATTGCATGCTTCTTCCCTCTCCTGGCCCCTACCCACACCGACTCACCTCCTCATACGCTGTGCCTCTCCCTCTCTCGTCCCCGCTGCCGCTCCCTCCTCCCCCGCCTATCCTCTCAGGCATCCTCTCTAACCTCACTGAGCTCGGTGGTGCCCTCAGAGGTGGATTGTCACACTTTTCTGTCTCACTGCGGGTCCCACCAGAGAGCCCGACTGAGACTGCGGCGATTTTGAATCTGACAAATCCTCAATCTCTGTGTCTGCCAAGGGATGTTGTTGGCGTCTCAGATGATCTTGTGGAGTTTGTAGCTGTACTTGCAGGGTGCCCTGACTCGTGGGTTGAATTCCCTGTCCTCACTAGAGAGAGTAAAATTCGCTTTATTTCAGTAAACATTGTAGTGGGAATTATATATTCTGGAGCAATATGGGATACACCTTCCTCGTTGAAACAGTATAAACTGTATAATCGCTTAATTGTACATGATCTACGTATAATATATTCTTCTGACTGATCAAGGAGTAATTAATGGTATTGAAGCATCTCAATCGATATTTCAATACTTGTTTTAAATTTAAAATATTGAAGTAGAATTGGTCTTGTTTAATCTTTGATTGTTCAATAGGATGATTATAATAACATGGACCCTTGCCCTATTGTAATTTCAATTACTGATTTTACAGGTTTCAATATGACAAATACTCAGAAAGATCATGTGGCATCCATGGAAAGACTTGCTCCAGAATTGACTGCTCTACGGGATAGACTTTGCCCTGATTCGATGACAGAAGGTTCATTCTATAAGATCTAATTTGCACTGTTGCATCCAAAGCTTAATGAACATGATTCAGAGTTATTATCAACTCAATAGGTAATATTACGGTCTTACCCCCCTTAGGTTTTGAGTGTAGCTAGATTTTTTAAATGGCAGATGTTATTCAAGCAAAGTTTCGTTTTGGTGACAGATTGTGGACTCTATGCGTGAAGTGTGATACGAAAGGAAATTTTCAATGTTTCACAAAGTTAGTATTTCAATTTTTGTACAGTAACTGAGTTTGTCCGCAATACTTTTCAAAAAGAGACCCAAATTATCCCTTGTTCCCTGTATGTTTAAAGATTAACAAGTAGAGTAATAAAGCTTTGAAAGAAATGAGAAAGGAAGAGTCTAAAGGGATTAGTATTCTGATTCAAAATGGTTAATATTTGATACTTCTAAATCTGAAGGGTAAATGTGGAATTTCACGAGGCCATCTAGTTAGTTTTCAACAATATCTACGCAATAATTTAAAAATTCCTAATAGATCAACAAATCAACAACTCAAAGAGGACTTGGTTGAGCACATATGGAACAAATTTAGAAGGGAGGAACGGAACATATGGGTTGTTCTTATTCTTTTCAAATTTAATTTTAGCTGGTCTTGATCTTTCTTGAGACAATATGTAGTTGCATTTGATATTTTTTCTTAACTTAGTTGTTCTTGTTACCTTAATTTAGTCACTCCTTTGACTGCAATGTAGTCCTTGTTTTTTTTTGTACTTAGCTGTTCTTCTTTCACGTTTACTTATCCTTGCAGTTGATTTAAGTAACTAATAAGCACCTTAAAATAAATGATCACATTATTTAAATCGTGAGCGTTCAACCTCTTTTTGTTGCATTAATTGATATTGTTTTGTAATATTGTATTGTTGTTGGTACGGGTATATTTGCAATAGCATGCCTGTACTGGTATTGTTGTTGGGTGTGTACCAGTCCGGTTGTACCAGTCAGCTGTTATTAAACTATTAGTAGTAGGGTCCTGGGCCAATTGTTGACCCGAGATCATGTACAATGCCTAGACTTATTACTTGTTTTAAGTTATTTGCCTTTTATATTGTAGTTGCAATAAAGAACTAATTTAAAAAAGATGAGGAATAGAACTGCTGACAAAAAAAAATCTGATTTTTATAGTTATTTTTCTCTTTGATTGTCATTCTCATTTGCACAAAGAATATGTTAGAATACATCCTTTTTTGTTGTTGTTATTTAATTTAATTTGTACATTCAAGTATTCAATCTGATTTTTATAGTTATTTCCTTCTGATATGTATTTTTTTGGTTGGAAATTGATATCAGATTGTGGATGGTATAGGAGAGAAGTTTATATAATAATTTATTTTATTTCTCAAGAGGAGTACAAGATTTAAAGTACAAAGTCTTTGTATATTTTTTTCACTCACACCTCACTATCTGATTCTCATTCTCACCTCATGGCATCCATGAGTTCTATTTATATTCATACATGTCGGTGATAGAATCTTCCACATAATTCATATTATTTCCACCGACATTAGCAAAGTCAGTTTGACTCTAGATTATAGAAGAATGCGGCAATCTACAAAATTCTAGTATTTATATACTACCGACTTTGGTTTATAATATTTCTTTGAACAATCTAGAAAAGTATTTGGGCCTTGGGCCTTCGGTACTGTGGACTTCAACATTTTTGAGACACAAATTTTTTACAGTCCATTTGAATTCAATTGTCATACAAATGCAGAGCACTGGATTTCCTTGTGGAGTTGTTTCGGAACCTTGTAGAGCATCCCGACTGGAGCATGTCAGTGGAAATTATTCCTCAAATACTGAGTGTCATTATTATAACTTTTTACAATACATTATATTATCAGAACCTTTTTAAATATGGATCACTTTCAAAAGTTCATTTGTCTCAGTCTGGTATGGTACCAGCAATGCATCAAGTGTTGCACGCTCCTTCCTTCAAAATATGCACCTAGCAGTTTCGATCTGGTACTGGTCTGCAGGTTTTTGTGTTCATTATGATATAACAATTGTTTAACTGCTCTGGGTCTTTTTGTTAAGTGGAGCTGTTTTGTTTCATGAGATTGTTTGTAATTAATACACGATGTAAATTTTTGGATTATGATAGTATAGATCATGTGGCAGATTATGTCAAGATACCATGTCTGCATTTTTTCAGAGATTTTTCCGAAATTATTATTCATTTCAAGTATATGTTTACATTGAATCAAGTTTGTCAAAAAAAAAAGAGTAGACACGAGAGATTTCGCATGGGTCAACTTTTCTTGATTGACCTGACTTGTCATATATTAAGATTACGTATTTTATGAATGAAGTATGATAAATTAATAGAATTTGGTATCGGTCAACTGATTTGGCGTGGGTCAACGGAAACAAAAAATTAATAAAGCGCGGATATGGCATAAATGCAATTGATTTGCAATTGCATGGTTACAGGCCATTTGAAATTCTGGATTTCGGTAATTTAATTTTCAGATTGACAGCTCTAAATAGATGTGTGCAATTGCAAATCAATTGCATCAATAGAGATGCTCTTTGGCGCTTTATCATTTTTTGGTATTAATTTCTTTCTTTTAAATAGGATATAATATAATGTTCTGGTGCTTCAATTAAGCAGAACATGCTGTATGAAGCTAGGTTGCAGTTGATATAAAAATTAATATAATGTATATTTTTGCATTAATTCACACAGACCGATCTAGACCAATAAAAATTTATAAAGAAAAATCTTGTTTAAATACATCTTATAATTAAAGCACTTTCAACTATAAAATGCATATATGGTTAAATTATTCCAAAAAAAAATATTTTCTTTTGCCAATATTTTATTTCTCAAAAAAGGAGGTTAATTTTAATTTTTTTTTTTTGGATTATTCATGTTCAAATCACCAAGCCTCAGAGGAAGGAAAGAAAACCAAAACACAATTACTCAGAAAAGGTAAGAATTAGATCCTTCGTTTTTCATAATATCTATTTAAATACAATGTCTAAAGAAAACAAATTATAACATTTTCAATTTATAGATGGACCTGTTTTGCTTTCTAAAAACATAATAGTTGTCATGTTTGATTGTTACTTAAAGTTAAGGAGGATTAAGTTAATTACTCCAAACTAATATGGATTGGCTAAAACTAGTTTCTTAAGTCATGATTTAAAAAATCAATTAAAAAAAGAGGAAAAACTCAAAAAAAAAAATCTCTCTAGCAGTTTTTACTGACAGAGTAAGTTAACTCACGGGAAGAAGCAGTTTAACTTACTCCGTTGTAATCCCGTATCTCACTATAAGTTATATTTGTTGGTCAGCTTAAGTGAAAAATAAATCACTTATTTCTTTACTTAAGCTATAAGTAATATTTACTTAAGCTACAAGTAAACAAGGAGAACAAAAGTATGTAACACATTTTTTTTTTCTTTTTGTTCCAATTTCTACCTTTTGAAATGTAGGTTAATTTACTTGTAATTTTTATAATGAATTTTACATGATGCATGAAATGAGTCAATTTTCATACACAGATGTGCCTCCGTATAATCTGCGATTCACCGAAGCAACTGTGATGTCCCCGTTTGTACCGCAAACTAGACCAAATATTATGATTAATACTGATATTAATGGTAACTTCACAACAACACACCCACCATTATATGTGCCATTTCCTCCTCGATTACCCGCTTCAGTCACAGGAAATGTCTTTCCAGTGTCATTTCTACCTCCAAATTTGCTTACTGCTATAATTAGCTGCATGGGTCTTCGATTGCAACTAATGTGATCACAGTTGCCAGCACATGCAAGTTATCAGAAGGAGATGACTCGAAGAACAATAAGTAAAAATTAAATATTTTCATAATTAATTATGATATGTTTCTATGTTTTTTTCAATTAAGGCCTTGAGCATAGATATGTATCTATGTGATGAAAATCAAACTGATTTAGGCACAGATCAGAACTCGAACTCAATATGGTTTAGTTGTTCTTTAATGGCCAGCACACAAGTCCCAAGTTTATAAGTCTATCTATTTAGATTCTCTAAATTATTTATTATATGATGTGTTGAATTATCAGAAGAAATGACATCTTATCTTCTTCTTTGATACTCTTCTCTTTCCTTTGGTTATATGATGTGCCAAAATTCTCTCTCTTCTTTGGTACTTTTCTTGTCAACTTTTTTAAAATTTCGCTGTCCCACTAAATCCATCAAAAATTTAATTTGGGTTTCCAGCTGGCAACCTTCAACAAAAAGAGTGCAATTTGATAATTTTGAAAAATCAAAATGACTCGAGCTAGATCCAATGAACTTGAAGTGACATTATAGTTGTGTTGTTCAAAAATCCAGTATTGTATACATCCAAATTAACAAGTTTTTCAAAAAGAACCTGATAATAGTTCATTAGCAAAATCCTCTAAACATCTCCTAAAGGCTAACTATCTAGGACCACACTCTAAATACCTTCTAAATGCATGGTTACCAGCGAATTTACAACTGGCACACGCAAGTGTTGATACCTATGAACGCAAGTGCCAAGTATTTCTAAAATAAATGATCATAAAACTCTTTTTGTTTCTCTCTCATCACTCTCCCATCTTTACATGTTTTTAGATGTGAGTTTTTTGTTTTCCGTTCAATCTCGTCCATATTTCTGACGATATGTGAGAAATTTTATAAATCTAAAATCACGAACGTGTTCTACGTTATTTTCTCTTTCAAATTAGATCCAATATAATGTATTTTCGAGTTATAACTCTTCGATTTGTAGAAGAATGTTTTTAATCGTCTTTTCTCTTTTCCTTTTTGGAAAAACTTGACAGATTCTGTCAAGTGCAATATTATAAAACATCAAAGTCAGACTACATAGTTTAACTCAGACATGCATCGCATATATATTAAAAAAAACATTCTGTACTTGTCATGTATGGGGAGAGAAGGGAAGAAAGCATATTTGGAGTAATCTGTAAATTTCTACACAAGTATTGATATGTGTTGCCAAGAGAAGCATATCCGGCACAAGTGTTGTAATTATTTATTTTCAACAGTTAGTCATGCCGTGTTGTCTATCGTGCCATGGCCATATGTTTTTGTTGATTCATTTCCACGTATGGTGTTTGATTTGCAATACGTCTTCTACTTAGTAGTGCTCATAGAAATGCCAAGCAAAAGAATCACAAACAAGACATATGAACAAGAGAAGAAACCAAATTAAGCATGAACTCAAACGAAATATATATAGAGTGGATATGGAATTAATTAAACAAGATATATGAGTAACTAGTTAGCAAAATACATATTAACAACACATTTGTTGTTATTGTTACTGTTTTAATGATTAATTATTGGGACTAAAAGCCAACTCTTTAAAAAAAAAATTAAGAAAATTAACTTTTTATCTAGTGACAAAAGTCAATGGCTTCAGTATGAGAGGTCACAAATTTGAAGTCTAAACATATTTTTTTATGAATATTGAACATTAAAAGATCTTATATTCATCTTAATTTCTTAAAAAAAAACACACATTGGCTAAATTTTTTTGAGTGCTTTTAGATTTGTAACAGCCAAACAAACTGTAATTGATTGGCGCATACATATCATTTTCCATATATATAAATATAAATATACACACACACACACACAAACACACACAGTATGTATATATACACACACACACAAACTAACCACAGCTCGTCGTCACCCATCTCAAATACATCCTTCACCTTCTCCTTAATTCACAACACACACACACATATATACATGGATCAAGACCTCCCATTAACAATGCAATTCAGTGATATCATCAGCATCTCAGACATTTTCCGTGATTCGCCGATGCCGTCTCAAGATCATGAAAAGGAGAACTCGCCGGCGAGCTCTTAATAGTCTAAAGAGGCCCGGGATGCTGTGGTAGTCATCGATGATCCTCATCTTGAAGCAAGCTCTTTAGCTTTATCATTTTTTTCATATTGTTTTCTTTATTTATAATAGGATATAATATGTGTTTTGCTTTGAATTAATTACACTTCTCTAGTGCCTCATTTATGAAAAGCCCATTTTATCTTTCATTAAAAAAATAAAAACTAAAAGTATATTTAAAAAAAAAATATCAGTCTTCTAATTGGTCAGTTTCTGAGGACAAATATGTCAATTTTATAACGCTTACACGAGTATATACATAAATTTTATTATGTAAACAAACATGAAATGAATTATTTGTTCTCAGAAATCGTCCAACTAGAAAACTGATATTTTCCTAAAACATGCCACATATTTTTTTAATAGAAGGTAAAATAGGTATTTCATAAATTTAAAATGAGTTTTAATAGATATATATATGAAATTAAATAGATAAATTTGTAGTTTTTAAAATATAGAAGGATAAATATAATAATAAGAATTTAAAATGAATACATAATTTCCAAGTTTCTAAATATAATAAAATCCGCATGAAGTATAAAGCTAGGTTGCTGTTAACAAAAAAAATTGATATTATATTTTGCATTCACACATACCGACCTTACCACTGACAATTTATACAGGAAATTAAATCTTGTTTAAATACAACTGATCATAACGCACTTTCAGTGTCCTAACTAATAAAATTCATACATGCATGGTTAACTTATTCTAAAAATTATTATTTTTTTGCCAATATATATTTTATTTCTACAAAAAAAGAGGTCAATTTTTATTAATTTGGATTATGAATGGTCAGGTCACCAAGCCTCAGAGGATGGGAGAAAACCAATCAAAACACAATTTATCAGAAAATGTAGGAAAGCCATCGTCTTTCATAATAACAATTTATTTATTTAAGTTCTATATCTGTAAAAGATTTTATTATATACAATGTCTAAAGAAAAAAAAAATCAATTTGTAGAGGGACCTGTTTTCCTTCCTAAACACATGCAATAGTTAATTAGTTATGTTTGATTGTTACTTACAATTATGGATAATTAAGTTAATTACTCTTAAGCCAATATGGCTTGAACTATTATTTGTTAAAATTAGTTATTTAAGTAATTATTTAAAAATCCTTTAAAAAGAAGAGAAAAAACTGAAAAAAAACAATTATAAATTTTCTCTCAAACAGCAGGTTCCATAGGCGAAATAAGTTAACCTATCTGAAGAGGCGGTTTAACTTACTCCGTTGTAAGCTCGTACATCTCTCCTTACAATATCTTAAGTCACCTTAAGTTACTTTTGTTTGTTAGCTTATGTGATAAATAATTCGCTTATTTCTTTACTTAAGCTGCAATTAAACATACATGGAGAACAAAAATAATTGTAGAACAACTTTATTTTATTTCCCCAATTAGTATCTAGAAATGTGTCTTAAGGAAACAATCACAATTGAACTTAATATATTGTGTTGAAATTTGAAGAAAACTAATATGTTGCAGCTGCTATCTTTAGATACCTTTTCAAATTGCAAATATAGTTGGAATTTCTTAAATCAATTTCTTATTTTAGAAGTGAAAGAATTCAAACCAAATTTCAAAATTTTAATTTTGAAACTTCAAGCTAAATAACTCAGTAAATTGGTTATATATTGAACTTGTAAAATACCAATTTTTATGATTTTTTTTTATTTCTTTTTACTATTTTTTATGATTTATGAAAGATGGCAAACAATGACTTAAAAATAAAAAAAATTGTCAATATTTTTGAAAGATGGATAATTTCAAATTAATAAAACTTAAAAAAAAAATAGAGGTAGGTGTATAGCATGCATGTATATATTAATTTTATTAAAACTGCATGTGCTTAATTATATTAGTCTGTAGGTTTTCTTTAATTTGAAAATAATAACAATGAGCAAGGTATAATTATGCATAGTAAAGTTTTGCTCCGAATGACTCGTAAATTTATATTTAGGTCGGTATTTAATGTTTTAGATTATTACATATATACAATTTTTTATATTACATTTTAGCAAAATGTAAGTGGCCAGTGTGAAAAAAACTTCTTTTTATTACTGAAGTTCTCATTTATCAAATAACTATTATATTAATTTCTTCACAATTTTAAACTTTTTTCAAATTCCAATTTGATTTGTTTCTTTTTACAAAATAAAAAAATTAAATAAAAGTACATCTTATTATTATTTTTGAGATAGAAAACTGAGAAAATTTGCTTTGATAGTAAAACACAAAATTATTTCTTTGGATGAGAGTTATAAATTTTCTTTCTTTTGCAATGAAGGTTAAATAAATTGTAAATTTTTTAATTAAATTTGAGATGATGCAAGAGATGAGTCAATTTCCATACACAAATGTGCCTTTTTTATAATCTGTGATTCACCGAAGCAACTTCGATCGATGTCTCCGTTTATACCGCAAACCAGACCAAATATTATGGTTCCTGGCATAAATGGTAACTTCACAACAATGCACCGACCATTATATGTGCTGTTTCCTCTATTCTCCATTCCGGTTGCGATATTGTTTTATCTCCAAATCCTTATTAGTGTTATCAGTTATCAGACTTTTCGACTGGGGCCATGCCAGTAGCGAGGCTAGGATTTGAGTTAGGAGTAGGCAAAAACCGAATTCGGGTTCGAATAAATTAATGGATTCGGATTCAAGTTTGAATTCAAGACACAATTCAAGACAAATTAATGGATTCGGGTTCGAATAAATTTACCGGATTCTTCCAAAACATTTCTCAATGATATATTATAGTGATAGCTATTATCTATTTATAAAAAGTATATACTATATAGTAACTATTTAAATAGTTTACTAATATTATACAGGAAACTTATCCTGGTCAGAATGAGATTAGCAAAAAATTAATAGAGTTTAATGAAACAAAATTAATTGGAATAGATAAATTGGATTTTGTCGATCAAAATCAAATTTGATGAAGAATAATTCATTAAAAAAGATTTATGAAATACTCAATTAATTGACTGGATTAATTACCATTGTTATGGAACCCCTAACAAAATTATGAAAGAAAAAAACAAAAACAAAATGATTACACAATACTAAAAAGGAAATAAATATAGATCATATTGATAAGATAAGGAAAAAATTTACTAGTCAATTGATACAAAGGATGTCTCCATTTTGCATGGAAATGGAGATCCGTCAATTGAAGTAATAAAAGCAAAGGAAAAGTCGTCAGGCTTAGGCGACCACTGTTTCTTCATTTACTATGCTCTTGTACTCCAAGTCCAAGAAACGAAATGCTTACTCTCCAATTATACACACTTTGTTGGAGAATCATTAATTGATCTGAGCCGTAGGTTCATATTTAACGGTCATAATAAACTTCTCCGTATCTTCCCCATCCTATTCGGTCTGTTGGGAAACGTCAGAATTTGATCTCAACTGTCCAATTTTAAACAAAAAGCCTAGATCTGTCTCGGATTCTTGAATATAATTCTACAATGGAGATGATCCAAACCCTTCTCTCTTTCCTTCCTTCTCTTCTTAATTATACACGCTTACCATATGCTCTCACATATTTCACATATTTCAGGGGTAGGCACTTACCTACCCCTGCATCTATGTAGCCTCGCCAATGGGCCATGCAACCATAGATACAAGCAATGTCAATACATGCAAGTTATCAGAAGGAGATGACAGAGAGAACTTTTAATAAAAAATAAATGTTTTCTTAATTAAATAGGATATGTTTCAATGGTTCTTTTTTATTTTTCCAAATAAGGCTTGACAAAGATATGTATTCATGTTTTATATGTTTAATTTTCTGAATTTTTTTTGGACTATTGTATAATTGGTTCTCTTCGCCATTTTATGTTTGATCAATTTTGATAGGCAATTGGACTCAAGTTAATTATGCCATATTCTTTAGTATACATGTTTTTCTTTAATTTATTTTCTTTTTTCAACGACGTTGATTATTTTTCTTTCAGAAAGGAAACATTCTTTGTAAAATTGACAATATATATCTATAATCTATATATAGAAAATCATTTTTGCTTAGTAAACTAAATTCCTGGAATATAATTACATTCTACAAATAAATCGGAGCTGAATTCAAGGGACAATTCTACTTTTGATAACTTTGGTGAAAATTTCTGAAAAATACATAAAATCATTTTCTTTTAACCTGGCTGAATACAGAGTAAGAACCGTGAAGACACCATAAAAAAATTAGAAAAGATAAATGGTAATTTTTAAACGCTTTTACCGAAAACTCACCTAAACCAAATTAATTACGATGCATCAAAAATCCCAACTGCCTAAACCAATAAAACGATGAAAAATGATGAAGTCGGTCGTTATTTTTTTACTGCTAAATGAACTAAAAGAATTATAAATTTAACATGTAAATGCATCAATTATGAAGTAAATTGATTTTAACGGTTTGGATTCGTCGTTTGAAGTATTGAATATTAACTAATAATTATTTTAATCATAGAGTTGTTTTTAGGAGTATTGAATATCATAAATATTTATTTTCTATCATAACTGTTAATAAATTAATTACACTGTTAAATTCAAATAGTCACTATCAAGTTTTCAAAAAAAATCCAAATAGGATTTGAATCAGACAGAAAAATAGTACATCCATAATAAAATCAATTATTTTTTTACTACTCTAGAAAGAGATAGAGTTATAAGAGAGAGGAAGTGATGGAGAGAGAGAGAGAAAGAATATGAGTTTAATTTTACCCTTTAGAGAATAACTAATTATGTAAATTTGAAATTTTAGAACGTTAAATATAAAATGTTTTATTTTTCCTTTTATTCTTAGAAAACATGTTTATTCATCTTTTGGACCTAGCTATTTCTCAGCAAAAAAAATTCCTTGCCCTACTGCCTTGTGAAATTTTATAATTTTGGGATCTAATTTGAATAATATATCAAGAGATAAAAAAAATGTAAAATTAATTCCTCATAACATCATGCGTCTCATTCAATGTTACTCTGATACTTCATATATGATCCTCTATTTGTACCCGATACATATTGTATTGTTATATCAATATCCGTATTGTATCGCCCGATACCCGTATCTTAAGGTGGGGCACAATTTTGAAGGTATTCTAAAAGGTCTTCTTCTATCGGTTTCAAATATAGAACCGATATTAGAAATTGACAAACTTATTATATTTGTTCTACAGTAAAAAAAACGATAGAAGAAAGTCATTTTTTTCTATTGATTTCAAGTGTAGAACCAATAGAAAAAATGTCACACTTATTATATCGATTTTACTATAAAAATAATAATAGAATAAAGTCATCTTCTTCTATCAGTTCTAACTGTAGGCTCAATATAATAAATATGACACTTCTTTTATCGGTTCTAACAAACAAACTGATAGAAAAACTTGAACCTCTTCTAACAATTTACAGTTTGATAGAACCGATAGAAAAAAATTGAACAATCTTTTCTATCGTTTTTTTCACTGGAGAACCAATAGAATTACAATTGAATTAATTATCAAATTATAACAACAACTCTGTACTTTCGGTTTTGCTTCAAACCGTTAGAAATCAGGTATCAAAAGATTACATTATGTGTAGTAATAATGTATGTTATGTTATTGTGCAGGGATCCATTAAATTAAACTTTTTTTTGCTCCAAAGATTGTATCTGGATTTCTATTAAGCTTTACTAGAACCCAATTTGAGGTGAGGTATATGTTGTTGATTTGATATATTCAACAGATTCGATTTATTGGATTCGATAATTATTTTCAGTAATTATAGATAATTGAACGCAACTTTCTAAGAAGAATATTATATTAAATATAATTCTAATATTTTAGAATTGCGATCAATTATTTATTGGATCCGTCTATACTTCTCAAAAACAGCTACTCTTTCTAATATTATATATTATTTATATTAATTTCTATAAATAAAAAAATCTTTTGTTATTCGCACCCGGGTCCAGTGTGTAGTACACAGAGAATATTTATCCATAAAAAATATTAAAAAAAGAGAGAAACATAATGAATTTCCATACAAAAAAAAATCAATAGAATTTTTATCGATCCGAACTATTCAAAGTTTGAATCGGTAGAATTTCTCCTAATTCAAACTATTTAAAATTTAAATCAGTAGAAATTCCACCAATTCAAACTATTTTTTTTACACATGTTTACATATGTTTAGACTTTTTTGAGGTTCATTATCTATGACTCTGTAATTTATGCTTTGTTTCTCATATGATGAAGTCACATAAATCTGAATTTCTATTATTAAGGGGTATGGGTAGGGGGGAAGCATTTTCATACCCTTACCTACTAAGAATTGACTTTACTTATATTCTATCCGTACCCGTTAAGAATTTGTCTTACCCTACCCTACTCTTACCTGTTAAAATTAGCGGATAACGAAACGGTAGCAGGCGAATAACGAATAATACTAATACAGTGGTTATATTAGTTTTACAAATAAATCATTACAATTTATCATGTCATACATATGTAATCACAATTACTAATGTAAAAATCAAAATACAAATATACAATCAAATCTAACTAATAGTTCTTTATAAAGCAAAAAAGAAAATCGAAAACACAAATATCTTTTCTAACAAATTTAATTTCTTAACTAAACATTCAAATAAAAAATAATATATTTAACATAATATTCTTCTTCAAAAAAAATGCATATATTTTCCCATGATATTATTTTTAATAATATCTAATTATTGTCACGAAGAAGATAGAAATTTTTTTCATCAGTTTGATTAGCGTGAATACAATGATATGAAAGATAGAAAAATGAATAAATTGAATATAATATTTTTATACTTTTTATACAATTTATTTTATATAATTATCCATTACTCAACGGATACGAAACAACTTTTATCCGAACTCATACCCATATACCTAACGAAAACAATTATTATCCATATCTACACCTAATAAGCTAACAAAAAATAAACTCATGACCCATATATGTTTTATCGAATACGATATGGGTAGACTAAATGAATAAACGGATGTCATTAATACCTACAATAGATAAAAAAATTTACTGATCCTTCTATTTATAAAAATTCAACGATACTCTTTATGTTTCTCTTTATTTTAGTTTTTTTATAGAAATCTTTTTTCTATAGAAAAATAATTCTCCAGTAAACGGTGGGTGTCAGCACCGAATTGAGAGTAGGTTCAATGGATATCAGACCTAGTTTGGTTCGACGATTTAATCACAGTTTAGTATACTTTAAAATTCGTGTGCAAATTTTTATTTTAGTGAGCATTTGCTTTGATATTCATGCACACAGATTTTGAGATGAATCGGAAGGTCAGAGACTCGTTGAACGTAAAACTAGATACGATGGGCATATATCAGACCTACTCCGTTCTCGTCAGCACCTTTGTACGAACGTGTCAGCTCTAGGCTTCAGTGAATTTGAACAGATATGTCACAGGCTATATATTAATCAAGTGTCCCTGTTGACGTGTCGTGATTCGGCAGAGACAGCCTTAACTGCTGTTCTGGCATACTACCACATGCATGCATCTCTAGGCTTCAAAGTTCAAACCCACCGCCCGCGATGCAAGTTTCGATGTTTGTTTATTTTATTGTATATTATGTTGGATGCATATTTATCATCGTTATACATAGTATTAAAGTATAGTTTCTATTTATATGAATACTTATCGTATCTGATAAAAGTTTAGGTCAGACAAAACTACAATCAAATCATTGTAGATAGAATTTGAATCGTATTTAAAATTTATATCTGTTGAATTAAACAATATATATATATTAGTAAATCTAGAGTGTGACGTGCTCACCAAGAGGGTTTGGTGAGCACAACTCCAAAAATACATCGGATCGACTTCAAATGACGAATCCGAGCCGTTGAAATATATGTACTTCGTGAGTGATGCATGTATATGCAAAATTTTGGAAGTTTTGAATTTATTTGCTATGAGGTCAAGCGGTCAAAGTAATGATGAAAAATGAATATATAAAACAACTAATAGAATAACTTATTAAAATATTCATTACTTTGACCGCTTGACCTCGTTGCAAATGATTTTAAAACTTCCAAAATTTTACATGTACATGCATCACTCACGAAGTACATGGATTTCAACAGTTTGGATTCGTTATTTGAAGCCGATCCGATGTATTTTTGAAGTTGTGCTCACCAAACCCTCTTGGTGAGCACATCACACCCTAGATTTACTTTATATATATATATATGAACAACTAGCTAGAAAAATAAATATTTAACAGTAAATTCATTGTATCTGTATTCATCCATTTTAATGATTTTTAAAGAAATAGTTGGAGCTTAAAGTCAACTTTTTTTTCAAAAAAAATTAAAAATTAACTACACATTTTTTTTAAAAAAATATATTCTTTGATAGAGTAGGAAAAAAAAAACAATATATTTAAGAAGTAGCAGATTTAAAGTCTAACTGAAAGTTCTCTCCCTTCCCCCTCTCTCTCTCTATATATATACACACACACACATACACATACTAATATCGTACATGTGTGTTGCGACAGAGACATACTACAAGAAAGCTAATTCTCATACAAACTAATATACTTTTATTAAAAATTTAAATTAATTAAAAGAATTATTAGTCAACAATATCCATGAATGATATTAAAATAGGTTAGTTCGAATTCATATTATAAGCAAAAAGTTAATTAATAGCTATATTATACACCTGATATATGTCAAAAAAAAAAGCAGATATTCAATTGCTACAATTAATAACAAATAATAAAATTAAAAATATTAAATTAATATAGTTCATACATTAATTATTGTTTAAGATCTCCTAGTAAACTACATATTTGATATACACTTCTAAGACATCATGTTTTTTTTTTAGCCAATAGAATAGTAACTGACAAAAATACTCTTTTGTAAAATGAGAGTTGTAGGTCGGGCACCAGATAGGGTGTGCAATTATAGTAATTAAAGGCTATATTGATCGAGTTTCACAAATCAAGCGAAAGTGGATCGGTTTAATATCATTGATGCATATTAAAGAGTATGACACATTGGAGTAACTTTATGTGAAACATTATAAAGAAATATGTGTTATGTTACTACGGAAGTTGCTTAAGCTATATATATATTGTATCTATTTATATATTTATATAGAGAGAGTGTGTGCCTAATATATTTTCGGTAGTACTTCAGTCAAAATATTAAAGGGTTAAATTATAAAATTTCAAATTTGACACGTCAACGTAAGTAGCTCAATAAATTAATTATAAGTTAAACTTCTAAAATATCAATTTTTACTATTTTTGAAATGTTTTTCATATTTTTTTATGAATTTTGAATATTGGCGGTTTTGACCTAAAAATAAAACATAAATACCAATATTTTTGGGAAAAAATAATCTTAAAAAATCATAAAAAATAGTAAACAAATACATAAAAATAGTAAAAATAATTATTCTACAAATTTAAAATATAACTAATATACTTAGCTATTTAGATAGATATTTCTCATATTAAATTTTGCAATTTAATCTTATGAAATTTCGACCGAAAAGCTACTGAATGTATATTAATTAGCCAGACTCTCTCTATATATATATGAAACACTAGGACAACTCTTTTTCTCAAAAGAAATATATAAAAAAAAAAAAAAAACACATTTGTTATATTGACTGCTTTAGATTTGTTTTTAGCAGACTTTTTTTTAATATAAGTCGGTAGGTCCTACACACATTTTTTTTCTCCTGCTTTTAGCTGGAATCGAACCGACTTCTCCCTTGAGAGAGTAGAGTGTTTTACCAACTGTACTAACCAGTGGTTATTGTTCCTAGCAGACCTACTACATGCATGTTTGCATTCGTAGGATCCAAACAAACTATAAATGATTGGCGCATGCATGTCGGTCTCCATGCATATATATATAGAGAGAAGAGAGACATATACGTACACACACTAACCTTAATTGGCGCAGACATATCCTTCACCTTTTCTTTAACTCACACACACACGAGGATCTAAACCTCCCATTAACGATGAAATTCAGTGATAGCATCAGCTTGTCAACGGCGCCTCAGCAAGATCATCGAAAGGAGAAATTGACGAGTTCTCAGGGATCCACAGAGGTCCGGGATGTGGTTGCAGTCGTCGATGATCATCATGTTGAAGCAAGCTCTTTTGCTTCATCATTTTTTTTCATATTGTTTTCTTTATTTATAATAGGATATAATATGTGTTTTTTTCTATGAATTAATTACACTTCTCTGGTGCTTCAATTAAGCAGTACATATATACTGGATGAAGCTGCTAGGTTGCGGTTGATATAAAAATGATATTATATATATTTTGCATTAATTCACAGAGACCGACCTATACCAATAAAAATTTATACAGGAAAATCTTATTTTAATACAACTTATAATTAAAGCACTTTCAGTGTCCTGCTTCACTTGCAACTAATAAAATGCATATATATATATATATATATATATATATATATATATATATATATATATATATATATATATATACATATATGGTTAATTTATTCCTAAAAATTATATTTTCTTTTGCGAATCTTTTATTCCTCAAAAAAGGAGGTCAATTTTTGTTAAATTTTGTTTATTCTGAATGTTCAGGTCACCAAGCCTCAGAAGAAGGGAAGAAAACCAAAACGCAATTTCTCAGCAAAGGTAGGAATTAAAGCCTTCGTTTTTCATAATAATAATTTATTTAGTCAGGTTCTATTTCTGTAAAACAATTATTGTTTGGTTAAAACTAGTACCTTAAGTCATGATTTTAAAATCAATTAAAATAAGACAAAAATTGAAAACAAAAAATTAATTTTCTCTCTTACAACAGGTTCCATGGACGGAATAAGTTAACCTACCGGAAGAGGCGGTTTAACTTACTCCGTTGTAAGCCGGTATCGCACTGTAAGTTATTTTTGTTTGTCAGCTTAAGTGAAAAATAAATCACTTATTTATTTACTTAAGCTACAAGTAAACATGGAGAACAAAACTAAGTAGCACATTTTTTTTTTCTTTTTGTTCCAATTTGTAGCTAGGAATGTGTCTTAAGGAAACAATCACAAATGAAGTTAATATATCATGTTGCAACTAGAAGAAAATTAATATGTTGCAGCTACATATTAGTCAAAGTTAACAATTAATGAGGAAATTAAAGTTTGTAGAAATCTTTTCAAATTGCATTCTAGCTGGAGTTTCTTAAATAAATTATTAAATCATTTTCTTATTTTAGAGGCGTAGACAAGCAGAAAGAATTCAAGCCCAATTGAAGCTATTGCAAGAGCTCATCCCAAATACTCAAGAGGTATGGATTTGAATTAATTACTATTCTCCCTATAAATTATTTGCTAATTCCTTTTACAAATATTTTTTTATTAATTTGATACTTTACCTTGATTGAAAAGTTGGACAGTGCTTCTCTTCTAGACGAGGCAATTTCTCACATAAATGCTCTTAATTGTGAGCTTCAGGTACACAATTAATTTATTATATTATTTAATCCATAAATTTTATTTTGATTGTACCCAAGACAAGCTAGTTGCATGTAAGTTTCTAAAGATAGAGAGAGAGAGAGAGAGTTTGGCTATTGTGCTTCATGAAGTAAAGAGCACGAATTGTTATCTAAAGTTTAAAAAGTTAATCCGAACAATTCAACATGATCATCATATTGAAATGTGTTTGGAGATCAAATTTTACATTTTTTTGAATTTTTTTGACTATTTGTTTAGAAGTTTTTAAAATCACTGTTTTTCAGAAAATTGTAGACCATTGAAAAATAATGACTTTAAAAAATTCTAAAAATATAGTAAAGAATTTTCAAAAAAAAATGTAAAATTTCATCAACTAGCACATTGTAATATGAGAATTAAGTTGAACAGTTCGGGTCAGCTGTTTAAAACTTGCTCATAATGACTCATAATTTATATATAGGATCGGAATTTAATATTTTAGATTATTATTATTATTATTTATTATATATATATATACACACACACACAAACACAATTTTAGATGATATAATTTAGCCAAATTTAAGTGGTGCGAAATAAACTTGTTTTATTCCTGAAATTATCATTTATTAAATAACTATTATATTTTTTTTTTAACAATGTAAAAACTTTGCTCCAAATCCAATTAGATTTGTTTCTTCTTGCAAAAAAGACGGTGTAAAATAAAAGTACACCTTATTAATAATTTTGAGACCAGTCTACTAGAATAACTGAGAAAAATTGTTTTTATAGTAAAACACAAAATTATTTCTTTGGATGAGAATTAGGAAATTTCTTACTTTTGAAATATTGAAGGTTAATTCACTTGTAAATTTATAATTAATTTTAGATGATGCAAGAAATGAGTCAATATCCATACACAAATGTGCCTCCGTATAATCTGCAATTCACCGGAGCAACTATGATGTCCCCCTTTGTACCGCAAACTAGACCAAATATTATGATTAGTACTGGTATGAATGGTAACTTCACAACAACACACCCACCGTTATATGTGCCATTTCCTCCTAGATTCCCCGCTCCGGTTGCCGGAAATGTCTTTCCAATGCCGTTTTTACCTCCAAATCCTTACTGCTATAATCAGCTGCAAGGATCTTCGATTGTGACTGATGCAATCGCAGTTGCCAGCACATGCAAGTTATCAGAAGGAGATGACTCGGAGAACGTTGAATAAAAATTAAATATTTTCATAATTAATTATGATATGTTTCTATGTTTTTATTTCAATTAAGGCCATGAGCAAAGATATGTCTCTATGTGATGAAAATCAAAGCGATTTGGATTCGGACTAGAACTCGAACTCAATACGGTTTAGTTGTTCTTCAATGGGCAGCACACAAGTCCCAAGTTTATAAGTTTATCTATTTAGATTCTCTAAATTATTTATTATATGATGTGTTGAATTATAAGAAGAAATGACATCTTATCTTCTTCTTTGGTACTCTTCTCTCTCCTTTTGTTATATGATGTGCCAAAATTCTCTCTCCTTTGGTAATTTTCTTGTCAACTTTTTTGAACTTTCGTTGTACCATAAAATCCGAAAAAAAAATTAATTTGGGTTTTCAATTCATAACCTCCCACAAAAAAATACAATTTGATAATTTTGAAAAATCAAAATGACTCGAACTAGACCCATTGAACTTGAAGTGACATTATAGTTATGTTGTTCAAAAATTGAACAACTCGTTATCCGGTCTGACCTTACCAATTCAAGCGATCTAAATCAATATGTGTTATCAGAGTAGGTAGAGGCTAAATGCTCCTATATCTAGACTCATACTCTTTAAGGATGATGCTATTTTGATAACACTATGTTGATTATTGAGAGTTGAGAGAAAATTTTCTCTCTTTATATTCATATTGTCCTTCAACTTTTTCCATTGCAATAGACTACAATGAAATATATATATATTACAATGAAATAAAAAAAAAATACACCTCTAAAGGAAATTATTAATGCATCCCACAATGAATTAAATTTATCAAAATAGTTTATAATGCAAAATAAAAATATACAAGAATAATTTAACAATATGGTTATTTTTGTGTCTGCATGTTTATATTCAAGTTCTTTTAAAATTATATTGAATTTTTTGTCTATAAAGAATCGTGACAATAATCGTCACTGAAAATTAGATCAAATTTTCAATATGCTATACTTTAAGTAAAAGCCATATATTGTTATATTATATATATATATATTAGAGAGATACTATTAACTCATAGATCCAGTATTGTATACATCCAACTAGCAATTTTATGCAAGTGTTGATATCTATTTGTGCAAGTGTTGCTATTTAACATATCAAGTCTTTCGAAACAAAATAATCATAAAAACTCTTTTTGTTTCTCTCGCTCATCACTCTCCCATCTTTACACGTTTTTAGATGTGAGTTTTTTCTCTATTCAATCTCATCCATATTTCTGACGATATGTGAGAAATTTTATGAATCTAAAATTACGAACGTGTTCTACGTAATATTCTCTTTCAAATTAGATCCAATATGAAGTATTTTTTAATTTTTCATCACACAAGTATTTATAACTCATCGATTTGTAGAAGAATGTTTTGTAATTGTCTTTTCTTTTCCTTTTTGAAAAAACTTGACAGACTATGTCATGGTGCAATATTATAAAACATCAAAGTTAGACTACGTACATAGTTTAACTCAGCCATGCATCGCATATATATTAAAAAAACATTCTGTAATTGTCATGTATGGGGAGAGAAGGGAAGAAAGCATATTTGGAGTAATCTGTAAATTTCTGCACTAGTATTGATATGTGTTCCCAAGAGATGCATATCCGGCACAAGTGTTTCTAATTAGTTATTTCCAACAGTTAGTCATGCCGTGTTGTCTATCGTGCCACATGCTTTTGTTTATTCATTTACAGGTATGGTGTTTGATCTGCAATACGCCTTCTACTTGGTAGTGCTCAAAGAGAAACCAAGCAAAAGAATCACAAACATGGAAAAGAAAGAGAGAAGAAACCAAAGCATCAACTCAGACAAAACACATATAGAGTTGATGTTGAATTAAACAAAATATAGAGAAACTAGCTAGCAAAATACATATTAACAACGTTAACATATTTGTTGTTGTTGTATATGTTTTAATGATTAATTGTTGGGACTAAAAGCCCACTTTTTTTTTCTTTTTCTTTTTTTAAGATAACAACACAATGGTTTTTTTAGTAAAGATTGGAGGTTAAGCCACCAAACTATTTAATATATTTATTATTACAACAAAAGATTTCCTCCATCTGAGTTTCAAACCCATGACCTCTCACATAGAGACTATGTGCCTTACCTATTACCTCTCACAACAAAATGTTAAGAAAATTAACTTTTGATCTAGTGACAAAAATCCATATTCTAGGTATGACAAGTCACAGATTCGAAGTCTAAACAGATTTTATTTACGACTATTGAAATTTAAGAGATCATATATCCATCTTTCTTAATAAAAATAAATAAAAATAAAAACATTGGTTAAAAATTGAGTGCTTTTAGATTTGTAATGGCCAAACAAACTGTAATTGATTGGCGCATGCATATCATTTTCCATATATATAAATATAAATATATATATATATACACAGACAGTATGTGTGTGTATATATATGCACACACACACAAACTAACCTCAGCTCATCGTCAACCGTCTCAAATACATCCTTCACCTTTCTTTAATTCACAACACACACACATGGAAAATGATCTGGACCTCCCATTAATGATGGAATTCAGTGATATCATCAGCTTCTCAGACCTATTATGTGCTTCACCGACGCCGCCTCAAGATCATGAAAAGGAGAACTCGCCGGCGAGCTCTCAACGGTCTAAAGAGGCCCGGGATGTGGTGGTAGTCATCGATGATCCTCATCTTGAAGCAAGCTCTTTAGCTTTATCATTTTTCATATTGTTTTCTTTATTTATAATAGGGTACAACCGTACAATATGTGTTTTGCATTGAATTAATTACACTTCTCTGGTACCTCAATGATGCACATCACAGTTTTTGGAGGGAATTTCATGCATACCCCTCAAGAACTTTAAAATTGTGTATTTCCTCGATCCTCTAAAGTTCGTAATATCATATTTACCCTTTTAAATTTCCAAAACTCACAAATTTAGCTATTTATTGTATATTCTATTAAAACACATTTTAAATTTATGAAATATCTATTTATCCTTCATTAAAAAATAAAAACTAATAGTATATTTTAAAAAAATATCAGTCTCCTAATTGGTCGGTTTACAAGGACAAATGAGTCATTTATCTAACGTTTATACGAGCATATACCAAAATGTTATTGTGTAAGCGTCAAAAATAGAGAAATGACTCATTTTCCCTTAAAAATCGTCAAACTAGAAGATTGTTATTTTTCTAAAGCATGCTATATATTTTTTATTTTTTAATAAAAGGGTAAAATAGGTATTTCATAAATTTAGAATGAGTATAAATAGATAAGACATTGAAATGGATAAATTTGTGAGTTTTTGAAGTTTAGAAGGATAAATATGAAATTAAGAATTTTAGAGGGGAATACGTAATTTCCAAGTTTTTGAATAAAAGAAAATTCGGCATGAACTATGAAGATAAGTTGCTGTTAACAAAAAAAATTGATATTATATTTTGCATTCACAAATACCGACCTTACCGCTGACAATTTATACAGGAAATTAAATATTTTGTTTAAATACATCTGATCATAACGCACTTTTGAGTGTTATTATGCCCTCCTAACTAATAAAATGCATATATGGTTAATTCATTCAAAATAATTATATTTTCTTTTGCCAATACTTTATTTCAAAAAAGGAGGTCAATTTTTATTAATTTGGATTATCAATGTTCAGGTCACCAAGCCTCAGAGGATGGGAAGAAAACCAAAGCACAATTTATCAGAAAAGGTAGGAAAGCCATCGTTTTTCATAATAACAATTTATTTATTTATGTTCTATATCTGTAAAAGATTTCATTATATACAATGTCTAAAGAAAAAAAAAATCAATGTGTAGAGGGACCTGTTTTGCTTTCTAAACACAATAGTTAATTAGTTATGTTTGATTGTTACTTAAAATTATGGATAATTAAGTTAATTTCTCTAAGCTAATATTGCTTGAACTATTATTTGTTAAAATTAGTTACTTAAGTAATGATTTTAAAAAATTCTTTTAAAAAGAAGAGAAAAAACTGAAAAAAAAATTATAAATTCTCTCAAGAAGCAGGTTTCACAGGCGAAATAAGTTAACCTACCTGTAGAGGTAGTTTAACTTACTTCATTGTAAGCCCGTACCTCGCTCCTTACAATATCTTAAGTCACCTTAAGTTACTTATGTTTTGTTAGCTTAAGTTAAAATTAAATCGCTTATTTCTTTACTTAAGCTACAACTAAACATATATGGAGAACAAAAATTATTGTAGAACAATTTTATTTTATTTTCCCAATTAGTATCTAGAAATGTGTCTTAAGGAAATAATCACAATTGAACTTAATATATTATGTTGCAATTTGAAGAAAATTAATATGTTAATTGCAGCTATCTTTAGATACCTTTTCCAATTGCAAATATAGTTGGAATTTCTTAAATAAACTATTAAATCAATTTCTTATTTTAGAAGCGTCGAGAAAGAATTCAAACCAAATTTAAGTTATTGCGAGAGCTCATTCCAAAATCTCAAAAGGTATGTATTTATAGTAAGAAATCTCCCCATAAATTATATTTGCTAATTTTTTGGTTTTGTTTTAATTTGATACTTTACCTTGATTGAAGTTGGATAGTGCTTCCCTTTTAGACGAAGCAATTTCTCACATAAAGGACCTTAAATGTGAGCTTCAGGTACTTAATTTTGGTTATACACATGAACAAGCTAGATGCATGTTAGTGTGTGTGTGTGTGTTTAAATATATAGCACACACACATATGTGCATATATATATGAATATATATATATATTGAAAGAAACTTCTTTTTATTCTTAAAGTTATCATCTATTAAATAACTATTATATTTATTTCTTCACAATTTTATACTTTTTTTCAAATTCCAATTAGATTTATTTCTTTTTGCAAAAAAAAAAAAAAACGGAGTAAAATAAAAGTACATCTTACTTTAGCAATGAAGGTTAATTCACTAGTAATTTTTTTAATTAAATTTTAGATGACGCAAAGTCAATTTCCATACACAAATGTGCCTCCGTATAATCTGCAATTCACCGGAGCAACTCCGATGTCTCCCTTTATGATTACTGGTATGAATGATAACTTCACAACAATGCACCAACCATTATATGTGCCATTTCCTCGATTCCCCGCTCAGGTTGCAGGAAATGCCATTCCGATGCAGTTTTTACCGCCAAATCGTTATTACCTTGAACACTTGCCGGGGTCTTCGACTGCGGCCATGCAACCGCAATTACAAGCAATGTCAGTACATGCAAGTTATCAGAAGGAGATGACCGAGAGAACTTTAAATGAAAAATAAATATTTCCTTAATTAATTAGGATATGTTTCAATGGTTATTTTTATTTTTCCAATCAAGACTTGAGCAAAGATATGTATCCATGTTTCAATATTTAATTTTCTGCAATTTTTTATAGTATTTTATAATTGGTTTTCTTGTCCATTTTATGCATGTTTGATCAATTTTGATGATAAGCAATTGAACTCAAGATAATTAATTATCTCATATTCTTTAGTACTTATCTTTTCTTTTCAACGTACGTAGATTATTTTTCTTTCTGAAAGTAAAGATGCTTTGTAAAATTGACAATATATCTATAATCTATATATTAGAAACTCATTTTTTTTCTTACTAAATTAAATTCCTGGAATATTATATTCTAAAAACTCTTTTCGGAGCTAAATTAATTCAAGGGACAATTCTAGTTTTGATAACTTGGGTGAAAAGTTCTAAAGAGTACATAAAATCATTTTCTTTTAACATGTCTGAATTAATACTTAATTAGTAAGAACCGTCAGGAACACCATAAAAAATAGAAAAAAAAAAATCATAATTTTTCAACGCCTTTACCCAAAACTCACCTAAACCAAATTAATCAAGATGCATAAAAAAAATCCAAATTGCTTGACTTTTATACTAAATGAAGTTAAAAATTTATAAATTTGACATGTAAACGCATCAATGATGATATATATTGGTTTTAATTTAACAGTTTGAATTCGTCGTTTCAAGTCTATACAATATATTTTTGAGATAATAGCATGGAAGACGTCTTATGCATGCTATTCACAGCACCTTAGCCAAACTAAACTTAAAATATTGACTAATAATTACTTTGTCATCATAGAGTTGTTTTTAGGAGAATTTAATATCATAAATATTTATTTTCTATCATAACTGTTAATAAATTAACATTATGTTAGGTATTTATATGAGTATCCAATCAGGTCTGGATTTGGGGTTCAGGGCGGTATGGTAGATTACAACCATAGAATTACAGTGTTAAATCCAAATAGGATTTAAATTAGACAGAAAATTATTACATCCATATAAAATCAGTTATTTTTTTACTACTCTAGAAAGAGATAGAGTATAAGATAGAGGAAGTGACGGAGAGAGTGAGAGAGAATATGAGTTTAATTTTACGCTTTAGAGGATAACTAATTATGTAAATTTGAAATTTTAGAACGTTAAATATAAAATGTTTTTTTTTCTTTTATTCTTAGAAAACATGGTTATTCATCTTTTGGACCTATATATTTTTCAGTAAACGTTTTTCCTTGCCCTACTGCCCTGTAGAATTTTATAATTTTGGACCTAATTAATTTGAATATTTTATAAAGAGGTAAAAAAAAATGATATAAAATTAATCCCTCAATGATTAACTAGAACTGTCTTCTTTTTTTTTACCTTTTGATCTAACTAGTATATATATTATAAAATTTTACGAAAATATATCACTCATGAAAATATATAAGAACTATGATTTGAAATTGATATATTTATATTTCAAATTTCAAATATAAATATAAAAGAAAATATGTGCATGGCTCTGTATGACATCAAAAAATGTCTAGCATAATAACACAAAGAACGCATAAAAACAATTAATTTATTTTTTTATAATATTTTTTTTATTTCATGTAGTAATTTTTCAATATCGTAATTTTTTTATGTTAAAAAATTGGAATGGAAAACTTAAGCTTAAATCTTACACAATAATCAAGACAACGGTTAAATAACGTAGGTGCCACGTGGCACCTCCTCAATGTCATGCAATAAAATAAAAGAGAGAGAGAGATGAAATAACTATTTAATTTTTATTTATATAAAGTAATATAAAATAATATAAGATTTAAGATCGATAAAAATTTCCGAATCTAATTTCTTTATCAGGTACCATGCGTCTTATTCTATGTTATCACGATACTTCACATATGATTCCGTGTCTGTATCCGATACATATGCATTGCTTATCAATATATATATATTATATCGCCAGATATCCATATCGTGTTGAAAATTGTTGTATCGCCGTATCCCGCATTATATATAACTAGTCAAGTGTCCGTGCGTTGCAACGGAATTAAAATATTATTTTAGTGACTTTCTTTAGATGTGATTAACTTTTATTCGATCTGTTCATCATGTATTAGTTAATAATATGAACAAATGATAATCTTAGAACTTGATAATATATTATTTGTCTTCACTGTTAACAATTCATTTAAGTGAAGATAATAAATTGTAAATAACTTGAAAATAAAATATCAAATTTTTTAATAAGACTAAATTGACTTCTCATATCATGCATACATGAAGCACAAATTTTATGCAACATTCATGAAATATAAATCTTGCAATTAAGATCACTTAAATGCATGAAGAATGGCTTACGAATCAAGGCATTTTCAAAACCTAATAACATTAAGAAGCACCTATCTGTTTATTAAGAAAAAAATGTTTAATAGTTCAAAAATAACTACAAATACATTTTTCAATAGATAGTCTTAGGTTTCATAGAACAGTAAAATTTGCAAGACATAATAACATTAAGAAACACCTCTCTAAATGTTATTGCCTCAGATTGCAATAAACAACATACTTATTCACCGATTTCTCTTTTTTTCTCATTCCACTCCATACATTGGTTAACATTAATTTGTATCACAAATCATCTGAATAAACAAAACAAGAAAAAATATCTGATAGAAATGCAAATCACTCCCTTTTTTTAAACAATCCTTGTTCAACTCAATCGAACAAATTAGTTACCCCACAGCATTCGATGCCAGAAGCTCTTGCAAGGCACAATAACTCACCAAAAAATCCTTCGTTATTGGTTTCTTTTTTCTTATTAAAACAGGATCAATAAACAATGACTAATTTTAAAAAATAACTTGAAAATTGTGTATTAGACACAATATGGACCTTACTGATAAATCTCTTTTGAGATTTCAGTGCCAATTCGTAACTTGTTACTTCAAGAGTTAGTGAGCTTAGAGTTATAGATCTTATTTATGGACACTGATAAAAATGCAAGATTATACATTAGGAGGTATTTTCTTTTTTCTTTGGTCTGAAAATAAGCAAGTAAAAGGGTTATCAACATTGGCTGGCACAAAATGAACAAACCATGCACGGTACAGGACTACAGGTGCCCTCATAATGCAAGCAATTCCTAAAGCTAGAAATAATGCTAATCTTGTGCAAAACTCACGATTGCAACCTTTGAAAAAAGAAAATGAAAATTTAACCCCGAAAAAGATGAAATGTCCTTTATACCCCCACATTTTCTTCAAAATATTTCCAAACTACACTCCACTTTTTTTTCTACATAATTTGTGCGTACTCTAAAGGTATTAGAGTACATGGTGATAATTTATAATTTCATAATTTACTTGTTTCATAGCATAATTTATATTTTTTTCCGAAAGGTGTAATATGAACTTTGTTTTCTGGGAGCACACATGTTCCACTTTAGTATCAAAAAGACAAAAGTAAAATCGGATGAGTTTTCACCTCTGGCTCGTCAGTGGTCCACGGTAAACCCTGAGTAATGGGGATACGCATCTTCACTTGTTTTAAATGCATCGCCTCTACTTTCTTCATAAATTGTTCCTCTTTGCTAAATTCCAAACCAATATATTAGAAACCCTGATAATCAAATATTAAATTAGTTTGTTTGTTTAGATTCAAAAAATAAATTGCCTCAATTCTTAATTTGAACGGGTGCTGACTTGTCACCTTTAGCTTCCTGTTCCAGATCTTTAGCGAATTCGAGCTATGAAATAAAAAGGTTAAGTTCAAACTGTAAAGATAGGTAAAACCACATAAACAACTATTCCTTTATATAAATAAATAAAAGTATAGATTTAATTTTACACTTTGTCGGCTCCTGTGACCACCACTTGATGTCCTGCTTTCCTAACTTGTTCTGAAAATTGTCAAATATTTCAATATTCTCTTACCAACACAAATATGAAAAAAAAATTACACCCGAGATTATCAGTGTTTCTGATAATTTCAACAAACAAACAAATTTAATATTCAGGTGATATTTTCAACTGTTTACATTTTTACCTGGATACTGAATTAAAGCTTGCAACCCTCTCAATTGTCAAAATTGCTAAACAAACAAGCAATGGCCTTCACGTTTTCTTCATCCTGATAAATTTAATTTTCTGTTATCAAGATTTCAAAATAAAAAAGTAACAACATCAACCGAGTGTTTGAGATGCTTCAATTTTCAGACGATTTAGTTTAAATAATTTTAGCATCATAGACAAGGTGTGTCTGCAAAGAATATTCACATTTACCTTAAATTGATCTTTAAGCTGGTCCTTAAGGCCCATGACCATGACACAAGGTACGAGAACATGAATCAGAAGCAACTGGGAACTGAATCAGCTGAATTCTTCGACAGTGTAGTGGATCAACTCTGACATAAGGACACAAAAGGAGATAGTAAATTAGCAAAAACAGTAATTAAAAAACCTTAAGAGCATGCTCTAGAAATTATATTAGAGGGGGAGGGAAGGAGAGAGAAAATTAAAATGCATTTTCTTGCTCCATTTATAAGAGGAAAGGAAGGCACGGTGTAACTTATATTTGATCAAAATATGACTATTTTGCCCTCAATGCAACTGAACTCAATTAAAGTGACGATATTTGTTTCCCACAGAAACCAAATATATAATAATCAATCATGTGGAAAGTTGATCTAGCATATTCAATCTATTGAGGATAATTAGACCATATTCTGTCTTATAAGAAAATTTAGCTGAATCAATACGAAAACTTCACTGACTATCATGATGATTCAGTTGAAAAAAAAATGAATAAGAACTTCTAAATAAATTGGTTTAGATTGTACAATGGAAAAGAAAGGTCACTTGTTCTTTCTAATGTCAAGCTTAATTTAGTTATTGTTTATTATTAGAAACCACATACGAAAAGTGAACTTGCCAATTAGTGTAAATTGTTTTTGAAAAGAGAGCTTGATAAAAATTATTGCCAAAAAAGTAAATTCTAAGCAACAATTTTCAACTACTTGTAATTAATCCAATTTGACACTTATATTGTATTGCAAAAGAGCTGGCCAAAAGAAATATTTCTCAGAAAGAGTTTTTTATACACAGAGAAACACATGCAAGTATTTCTCACAAGCAATCGTACTGAACATAGTCTTCATAATAGTATGCAATGAATTTGACAGTAAATTTAGTGTGACAAAGCACTTGAGATACAAATATGAAGAGAGCTTCATAAAAAGAAAATTAAGTAAATTAGAAAGAGTAAATACAGGTCCATAACTGCTGTTATTCTTGACTCAAACCATGTTTTTCCAAACTGATATGTCTGATATAAAACAAATGGGATCATAATAAAGCCACTAATGGGTTATTAGGGCCCTTTTAAAGTAACATTATAAATTGTTTTAGATTGAATAACGGAAATAAATCAAGGTAAATACCATCTGCAAATCATGGCAGTGTCAGCGGTAGAAACACAGGTCATTGGAGGAAGGAGCAATATCCTCAAGTTTCTTCCCATTGAAGATATCAATGGCAACAAAGTGACACTTGGCATGGCCATGCTTGCCAGTCTTAGAGGTCGACACCTCAACAACCTAATAAAAGTTCAAACAGATCAATGATTAAATAACCTGGAAATTGATGCTAGTAAAATATAAATCTGGAAGTAGTTTGATTTTTATAAAGACTTGATCAATATGACCAAATTATTTCCAAATTGCATTACTGATTGACGTAATTGTCATAAAATATGATGATTCTAATAAACAAAACAAAAAACCAACAACTCTCGAAATATATATACCTCCTGACAATTTTTTTTTAAAAAACTGTAGTAGCTGGAAGAACAAAGATTTTAACAAACTCTCAGAAGTGGCTGAGATGGGGCTGAGCGACCGGGACTTCAAGGGAAGAGCTGCGGTTTCAGAGAGGGAGAGAGCCGGGGAACCCGAGAAATGCGATTTAGGGAGCCGCAGAGGGAGATGGAGAGGCGGCACACGGAGAGGTGAGAGAAGCGGTGAAGAGGGAGCGGAAGCCATCTCTTGCTCGATCCCAATCCGTAATGAAGAAAACAAAGAAGAGGTTTAAGATTTTGGTTCGGACGAAAGAGGCTGCTTAAAATGCAAGCAAGCTCAAAATTTTCTCAACTTTGACGAATGGGGATTTGGGTTTCCTTCTCCTTCTCCAGGAAGTAGAAAAGGAGAAAAAGAAGCACTGTGACAATTTGCGTGGGGAAGGAGAAAAGGGGGTGCTGTAATAATTTGCGTGGGGAAGGAGAAAAGGAGGCGCTGTAATAATTTGCGTCGGGAAGGACAAGAAGTCAGAAACGCGTAGTTTTCATGTGGATTTTCATGTCGCGGGTACGGATCTAATTAAATTTAGATTTTTACACCAGTGATAACATGAAATAGATACATAAAATCAAAAAAATTCATGAAAGGCTGAGATTGAGATATGTTTTGATGAGTGGCTCAGATTTACTGAATGAACGGTTCAGATTTTGTTTGGGTAGATAGGCGCTTGGAAACCAATTTTTTTAACATGGTATTTAGAGGAGTACTGATAAGATACCTGTATCTATATTCATGCAAAATAGGTCTCATTATAAACATGGGCACAAACCTTTTCTATTTTTGAATTCAAATATTTTAATCGGCTCCAAACCTTTTCTATTTTCCATCCTCTCTCTCCCTACCTTCTCTCTATTTTTCAGATCCAATAGAGAACTAAGTTTATGTAGTATCACTACTACAAAAATGAGCTCTACTAACAGACAAAAAAGACCTCTAATAACGGTTTTCTCATCGTTAGTGGTCAATATGATAGAACTAGACGAGGCACAATTTCTAGCATATTCTAAACACTAGCAAAAATTAAGATGCAGTTTTTAGCAAAGGAGGTACCTCTATATTACGGTTTTGTACTTATATCCACTAGAAAAGGGTTGCTCAATTAGAATGATACAAATGATGAAGAGGGAGAGTGTTTGTGAGAAGCGGGAACTTAGTGAAAATTGTAGAAATTTCGGTTTAAGTTAGAATTCAAAATAGTCTTCTTCTATTTGTTGCATGTGTAGAATCGGTCAATATTAGTAGTTGACAAACTTATTATATCATTTCTATAGTAAAAAAACCGACAGAAAAAGATCATTTTCTTCTATTGGTTCTAAGTGTAGAATTGATATAATTAATGTCATACTTATAAAATCAGTTCTACGGTAAAAACCGATAGAATAAGATCATTTTTTTCTATCGGTTCTAAGTGTAGGACCAATAAAATATTTATAACACTTCTTTTATCAGCTCTAATGAACAAACTGATAGAAAAAGTTGAACTTTTTCTAACGGTTCACAGTCATGAACTGATAAAAAAAATTGAACAATCTTTTCTATAGATTTTTTACTATAGAACTGATAGAATTAAGATTGAATTAAATATCAACTACCAGTACAATATTTATGTACTTTCGGTTTTGACCAAAAATGTTTCAAACCGTTGAAAATCAGACGTTACAATATTTTATTTGTGTAGTAGTGTATGTTGTGTTGTTGTCATGTTGTGCATGGATCCATTGAATTAAACCTTTTTTTTTTTTTGCTCCAAAAATTGTATCTGGATTTTTATTCGCCTCCAATAGAACCCAGTACTGAGGTATGTGTGTTGTGTTGATGTACTCAACAGATTGGATTTATTGGATTCGAGAATTATTTTAAAGTTTAGATCTATTTTATTTTATTTTATCCATCATACTTTTCAAAAGCAGCCACTCTTTCTAATATAATATATTATTTTATAATAATTTCTATAAATAAAAAAATTGTTGTTCGATCGCATCGACTCATCCGATCAGTGTGCAGTATACGAAGAATTTTTTTATCTAAAGAAAATATTAAAAAAAGAAAGAAAATTAAATAGAATGAATTTTCGTATAAAGAAGAATTGGTAGAATTTATGCTGATTCAAATTTTAAATAGTTTGAATTGGTAAAAATTTCACCAATTCAAACTATTTTTTTATCACATGTTTACATGTTCAAATATTTTGAGTTTCATTATCTATGACTCTGTAATTTATGCTATGCTTCTCTATAAAATCACATAAATTTTGAACATATTTCTATTTTTCATAAGAAAAAAAAATATGGATTCAATCGGAAAAAATTTCTACCAATCATTCTATTTATAGAAATTATTTTTTTTTTATAGATAGAAAATTCTCCAGCACCATACGATTTTACGAACGTGTCACCTTTAGGCACCAGTGAATTTGAACAGATATTTCACAGCTATTAATCAAGTGTCCATATTCATCTCTATGCTTCAAAGTTCAAACCACCGCGTGCGATGCAAGTTCCGATGTCGATTCATTTTATTGTATATTCTATTCGAAGCATATCTATCATCATAATTTCTATTTATATGAATATATATATATATATATATATATATAGTATCTGATTAGAGTTCAGGTCAGACAAAACTACAATCACATCATTATTTTTTTTTAAATTAATAATTATCCCACCGATTTCATATTGAAATCAAAAAAATACTTGCACAAGTATCCAAATAAGTATGTCATACACAAATTAAAATAGATAACAGCTAAGTAAATAAAAAAAAAAGAAACTATACTAATAGAATAGTATAGAGCAAAATATACAACAAAACAAAAAGCTAAAAATATGTAGTCTATCCATATCACTACAATTAATAGAGAATTATTTATTTTAAAGTAGCGATTATCCCACCGATTTCATATTGAAATAAAAAAAAAAGTCCTTGCACAGACATCCAAAGTAGCATGTCATATACAAAAATAGAACTGCTAGGTAAATAAAAAAAATTTTAAAAAAGCAACTTATTAAACTAATAGAAGTAGTATAGCGCAAAATATGCAACAAAATAGAAAGTTAAAATATGTAGTGAATCCATATCACTCCAATCAAAATATGTATTGCTATCCATCGATCCCAAAAGACGCTTGAGTAACAACAGCATCCTCCGGTTGTTCGCCTTCCATCTCTAACATCATCAGGAGCAGAGATACTGCTACAATTATATCATTATAGTATCAGATTAAGATAGAAATTGTATCATATATATGTAAAATTTATATCTGTTGAATTAAACAAGATATATATATGAGCAACTAGCTAGCAAAATAACTATTAAATGGTAAATTCATTGTAATATTCATCCGTTTTAATGATTTATAAAGGAATAGTTGGGGCTTAAATTAAAAATTAAAAATTAACAACACATTTTTTACGAAAATCATTCTTTGATAAAGTAGCAACATACAATGTCATCTATTTAAGAGGTAGGAGGTTTAAAGTGTAAATAAAAAATCCCTCTCTCCTCTCTCTCTCTCTATATATATACACAACACACATACTAGTGTCAGACATATGCATTGTAACGAGGACATACTACAAGAGAATCCAAAAAAAATTCTTACAAATGATATATTTTAATTAAAAATTAAAATAGACTAATGAAAATAATAATTATTCAACAATATTCAAGAATGATATTAAAATAGGTTGGTTCTAAATTCAAATTATAAGCAAAAAAAGTCAATTAATAGCTATATTATACACCTTGTATATGTCAAACAGAATGCAAATATTAAATTGTTATAATTGATGACAAATAATAAAATTTAAAATTTAAATTAATATGGTTCATACATTAATCCTCGCTTAAGATCTATTGGTAAACTATATTTTTGCTATACACTTCTGGGGCATCATATTTTTTTTCAGCTAATAAAATTGAAACTGACAAAAATACTCCTTTGAATTTAAAATTTATGTTTTAGTTATAAATAGTTATGTTAAGACACAACACATAAATTTAGATAGGCGGTAATTGTTTTGTAAAAAAAAAAAGGGAACGACTAATAGTCCCCTCCATTCTATCCCCTAAATGTCCCCCTAACTAACTTATCCATAAAAAAGTACAATGTGGACCACTAACTAACTGGGAAAAACGTTAATTACTTGGTAGACTACTTAAATTTGAAAAAAAATTACAACTAACGGACACATGTATGAACACTTATGCGCGCAAGTATTCATATATAATATATCAAGTATTCATACCTAAGATATTAAGTATTTAAACAAAAAACTGGATATCAACTTTCTTTTTTCTCTAGTTACACACTTTTTACATGTTTTTAGAAGTGGGTTTTTTTTCTCCGTTTAATCTAATCAATATTTCTAACAATCCGCGATGAATTTTTCAAATCTAAAACCACGAATATTTTCTACGTAATTTTCTCTTTCAAATGAGATCCATGATGAAGTACTTTCGGGTTCTTCGTCGTTCAAGTACTCATATCTTAGCATGCAAGTATTCATATCTCAACGAGCAAGTATTCATACCTTGTCAAGTATTAATACCTACTCAATAAAGAGCCATTTTGCTATTTCAAATTATTTAGAGAACACATTTGCCCGTGCAGTGAATAATTTCATAAAAGAATAGGTCTAATGTCCTACAAAATAATACACAAATTAATAAACTTTAAAAAGTATTCATACTAAAACATATAAAGTATTCATAATATAACTTTCAAAGTATCATTACTATAAAATATTCATATTGCAAAGTATTCATACTAAAGTATATAACATATTCATACTAGAACATTGGAAGTATACATAACAAAATCAATAAAATTAATCTTACTAAAATAATGTAAGTATTCACACTATAAGATTGGAAGTATTCACACTACAAGGTATGAATACTTGCTCGACGAGGTATGAATACTTGCATGCCGAGGTATGAGTACTTGAACGACGAAGAACCCGAAAGTACTTCATCATGGATCTCATTTGAAAGAGAAAATTACGTAGAAAATATTCGTGGTTTTAGATTTGAAAAATTCCTCGCGGATCGTTAGAAATATTGATTAGATTAAACAGAGAAAAAAAAACTCATTTCTAAAAACATGTAAAAAGTGTGTAACTAGAGAGAAAAGAAAGTTGATATCCAGTTTTTTGTTTAAATACTTAATATCTTAGGTATGAATACTTGATATATTATATATGAATATTTGCGCTCATAAGTGTTCATACATGTGTCCACCAGTTGTAATTTTTTTTTAAATTTAAGTGGTCCCCCAAGTAATTAATATTTCTCCTAGTTAGTTAGTGGTCCCCATTGTACTTTTTTATGGATAAGTTAGTTAGGGGGACATTTAGGGGATAGAATGGAGGGGGACAAAATCTTTACTCAAAAAAAAAAGAGTTCTAGGTCGTGCACCCAATAGGGTGTGAAATTATAGTAAAAAAAGGGGCTATGTTTTGACTCAGAAAATGACCAAAAATAGTAGGTTAATTAGTTATTGCATAGGAATCGAATTACTTTTGTATTTTTTAGTCATTTTTGCATATTTGGAGAAAACTAGTGATTTTAAGACAAAAACAAAGCAAAAACAGTGCATTTCGACGTAGATGCCATCACCATGCGGAATATAACAATTCCATGTGGTATATAACATGTGATTTGGAGGAGAGAAGTTGAAGAATCGGCCAGGTACAAATGGGAGAGGGGGGTGTCCGATGCCCATCAGACCAGAACAGTGTTCGATTGGTGGTTTCTACCGTCCGATTTACTTCAAGATCTGTACGCACGTATATTAAAGCAAACAGCACGGATATTAAAGTGATGCGCACATATCTTGAAGTGAATCGGACAGTATCAGACACCCATCGAACAAACTCTGGTCCGATGGGCAGCAAACACCCTCCTCTCTCGGTACAAATATCATGCGATATAGAAACTTGACCTTACTAAATTGAATAGGACTGCGAGTAAGCCTAAACCCTAGGGACCTATTACTAATTAATTATTTTAATTAGATCAACCAACACTTTCAACCAAATTTATTCATCCTTGATTGGTGAATAGTTCGACCTTGGTAAACAAAATTATTCCTGCGGATCAACACCTTAATCTATACTACACGATAGGTGATGGATATTTAGCATATAGAATTGTTGGTCTATTTCAATACTCTTTTTCGCTTTTAAATTTATATTCTTAAACACTCAAAATAAGGTAGTTACAAGCGCACAAGCTAACCATGTAGTACTAGTGTCGAACACAAGGACAACGTGAGATTGCAATTCCCACTAGATCAATTAAAACTAGAAGTGCAATATAATTAAGAAGGATAGGAAACCAAAACTAATAAAAGCACTTTCAACTAATAAAATGCATATATGGTTAATTTATTCCAAAAAAAAACATTTTCTTTTGTCAATATTTTATTTCTCACAAAAGGAGGTTAATATTTATTATTTTTTTTGGATTATTCATGTTCAGATCACCAAGCCTCAGAGGAAGGGAAGAAAACCAAAACACAATTTCTCAGAAAAGGTAGGAATTAAAGCCTTCGTTTTTCATAATATCTATTTAAATATAATGTCTAAAGAAAACAAATTAGAACATTTTCAATTTATAGATGGACCTGTTTTTCTTTCTAAAAATATAATGGTTGTCCTGTTTAATTGTTACTTAAAGTTGAGGAGAGGATTAAGTTAATTACTCCAAACAAATATGGTTTGAACTATATATTATGGTTTGGTTAAAACTATTTCCTTAAGTCATGATTTTAAAAATCAATTAAAAAAGGAGAAAAAACTAAAAAAAAAATTCTCTTATAGCAGATTTCACACGCGGAATAAGTTAACTTACCGGAAGAAGCGGTTTTACTTACTCCATTGTAAGCCCGTATTTCACTATAAGTTTTTTTTATTTGTCAGCTTAAGTGAAAAATAAATCACTTATTTCCTTACTTAAACTACAAGTGAACATGGAGGACAAAAGTAAGTAGCACAATTTGTTTTTCTTTTTGTTCCAATTTGTACCTAGGAATGTGCCTTGAGGAAAAAATCACAACTGAAGTTAATATATTATGCTGCAATTAGAAGAAAATTAATATGTTGCAATTAGTAGACATCTTTTCAAATTGCATTCTAGATGGAATTTCTTAAATAAATTATTAAATCATTTTTTTATTTTAGAGTAGACAAGAAAGAATTCAAGCCCAATTGAAGCTATTGCAAGAGCTCATCCCAAATTCTCAAGAGGTATAGATTTTAAGTAATTACTAATCTCCCCATAAATTATTTGCTAATTCCTTTTACAAATATTTTTTATTAATTTGATACTTACCTTGATTGAAAAGTTGGACAGTGCTTCTCTTTTAGACGAGGCAATTTCTTATATAAATGCTCTTAACTGTGAGCTTCAGGTACTAAATTAATTTATTAAATTATTACCCATAAATTTTATTTTTGTTGTACACATGAGTACTAGGGGTGTCAACGAGCTGGATCGATCCGAGCTAAGTTCTAGCTCAACTTGTTAATTATGGACCGAGTTATAGCCGAGGGAGCTGGACCTAGAGCATTCGAGCTAAAACCTCAGCTTGAAATCGTAACAAGCCAGCCCGAGCTGGCTCGCTAGGTATGGCTGGACCTTGTTTTAAGAAGAAAATAAATTCTACAAACATTTTGGGCCAAGTTGGACCGAGCTTGACAGTATAAAATGCACACAAATTCATACAAATTCACACAAATTCACAAATTGATACTGCCTAGCCGAGCTGGCAAGCAAGCTAGGCCCCAGCTTGAACTCGTTAATTCTGGACCGAGCTAGTGGCGAGCTGGCTCATTAACAGCTTAGTCCAGTAACGAACAAGCAGTTAGCGAGAGAGCCAGATACGAGTCACAATTGAACCACGAGCTACGAGCTTTTTTGCCACCCTACACATGACAAGCTAGCTGCATGTTAGTATATATATATAGAGAGAGCTCTCTGTGTGTGTGTGTGTGTAGAGAGAGAGAGAGCTGGGTTAGGGTGCTTCATGAAATAGAACAAGTTTTTACTCGATGGCACTATATTTTCATTTTGAAAATCCAAACAACCGATCTGAACCACTCAACATGATCTCCATATGGAATTGTGTTTTGAGACCAAATTTGACATTTTTTTGAATTTTTTTTTACTATTATTAAATCACATTGAAAATCGTTGATATGTTGGTCCAGAAATTTTTACTGTTTTTTTAATGTTCACAATAGATCAGAGATTTTCAAAGTGGCTTAATAAACAGTAAAAAATTCCAAAAAAATATAAAATTTGGTCTCCAAGCACATTTCAATATGGAGAACATGTTGAGTGGTTCGAATCGGCTATTTAAACTTTGAAAATGAAGATATAGCGTGAAGTACAAACGTGTTTTACTCCATGTATCATCCTAGTCAACCTCTAAAGAGCACGCCCATATATAGAGAGAGAGAGAGCTGAACTATTGTGCTTCATAAAGTAAAGAGCACGTCCATATTATTATTTCTAAAGTCTAAAAAGTCTATTCAAATAATTCAACCTAATCATCATATTGAAATGTTCTTGGAGACTAAATTTTAAATATTTTACTATTTTTTTACTATTGCATAATAGGGTTTTTTTTTTTTTAGGAAGCCCGTAGGCCATATTGCATAATAGGTTCTCTCCTCCATTTTAAGCATGTTTGATCAATTTTGATAGGCAATTGACTCGATTATCCCATATTCTTCAGTATTTTTTTTCTTATCTTTCCCTTTTTCAACGTATATTATTTTTCTTTCTGAAAGTAAAGATGCCTTGCAAAATTGACGATATATATATATCTATAATCTAGATATTACAAAGCCATTTCTGCTTAGTAAATAAAATACTGCAATATTATATTAAAAAAAATTCTAAGCTAAATTCAAGGGACTATTCTAGTTTTGATAACTTGGTGAAAACTAGTGAACAGTACATAAAATCATTTCTTTTTTACTTGTGGGAATACTTGCTATAAGAAAAATAGAACAAATAAATCATGATTTTTCAACGCTTCAACCCAACTTGGATTTTTTATCACCTAAACCAAATTAATCACAATGCATCAAAAAAAATCCAAATTGTTTATAAACCAAGAAGGAAAAAAAAAAACTAAAACAGAGGGACAAACAACTAAATAATGTGCAACATACTAAAATAGAACCAATTTTTGCCGACCCAATTCCGTTCAAACCGATATAAAAACAAAAACATAGAAGTACTAAGCAACTCTAACATAAACCTCCTCCCCAAAAAAAAATATTAGAATTATTTAAAACAACAGAGACTATAGAAAAGTAATCCCCCAGGGCAAAAATTTGCATAGCACTAGTCTTGCACTGTTGCTGCATAATATAAAAAGCATAAAGAACTAACGATTCGATTCGCCACACAAAATTTGAATCTAACCACGGTTCCTAGAGGACCAAGAATTGGTAGGAGGAGGCAACCGTGACTCCCCACCAGCTACTGGCCTGCTACCACGCTGCCACCTGTCACCGCCTGATTGAACAGGAGGCCTGTCATCAGGACGGCTCCACCTGTCAGTATCAGGTGCTGCCGCAGCTGGTCTCTCAGATGGAGCTGCATCACTGCCACCACCACGCCTAAACTTAGGCACATATTTTCCACCGCCTGAAGGAGCAGAGGCAGCAGCAGCTGCAGCAGGAGCAGCGGTAACAGACTCAGTGGATGCAGCAGCAGGAGGTATGGTGCGTGGAACCGGGTCCACGGTAGGACGTAGAAGAGACTCACGACGGAGTTTTTCTTTCTCTTCAAGTTCTCTCTCTCTCTGGCGCTGCTTCTCAGCAATAGCATCGAGTCTTGCTTTGCGCTCGGCTTCTTCTATCTTCTTCCTCTCCTCCTCTGTAGAAGGATGCAAACATTAAAATTTAAGCGTGTAAATTATATAGAGTGAGGCTATGATTCAAGCGTGTAAATTTAAGTCTTGCCTCGCTCGTGTGTCTATTATATCTGTGGTTTTTAAGTTAGAATCAAGCTTTGTGCTTTGGGGGTTAACAATAAAAGGGAAGATATATATATATATATACACACACACACCTTCGCGCTTGCGGGTTTCTTCCTCTTGACGGAGTTGGGTGATGCGCTCTTCCTCAGATGTGACAAAATAAATGAGTTTGCGCATTCGGTCCCTCTCCATTTTTCGCATGGCCAGCTGTTGGTTGATGCGATCTTCTCTCTCCTTCATCACTTGTCCGAACTCTGCTTGCCGCCTCTCATCTATTTTTTGCCTCATTGCATTCTGTAAAGAAAATAAAAAAAAATAAAAAACATCGAGAGAATAAAATAACAGATTAAATTTAAAACATGCTAAAAAAAACTATTCCTAGGATAAATAAAACACCTTTGGAAAAAAATAATTTCTGATGCACGAATCAAGACGAGTACAATTTGGAATCAGGCAAGCAATAAAAATTGTTAAAGATATTGACATAGCAGTTTTTTCTTCATGCAGCACACAGACATTAGAGTTATAACAACACTGCATTTGACTCGTGTACTACATGAAGCAGAAACTGCTCTGTCGATATCTTAACCCATAAAAAATGTACCACCACCAATGTATCAAGCAATAAAAGGAAATTGACTGAATTGAATCAATTAACATACCGCATATTCAACAAGACGAGAAAGCCTATTCTTTCGCCTGAGGTCTTCAACGTGATTCTTTTGGCTTTCTTCTATAGCTCTCTACAATATACAAATTTTTTTAAATTATTAATCAGCAAACACAAAATAAATTAAAATACAAAAAACCATTGTAACATATCTAATTCGCTGGTCAAAAGAATTTCGAAAGAGTTCATGGAATTTGCCCCACAGAACAAAAATGGGTCAAATAAGAAAAAAAAAATCACATATGACATTATAATTCAAAAGTGACTTGCTATACAAGTGTAGTCCCATCCAGTGCCATCCCAACCTGGCTCAAAATACTTGGTTCAATTTTTTTTCTTTTCTACAGTTACAAAAATTTAGAAAGAAAACACAAAAATAAGATGCACTTTTATCATTCGAAGAACATAAAACATATAGATCCATACTATTCTCTATTTTCTAATGCATTTTGATAATGCAAAATTTTCAAATTATTAAATTGAAGAAACAATCAAACAGTATGCTATTTCACAGGCATATACTAGCCTCTACATTATTCACATTAAATGGGTGCATTTGGATGGGTGAAGCACAATTCCGAGCTACTATTCTTCATTTGGGTGTGTTTGGATTAGAAAATATGGACTATTCTTTGTTTGTCTTTTGTGGGTTATCTCACTATTCTACTAACCCAACATTTGTTGGGTTAGCTACTATTCTCAATCTTGAGATTAGCTCTATTATTGCTCTATTCCTTGTTTCATCCAAATGTCACCACTGTTAATTAATTTGAATTAATGGGAACTGTTTGGATTTATTAAAATCTATTTTTTAAAATTTGAAATCCAGACTTCAAGGTTTTAAATTTAAAATCTTTTAAAATAAATTATTATGTTTATAATAAGTATAGTTTCTCTGGTTCCACTTTTGATCATAATATACAAGCATAGTTGACAATTATCAAGGTTTTCTAAAAATAAAGATGAAATATATAAAAAGCAAAGAGGGAGTAGTTTCTGACCAGTTGTTCTTGCTCAAAACGGATCTTTTCCTCTTCGAGACGTTTGGCCCAGCCTTGTTCAATAAGTGGGCTCTCATTCTCACGCCGGGCCCGCTCCAAATGGTCCATAGTTTTAGCGAGCTTTTGCAACTTCTTCTCAGTTTCTTGCCTCTCCTTTAGTTGCTCGCTCAGTGCCAGTTCAATCAGTCCCTGCTTCGTCATCTCCTACAAATATATAAAATAAAGACCGATCTGTAAAACACAACTCCCGACTATTTAACCAAACCTGATTTTAGATAATTTTACCTACCTGGATATTTGAATCTGCACTATGTTAATCTGTGCAATTATGATTATGTACTGTTTTTAGGTGCTAGTAGGGGCTAAAACATCACGTAAGAACCAACAGGACTCAAAAGTAACCCCAACATAAATGAGGCTATGGTATATTATGCATAGTGCAGATTGTTCCATACTATGGATAAATATTTCTGTTTTCAAAATCCAAACAGTCAATCTGAATCATTCAACATGAACTCCATATTAAAATGTACTTGTAGAACAAATTTTACATTTTTTTACAATTCTTTTAGATAGGTAGAAAATCACTTGATCTAAAAGTTCTAAACCATTCAAAACTAGTGATTTCTACCTATCTAAAATGTTTTTTAAAAATGTAAAATTTAGTCTGTAAGTACATTTACATGTAGAGATCATGTAGTATGGTTCAGATAAACTATTTGAACTTTGAAAACAAAGATATTAATCCATAGCACGGACCACTCAGCAGTCAGCACTATGCATAGTACCATAGCCTCACTCCCTTAACAATATGGGAAAACAATAATAAAAAAAAGAGTGAGAAGCACAAAGTACCCCTTCAATTAAGGGTTTCTTGCCCTTGCCGCCTTTGCGCCTTTGGGCATCCAAGAGTGCTTGTGCCTCCTGCATCTCTTTTTCTGCAACTTGCTTTTGAATTCTTGCTCTCTCTCTCATGCTGGATTCCGTCTCCAGTCGCTTCTTCTCCGCCTCCAGTGTTATCTTTTGTATCTTCATCCTCTTCGACTCTTCCTCCCTCTCCTGAATTTTTTTTCCAAAAAAAAAATTTCATCCAATGTTACTTCTTTTCATGTCTGACATAAACATCACCAATTATCAAAGAATTTCTAACTTAAAAAGACATGTTGACATGTAGAATTCATTAAAATTGAAAGAAAATTGCAATACCATTTCAAGCATCTGGCGCTCGTGTTCTTCCTTGCGCTTCTCTATTATTGATTTTCTGGCAAGAAGCCTCTTGTGCTCTGTTTCAATAATCTCTGACAAGTGATTTAGCTTATCTCCCAACTTGGACTGTTTCGGTGCCGGAGGATGGATGAGGCACCACGCTTTGTTAAGTGACTCAGTGAGTTTTGCCAAGTGATCACACAGCGTATCAGATTCAATGTCCTAATAAAACAAATAAATAATCACTGTTCAGCAATAATCTTGCGAAAAGGAAGCAAATTAAGACTAATTAGGGCTTTAATTTGACGTCTTTATGCCATTTAGTCTACTAGTATTGGGGCCAATTAAGACAAATGAGTACTAGTTTGACTATTCTATCAGTTCTATTAACTTTTATAATATTCTTTGATTTAATGTCCCATAAAAAAACATAAAAGTGACAACGTACCACATTGCCAAAAATGACGGCACCGTTAAGGTGGTCAACCTTCATGGCAACATAATTGTACTTGACAGCATCAACAGAGATTCTCTCAACAACCGCAAAATCGAAGAAGGGGATCATTTTTGAAAGCATATCTATTTTCATTGTCTGAAACACCTGGGCAGCCTGTTGAAATTTCATTCAAAAAAAATAAGATAAAAAAAAATGTCTGTTACAAATGAGATAGGAGTAGGTCCGATGGGCATCGGACCTAATTTTAGGTTCAATTAGCTCTAGCACCATACGATTAGCACAAAAATTGGTGCGCATGGAAATTGAAACAGACTTACATGGATTTTAATGTACTTAGCACGGATCTTGATTCAATCGAATGGTCATTTCACCCATCGAATCAAAGTAGGTCCAATGGGCATCGGACCTACTCTGAATTCGTTACAAATAGCCTAGAGCAAGTTCTCCTTTAAAAACTAAACTATGCAAGGACTACTGATTAAGATAACACAGTTGACTATTTACATATTCTCTACCTTCACTAATTTAGCATAATTATAATGTTAGGATACTAAACAAATTTCATAAGTTAAAAGTTACTCCGTACCTGTTTCAAAACCCTAAGTGCTGTGAGTTTCTCCAGAGCAGGTACATACTGAGCAAGTTGCACTTCTGGCACAGCTGAGGCTGTAGAGAGCTTGCCACCGAGTTTTGCAATCTTAGCAAGAAGGGGTTGCACCTTAGATGCAAGATCCAACGGGTGAAATTCATTCTCCAAAATATTGTAGAGATCCTTCACTTCTTGAGGCACACATGACATCACCCCTTTCGCTGCCTACAGAAAGAGAAACTTATAAGAGAATTCAATAATGAAAAAAAAAAATTATGAATATTACTGAAAAAGATCATGAAATGTATGTTCTTAGGATCATACCAGCTCTGAGAGAAGCGAGGCCCGTGAAAGCTGCACGACATAGCAAAAAAAATAAAAATTAATTACAAGTCAGACAAATTTATAGAACAATTTCTAACAGAAGCATACAAAAATTACCACTTCTCTATTCTCGCGTTTAGCATCCAATGTAAAATTAATCAACCCAGCCATGCGCAAGTTTCTCTCCTTATCATTCTCTAACTCTAAATGAGACGCCCCATATTTGTGATCATAAGGCGCCACCGAAAGAGCGGCAAGGAGAACTGAACCGGCGATGAGTTGAATGTCCTTTTGAGAAAGGTTTTTGTTGTAACTCTTTTGTAGAGTAAACAATTTCAACCATGCGTAGGCATGGTAGAGGTGACTCTCCGCTACCCAAAATATTTCGGTGAGTTTTGCATAATATACAACCATTAAAGACGGTTTTGGGCTCTTTTTAACTAGAGACATCAACCCGTGGATGTCTTCAACCGACCTGAAGGCTTCCTGCGAAAGACAAAAAATTAATGAAGTACATATCTTATTTGAATCAGCACAAGTAGGGTTGTTCATTGAGTCTGGTTAATTTGGTTTTTTTTATATGTGGTTCAATTTAGATTTTTACAAAACTGAAAAAACCAAACCAACCAAACTCTCTATACGGTTTGAATCCATACTTTAGTGTGATTGATGGTTTGCTGATTTTTTTGGACTTAAAATGAAGAAAAAATTGGTTTGGATATTTTAGAACATCTACATATCTAGTATGGAATTCATATTTATTTCCATGATTATTAAATGTATTGGTTTGAGTTATGACCTTTTAAAATTTAATCTATCTTATTTTGGTTCAGCCAAACAAACCGAAATTTACTTTGGTTATTTTGGTCCGGTTGTTATTAGGTGGACAAGCTTAATTCAGTAGGTTTGGGTATATTTTCAAAACTGAATAAAATTTGGTTTGACTATTTTAATTTGGTTTTAACCGAACTGACCTAATGAACACCCCTAAGCACAAGCTGCATCCAACAAATAAATATATCTTGGCAGAGGAGAATCAGAGAGAGTCTAATACAACACTAGATGCTGTTTATCACATAATAGGTACTGGTAAATTGCATTGTACCAATACAAATAAAGATAAATTGCATTGTACCAATATAAATTACATGACAAAGAAAAATACCTGCCAGAGATCGAGTTCAGTAGCGATTTTTAGTTGCTCCATGCGTGTGTCAAGATAAAGCTGGAGACTCTCTGGTGCCGTCAGATCGGGACGATCTCTCTGGTCACGGTACTTGTTCAGATTCGCCAGATGATTGCGAATTATCTCGCAAAGCCTTCTAAACTCAGTGGTCCTTTTGTAAGTTTTGCAAAACTGGAACGCTCTGTGAGCTGTCATCTGCATATCAGACAACGAGTGATTAAACAGGAGCTACGTACCAGTAGACTGTTATAAACCTGGTACAACAAGGAAAAAAAGGCCCGAGAATAACTAAGAAGCCTTAAAAGGTACCCAGATCTGTTCATTTTATTTATTCTTTGTATATATCAGAAGAGATTAAAAAAAAACTAACCGCATACAGTGCCTCGAGCTTGGAGTTATTTCTAAGTATCTCCAAAACAGTCCTGTAAGTCTCCCAAAGGAACTTAAACCAAGGCGTGACAAGTTCCCTGTCTGACCTGTCCTTTCCTTTCTCCCCACTGACATAACTGAGCATCAGATCCTCTGGCCTCTTATCCATCTCCAAATCGTCCACATCAAGCGCCTCCTCCAGTGCCTCCGCTTGACTACGTGCCTGCTCATACAATACAAGACACTTAAGCACAAACGGTAACACCAAAACCAACCCAAACCCTAATGTAGTCAACATCTATAATATTTAACCAAGAAGGGTTAAAATGTTCCATTGTTTTTGTGCTGCAATCATGCCTCACATCTATATCTTTGTTTTTAAAGTCCATCTGAACCGCTCAACATGATCTCCGTATTAAAATGCGCTTGAAGACAATTTTATTTTATTTTGGAATTTTTTTACTATTTTTTTAGATAGGTACAAAAATCACTGTTTTCAGAAGATTTTGGACCATCAATAAACAGAGATATTGTACCCATCTGGAAAAAAATAGTAAATAATTCCCCCAAAAGAAAAACTTTGCGTATTATGTGCTCTTATGATTGGGGCATTTTACCAGACACGATTGAGGCACCTAATCATAGTAGAAATTAGGTGCTCTTATGATTCTTTACGACTCCAAAACCATGGTACCAAAGAAACAAATGCTATGAACTTCTCTATAAGATTTAAGCAAATTACCTGCTCAGCCCGCTCAGTGGACAATTGCATGAAGTACTTGATCACCTCCTCAAGAGACGAGACGTTCACTTGTTGGCACACAATACGGTATTGAATCAAGCCGTCTTTCGCAAACCGACCCTTGCGCATGTCAACACAAAGCTCGACATACTTGAACATTATTTTCTCCAAGGTCTTTTGCCACGCACGGTACCTCTTCGATGTGATAAGGTCGTGCAGCGCCTGGAGTGCTGCTTGCTTTTGTCCCACATTGATAAGCTCTGAAATACACAAAGGAATTATCTCAAATTCTCAGTTCATCTAAAGTTGGGTCAATGTTTTTCTAGGTGCCTATTCGGAATGCAGGGGTCAGTATTATTGTGCCTTAAGATTCGTGCATAAAAGAATTTGAACAATACCTTCAGCACGCTTGAGAGCATTTTCAGGTTTCGCAAAAGTCGCCATGATTGAACAAAGGATTCAAAAGGCGCCCACTTACCTCAAGCAGGCGCTAGATAGCCTGAAACACATAAAAGAAATTGCACAAACAAAATGCTTCAGTCCCCAATTAAAAAATTATATAGCAGCACAGGTTTTCAGATGATTTACTATAACAATCTGTAGTGTAAAATCATCAAACTAGGCATTGCATGTATGACAGATAATTGAAAAGAAACCAAATTTCCAATAAAGCCAATGATGGATGGATCCAAAAATCTACTTACTCTGTTTGGTAGGTATCCGCTAGGGTTCTTCGACAAAAGTCGAACAACAAAGAATCAAAGCACGATCTGATGAAGTAACACCCGTTCGTAGAACTGAAGGATGCGATTTTGCGAGAGGAAAGAAAAAGGCGGCGGCG